>VDFB02271358.1:856475959-856528473 GCA_007258455.2 Sequoia sempervirens | reverse complement strand
TTTTCCAAGTGGTTTTACTTGTTTCGAAATACCTTTTGTGGTATTCTCTCCCACAAACTTCTATATATTGGAGCAATGAGATGGTGGTTTGTAGAGTTTGTTTGCAAGTTGTCAAAGTAATGAAATGTTGTTGGATTTCAGAGAGGAGTGTTGTATTGGTGTATCTCATTTGAAGATTAATACAAACATTGGATCTCTTTGGGTGGAGTTTTTTTCCGCAAGGATTTCTCCATGTATATCTTGTGTCACTTGTGTTACTCAACTTGTGGCATTGTTGTTTTTCTTTCATGTTTAGAATTGTTAATCACATGATCATAATATATGGTAATCTTGGATACATAATTTCATATTTGCAAACACATTATTAAGTTCATATTGCTGCAAGTTTCACCTTGAATATCCAACATTTGGTATCAGAGCTAACGGTTTTGTTGAGAGTGGGACGCCTTTCTCTTAAGTGTTGAAGGTTTTTTGGTTGCAATGGGAGCTTGTGCATTGTGGGTTTTACAGATTTGTGAAGAAGATTGAAAACCATGGCTTCTGCTTCCCATCTAGATATTGAGAAATTCAATGGAAATGGTTACGATATGTGGAAGTTGAAGATGGAGTATCTCCTTGAAGAGAGAGATTAGTGGTTGGTAGTTTCAAATGAAAAGAAACCATCTAGTATGTTTGATGAAGATTGGAATAAAATGGACAAGAAGGCATGAGGAACCATTCGATTGTTTCTTGTAGATTCTATCCTCTTGAATGTTTTAGAAGAATCTACCGCATACAAGTTGTGGAGGAGGATAGGTGATATTTACCAAACCAAAAGTCTAACAAATAAATTGTATCTCAAAAGACATTTGTATTGTTTGAAAATGAAGTATGGTGATTCTCTTGCAGAATATTTAAATGATTTTAATATGATTATAAGTCAGCTTGCATCTGTAGATGTTAAGATAGAAGAAGAAGATAAATGTATTTTGTTGCTTTGTTCTTTACTTGAATCTTGGGAAAATCTAATTGTTGCCATAAGTGGTGGTGGTAAAGGAATGAAGATGGATAGTCTCATTGCTATTCTTCTTTTAGAAGAGATGAGAAATTCCATGAATGCGGGCTCCCAAGATGCCTTACATTTGTGAGAAAGGTCCAAAGAAAAAGGAGGGACTAAAGGGGACAAAAAAAGAGACAAGTCAAAAGGATGTTCTAAAACCCTTGAGAAGAGTAGTGTAAAGTGTTGGAATTGTGGTAAGAGAGGGCATGTGAAGAAGGAATGCAGAAAAAAAGAAAAAGAGTTTAGATACTTCCATGAAAAGTCCTCAAAAGATGGTGATTTTGATGCTTTGTTTATTTCTATTAACACTATTAGTGATGTTGCTTGTCTTATTGATTTAGGTTACTACGACCATATGACTCCTCACAAAGAGTGGTTTACTTCATATTCAACTTATGATGGAGGAGAAGATTTCCTTGGTGATAACAACACAAAGAAGATTGTTGGTAAGAGAAAGGTAAAGTTGTGTTTTAGTGATGGAAGGGTTAAAACCCTTGATCATGTTTTACATATTCCAAGCCCTGTGAGAAATTTACTTTCAGTATCCAAGTTGAATGATTCTAAAATGCATGTGATATTTGACAAGTCTAGTTGTAGGTTGGTAAGAGGGAGTTTGGTGATTGCTAAAGGATCTCAGATAGGGACTTTGTTTAGGCTTAATGCTTCCACTTTTTGTAACTTTTCCAATGTAACTGGCACTATGCATGTATGTTGTGGCACCATAGATTGGGTCACATAAGTGAAAAGGGTCTTAAGACCATTTTGAATAAAAATTTATTAGATGGTATTTCTAATTATTTTATTGGTAAAAATATTTTTTGTGAGTATTGTGTGTTTGGTAAATACAATAGATCATCATTTCCTAATGGGACTAATAAAGCTAAGAGATTATTAGAGATCATTCATTTAGATCTGTTTGGACCAATGGATGTTGACTCTTTTAGAAAATATCATTATCATGTTACTTTCATTGATGATGTGTCAAGATACACCTAGATTTATTTTATGCATACAAAATTTGAGGTTTTCACTAAGTTTAAGGAATTTAAATCCTTAGTTGAGAAGAAATTGGATTATAATAAGGGTGTTGAGATCTGACAGTGGGGGTGAATATTTTTCTAGGGAATTTTATGAGTTCTATAAGCATACAGGTATTGTTCAAAAAAAGACTACTCCTTATACACCCCAACAAAATGGGGTAGTAGAAAGAATGAATCAAATCTTGATGGGAGAGCTAGGAGAATGTTGAGTTGTTCTAAGCTTGATATATGCTTTTGAGTAGAAGCTATAAGTACTACATGTCATTTGGTCAATAAATCTCCTTGTTTACATCTTGTGGATAAAACTCCTTATGAAGTTTGGATAGGTAGAAAGTATTTTGTTTCACATTTAAGGGTCTTTGGTTGTGAGGGTTTTGTTCATGTGCCTCAAGAGAAGTGTTTTAAATTATATCCAAAAGTATAGAAATTCATCTTATTGGTTACGATGACAATGTAAAAGGTTATAAGCTTTGGAATCCTCTAACCCGTAAAATGGTTTTTTCTAAAGATGTTATTTTCATGGAGTTTAGAGCTTACTCACATGAAGAACAACCAAAGGATAAATATAAGACAAAAATAGTGCATTTCGAGATAAAGATTGAAAAGCAGGAAGATGCACATGTGGAATAACAAATAGATAGATTAAGGATGGAGAAGAAGAAGAGGGTTTAGAGAGTTCAAATGATGTGCATGATGAGCATACATTAGAGGAAGAGCAACACAAACCCCCTACTCCTACCTTGAGAAGATCCAAAAGACAACAAAATCCAACTGATAGGTTAACCCATCCAGTTTTCATTGTGTATTTGTTTTGTTGAGTACTGGCGATGAACCTAGATCCTACAAGGAGGCTCTTTCTTTAGAAGAAAGTGAGTCATGGATGTAGGTCGTGTAGGAGGAGATGATGGCTTCGAATAGTTGTGATACTTGGGATATTGTGAGTTTTCCCAAAGGAAAGAATCCCATTGGTTGCAAGTGGGTATTTAAAAATAAATTTGGTGCAGATGGTTGGTTAGAGTGGTACAAGGTCAGGTTGGTGGCCAAGGGCTACTCCCAGAGAGAGGGAGTTGATTTCAATGAAATTGTCTCTCATGTTGCTAAGTTAACTTCTATTAGATTTCTATTATCTATTGCTTCTTATGATTTTGAAATATAACAGATGGATGTTAAAACTGCTTTCTTGCATGGGGATCTTGAGGAAGCCATTTATATGCGATAGCCTGATGATTTTGTTGTGAAAGGAAAAAAACACTTGGTTTGCAGGTTAAAGAGATATTTATATAGTTTGAAACAATCAACCAGGATGTGGTACTAGAATTTTTATGCCTTTGCATTGAATTTTGGTTTTGTTAGGAGCGAGGAGGATCATTGTTTTTATATTAAGGTTATTGATGATCATATACTAATCATTGTCTTGTATGTTGATGATATGTTGTTTATGGGTAATAGAAAGTTGATGGTTAGGGAGCTTAAGACTCAACATTCTGGCACATTTGATATGAAGGATTTGGGGGCTGCAAAATATATCCTTAGGATGGATATCAATAGCCCAATTGGGTTCATAGAAAGCTTTGGTTAAGTTAGAGTAAGTGTGTTGATACCATTTTGCAAAGGTTTAGTATGCATGGTTGTAAACCAATTAACATTCCACTTCCAGTTGGTACTAAGTTGAGTTTAGACATGTGTCCTAATTTTTATGATTATTTTGAAGATATTTATAACGTTCCTTATGCTAGTGTCATTGGTAGTTTTATGTATCCAATGGTTTGCACTAGATCAAATATAGCCCAAGAAGTGGGAGTTTTGAGTAGGTTTATGTCCAACCTTGGTAGAGAGCATTAGAATTGTGTTCAGGGTGTTTAGATATTTTCATGGTACTTCATATTACTATTTGGTTTATCATTGTACTGATGATTTGGTTAAGTCATTGAACATACAAGGTTTTTTTGATGTAGATTTGGCTGGTGACTTGGACGGTCAAAGGTCCACTAGTGGCTATGTTTTTAATTTTTTTTGGAGGTACACTAAGTTGGATGAGTAAGAGGCAACCTACAGTTGTATTTCCCACCACAAAATAAAAGTATATGGATACTACACATGACTCTAAGGAGGTATTTTGATTACAATAACTTGGTAATGGCATTGGTTTTAATTGTAGGACAGTGAGGATCAAATGTGATAGTCAAAGTGCCATATGTTTAGCCAAAAATCCTATGTATCATGCTCATACTAAGCATTTTGATTTTTAGTATCACTTTCTACAAGAGATGGTTGAGAATGGTAAGGTCTTGATTGACTAGGATGACACTTTGGATAATGTTACAAATTCTCTCACGAAGCCAGTGATCACAAATAAGTTATCTTGGTGTAGGAAGGCCATGGGCCTTGATCATTGTACTTGATTATATTTTTATTTGTATCTCATAGATGTAATTGTCATGTATAATGTCAAGTGGGAGAATGTTAGGATAGGCGATATTATAATTATTATCCTAATTTGATATTATTTTTCTTCATGTTCTTTAGAAAGTGTTTTAGAGGATATGAGGGGAAAAATATTTATTATTTATTTTCCTACGACAGATTATAATTGCATTCAAAGAGGTGGACCCACTACTACGACAATTACAGTGCATCCTAGGAGCATATTCCCTTTTGGCATCCAACTTCTGGGTGGGGACCACTTTGCAATGCATGTCCTTGCATGTTATTTGCATGTTTTGAATAGTGGGGTGCCCAAGTTTGCATGTTGGTGCATGTTCTTGCATGAAGCTATCAAAGCCATCAGAGAGTTATGGAGCACTCGGTATTGACTAAGTTTGATTGGCTATGGGTTAGGTGCCCATGTGAAGGCGATGTGATCATTTAATAGTTTTCACCATGATTATGGGTTTTTCACTAAGGGGTGTGGGATTTTCCAAGTGGTTTTGCTTGTTTTTGGATGACATTTTTGGTATTCTCTCCCACAAACTTCTATTTATTGGAGGATTGAGATGGTGGTTTGTAGAGTTTGTTTGTAGGTTGTCAGAGTAATGAAGTGTTGTTGGATTACAAAGAGGAGTGTTGTAATATTGCAACTCATTTGAAGATTAATACAAACATTGGAACTCTTTGGGTGTGGAGTTTTTTCTCGCAAGGGTTTCTCCACGTATATCTTGTGTCACTTGTGTTTGAAAACTTGTGATATTGTTGATTTTTCTTTCATGTTTGTAATTGTTAATCACATTACCACTTTATGGTAATCTTGTATATATAATTTTAGATTTGTAAACACATTATTAAGTTCATATTACTGCAAGTTTCACCTTAATTTCCAATAGGAAGGGGATAAGAATACTAAATATTTCCATAACAACACCAAAGATCAAAAAGAAGTCAATAGAATCACAAGTCAATAAGGAGCTAATGGCTCAAATGTCGATACCCCATAGGGCATTGCCATGGAAGCAATCACTTACATCAAAGATTTGTTAAATAATATAGGAGGATCAAGTCTTGTATCACAAAATCATCTTTTGGGGGTTATCCCTTGGCTGGTTAATGAAGGATAGAATAGGTTGTTGATGAGAAAATTTACAGTAGAAGAAATCAAGGTTGTTTCCTTTCAACTTCATCTAGATAAAGCACCTAGATTAGACAAATTTCCTACTAATTGTTTTCAAAAATGTTGGAGCATTGTGGGTAGTGTTTTCACATAAAACTGCACCCTACTGAACAAGAGTTCAGTGTTCTAATGGCACAATGGAAATGACCTCAAGGTTTGGGACCTTGCAAATTGAGGTCAAGTCTCCAGAGAAGGCCGGCTTCATCTTCTAAACTAAGTGTAGGTGTATTGGTCTAACCCAACACATGAAATTCCTAATGCTAACCTACTCTAACATATCACAAGGGAAAAGGGGTAGAAGGAGACATGAAATGTGAAAGAAGGTGATGCACCGAATTTAGAGTGTGTTTCTTCTTTGCTTCAAATTGCACAAAATATCAACAAATCAACTAAAACAAGCATTTATACATGAAGGTAAGAGATTTTACTCAAACATGCAAGAAAGACCTATGATAATAGTAAGATTTTATTGATATGAGGCATAAAAGCCGGACTTAACAACAACAGAGTGCAAGATGCAGTGTCTGCAAAAGAAAACTATGAGAGAAGCCCAAAAGAAGAAACCTTCAAAAAGATACAAGTATTTCCTTTATAATTTAGGCATAAGTGTAATTCGAATTCAAAACCCTAACCCTAACTCCAACTAGGGTTGCATAAAAGAAACCCAATCAGATTACAAACAACAAAATCTACCCCCAAAACAGAGCAACAACTAGGCCATAAAGGCCCCTAACACCTCAAGCACACTCCATCCTGATAGAACTCATGAATGTAGGTATGGGCTCCCAGGAAATCTGTGTTCAAAACATCAAACCAACATACCCTAACAAATACTTTGACTTGTACAACACTTCAAGTAATAATGGCGACATCCTGCAATCAATACAACATTGAAAAAGAGTGAAAATTCAATCCATAGTCAATCAAATTTGATCTGGTAGCTGGGAATTTCGCTAAGACATTAACTCTTCAAATTTTTCGCAAACAAGAGCAATTGACTGTTGAATTTTGAATGTTGGTTGTCAGATTGAGTATGAGTGGCCGATATCAGATTTGCAATGAAACTTTAAAATGTAGTCGTTGATCTCCACCTCTAAATTAGGTTTGTTGATCACCAAGAAAATGAATAACCATCATCGAAATAAAAGAATCATATCGACGCAAGTCGCATTTGAGTCCCTTTGATGGAAATAACTCCACTATCTATCATCATGCGTTCATCGCTCATTGTGAGAACCATCTGATCATCTCGCTTGACAACAGCGATGTGAAGCAACCAAGCGATATGTCACCACATGTTTGATGGACCCACCAAATGCTTCGTTCAATCACCATCGAGTCCCACCATGCCATGTGTTGCCTCCCTGCTAGCCCTCTGAGATTTGCATGTTTCAGATCTATGGTCACGAGCTAGCAGGAAACAACCCAGATCAAATTGGTATAGCCTAACTTGTACGTGACTTAACTTTCAAAGCTTATTCCCACATTCTTAACAACCTAATCCGATGGATGGCTGAGATTAAAACATCTCACTAAACCATTTTGCACATGCGCTAAAATACTTTTAGTAGCTTGGGTTTTAATGTTTCTAAAGTCCTGTTGAAATATTTCACCTCCTTAATAGTTCTTTGGGTGCTCAGGATGAAGCCATGTGGTAGTCGCCTATTGTCCCTCACAGTATCAACATCTTCAAAATATTCCCCAAGGGCTAGCGGGGAATGATCAGGATTCAATCACTAGGATCAATCACAACCCTTAGATCTTGGGCCCATCATATGCTACCTCAAACAATGTTGAGGCCCACTAAAGAGACAAGACACGTGGTACATGCTTGTTATCCCTCCATAAGTCTAGATCTAACAGTGGGCCCCCCACGGATTGGCGAGGAATGACTGAGATTCAATTTGTCAAAACACATCATAACCATTGATTTGGTTGCCTTTAGCCATCGATGCCTTCGAACAATGGTAGGGTCCGCCAAGAAGCTGGACAGGTGTCACCTACCCGCCATCCCTCTAGGTTCTTAATTTTATTATTTTAATCCTAAGGGCTAGCTAGAAACCAATAGGATGCATTCTATGGGACTCACCAGTATCACAAAGTCCTTAAGAAAATATTAAACTTGGACTTAGGAACATGACAAATATTTGAATGAGGGGCAACTGAGAATACTAGGATGAAGGGGTCGGTCAACACATGACTTTGATAGACATAAGTTATAACTTGGTTGACTGGGAATCAAGCACAACAGGTCAACAAAAGAATAGAATAAAAGACCAAGGCATGGGACAGTTAGGGTTTTAGGAGGGTTTAATCCCAGTACACAATGCAAAACCCTGAGCAGATACAATTTGAGGAGTTCAAAACCTCAAAGACCCAGATTCATCAAAAATAATTATGGATTTCAATAGGATGCACACATAGGATCTTTATGATCGGATATAAATGAGGTGCATCCAAGGGTGGAATAAAATATGTCAATATTTTGGAATTTTTTGTGGGATGATTGTCTAATAATCATGGAATCTAGAGGCCTTATCAGTCCATTGGACACAGAGTCATGAAAGGGGTCAACAAAATTGGGTCTCCCAAGGGAAAAGAAAAACTTTGCAGCTACACTTGGTGAAAAGCATGAAAGCTGGGAACAGACATTCCCTTAAGGAGAATGTAGGGTTTGCAAAGCACTTCAAGAAAATCAAAACATATTTATAATATATACATGAAAACTCAAAACTTATCAGAAATAAGGTTTGAGATGAATCCCATTGACTGAGATTGGAAGAACCTCACCATCCAACATGAAAAGATGGAGTGCATTGGCCTCCTTGCAACTAGCGATGAGATATTGACCACTCCAAATGGCATCAAACTTGGAATTTCTTCCAGCTTTAGCCTTGTCTGCATCCCATTTCAACACTAGATCTCCCTCTTGGAATGCTCTATGAACTGCCCTTTTGTCAAAATTTCTTTTGACCTATGCTTGATGTGTTTCTATGGCTTGCATAGATTTGTTCCTTGTCTCCTCTAGTTACAAGAGTTCAACCATCCTTATTGTCATAACATCATTTTCCTCTAACTCCAGTTGATGTGCCAACTCAAGGGAAGGAAAATCCAATGGTAATGGTAATCTTGCTTCCCTTCCATAAACTAACATGAAAGGAGAATTACCAAATGCTCTTTTAGGAGTAATTTTATCAACCCAAAGGGCTATCTTCAGCTTGCTATGCCAGACCCTTTGGTTGTCTTCAATGGTCCTCTTGATAATCCTAATGAGATTTTTATTTGAAGACTTAGCCAATCCATTACCCTGAGGATAGTAATTAGATGAGGTCTTCAAGTAAATGCCATGCTTCATTTCCCAATCAAGGATTTGAGCACTAGTAAAAGCCTTGGCATTATCTGAAATAATAGTGGAAGGAGTGCCAAATCTTGTAACAATTCCATCAAGGAATTCCAAAACTGAAGCATCAGTGGCATCCTTCAAAGCAACTACCTCTGTCCACCTAGTAAAGTAATTTTTGGCTATTAAAATCCACTTATGACCAACACTTGATGGTGGATTTATCACGCTAATAAAATCCAAACCCTGTTGTGTAAATGTATGATCAACTTGGATGGGATGAAGAAGGAGGGCAGCCAACCTTTTCTTTCTAGAAAAGAAAGCACACTTTTTACAATTTCTCACCCATTTGTGAGTGTCATTGAACAAAGTTGGCCAATAATAACCAACCCTCATAATCTTTGCAACAACTTAGTCCTTGCAAAAAAATGGCCACCTAAAGAGCCATCATGTAATTCATTTAACAATCTGTTGACCTGGTCCACTTCTATGTGTCTTAATAGGACTCCATTGAAATCCTTTCTAAAGAGTATGCCACCCACTATGACATAAGGGATGGAATGTAATCTGAAATGTCTCCTTTTGGCCCTACCTAGACCTATAGGATATCTAGCTTCCTGTAAAAAGGTAGTCATATCATGCACCCAATAGCCTTGTATGTCTGCATTTGGTGCTTGTTGTTCCTATAGCACAAGGGCAGCCTTTGTAGGAGTCTCAAATGTTGAGACAAGTTTCTCACACAACCCTTTGTCTCTCACTAGCTTAGTGATCTTGATATCTCTGCTTAATAGGAACTCTTTAATGCTAACATGGGGCACCATTAGTTGTATCTTGTTATTAGACAACATATGTCTACATTTTTTCAATGCTCTATCAACAACAAGATCTTGCTTTTCAACATAGCTATACTTGACCTTATAATCCTTAAGCCCTTCAATAAAGAAAGAAATGGGTTGCTCCAGATTTTCTTTATTTAGCTGAGTTAGAAAAACTGATATACTTGCTTCACCTCCAAAGGTATAAATAATGAAATACTTGTCATAGTTAGGATTGGCAAGGGTGGGAGCTTGAGAAATTTCTTGTTTGATAGCCTCAAATCTATCTCTACCTTCTTTGGTCCACTTGAAGACCATATTTTTCTTAAGAATAGAAGTAACAGGCTTTACCAAAGCAACAAGGTTTGGAATGAACCTCTTCACAAAGTTAATTGTGCCTAAGAAACTTTGTAATCCTTTCTTGTGACTAGGAAGTGGGATGGACAAGATGGATTTTACTCTTGTTGGGTCAATGACCAAGCCATCCTTTGAAACAATGTGCCCCAAAAGCTTTCCTTGATCAGTGGAAAATACACATTTATTTGGATTTAGGGAAATACCATATTCCCTACATTTTTGAATTACTTGCTCAAGGTGACTAAAATGGTCTTTTGCATGCTTTTAAAACACCATGATATTATCCAAGTAGACCAAAACAAATTGTTTAAACACACCTTGAAATTCCATATCCATGGATATCTAAAAAGTGGCACTTGAATTGGTTAGAACAAAAGGAATTTTACAATAAGCATAGGTGCCCCACTTTGTAGTAAATGCGGTCTTATGCTGATCAGATTCTTGGACCAGAATTTGGTTGTAGCCTGAGTAACCATCCAAGAAAGAAAACCTTTTTGAACGACTAACTCTTTGAAAAATATACTCCATGGAGGGGAGGGGGTAATTATCCTTTAGGGAGGCTTTATTAGATCCCTAAAATCCACACAAAGTCTTATTTCCCCATTATTTTTTCTGGTAGGAACAAGATTTGCAACCCATGAAGAATGCTTGACGGGAAAAATTATTCTAGCCTCAATAAATTTGGCCAACTCCTTTCTCATCAAAGGTTCAATCTTAGGATTTATAGGCCTTTGTTTTTTCCTTACAGGTTTGGCATCTAGATCTAAATCAATATTATGTTGGGAAATGCATAGGTCAAAACCCTTTAGGTCTTAATAAGTCCAAGCAACTACATCATTGTATCTATTGCAAAGATCTATGAAAACATCGTGTTCAGTGGTAGATCATACCTTTCCCAAGTTTAGAGACTTTCCCTCTAAAATTTCAATTGGCTTGAAGTCATCTCTCTTTGTAGCTAAGTTCATCCTTTTCTGCTTTAAATGATCACTAGGGTTGAAAATACCTTCAAGGGTGATAAGACCATTTGGTAGCTTGTTGCTACTCAGCTGCACAATCTGATCACCATATTGATTTCATAGCTTGGACTGATTTCTTTTAGAGAATTTTGATTCCTCTTGCAGAATATTTACTATATGTTGGTCACTATCAAAGACTTGCTAGTGGTCTTGATTATTCAGAACAACAGGCCTTACAAAAAGTCTAATATGTTGCTCCTTTTTGCTTGCAATACGTGTCGGTATGTGCAACTGAGCACCAACTACTGCAAGTCTATCAACATGTTTATTCTTATATCTCATAATTGTTTGGATATTAAAATATTCAAAGCCCTCTATCAAATCCCAAGTCCTATTCTTGTAGGATTTGAGCAGATTGTTCTTGGTTGAGCTTTGAGTTTTGACTTGATGGACAACCAATTCACTATCACCAAAAACTTGTAACAATTTGATGCCTCTTTTTTGTGCAATTTGGAGACCCTGGATGAGTGCTTCATACTCAACCACATTGTTAGTGCAACTAAACTGAAGCCTAAAATGGAAATAATACTTCTCCTTTCTTGGAGACACTAGAATAACACCATCGCCAACACCATTCCTATTCCTAGAACCATAAAAAAAACATCTACCACAATCCCCCTACATCCTCTTGAGCTTTTATGAGATTGGGGACAGGGGCATTCTCCTCATGAATGCAATAGGTGCCAAGACCAGTCTCCTTTGCCTCAACAATTGTTAATGGGTAAAAATGAAAAGAATTGCCCCATTCATCCAACAAAAAATCATGGACCTCCACTAAAGGATTTGCAGGTTTATGCAGATAACATTCTTCCCTTTGATCATGCAATGTACAATTCATGTTTATTGGGCTAGGAGTGTAGGGTTCTAGATGATATTTTGCTATGGGCTCATATTTGATGGTTTCCTTAGTGCCATATCTAGTTCTAAATAGCATGTGAGACCAATCAGTAGATAAGTACCCACCTATCTTAGCAATGAAATATCTAGACAAGCAAATGGAAAAATGAGTTGGGAGGTCTATGACTGAAATGTATTGCAACACATCACAACCGAGACATGCATGCAAGGACAATTTTAATTTTTTAATTGCCTCCACAGTATTGAAAACAGTTCCATCCAATTGTAAAACTTGTCTAGTCTATGGTTCATACTTGATACCAAGTATGTCAGCAATTCCCTTAGGCATGACTGAACTAATAGCCCCAGAGTCTATCATACAAGTATGCACTATATGATTTCCAATAATTAAAGAAAGATAGAAGGGAGATGGCTTATTGATTTTTCTTGAATTCCCTTCCTCTTTGGGTTGCACCAGACTGCTTGATGGAGTATTCTTCTCTTTTTCTTGTACATCATATGTTTATTTATGTTCTTTTAAAGCTTGTTGTAGAAAATCCTTTTGTGATGGAATAGATAGAGCCTCCCACCTAGTAACATTTATATTGTCTTTCTTCATTTGATCCACTATGTTGAAAGGAAGTTGATTAGCTATAGAAGGAACCTTTGTAACAAGGTCTACTCTTGTTGCTTGTGTGATCTTAGGCTACTCCACCACTTGTTTAGGCCTATTAATAGGATGATTTGATTGTGGAACCTTTGTTGTTCTACCTGTTGGTCCATTATCTGCACTTGGATGAGTTTGTTGAGAAACTAATGCTTTCCCAACCATGGAAGATGCACCACCCTTCATTTCCATTTTCTTTGATCTTGTATTATGGGCTATTGCATTGGTATTTGCTTGATTTACACCACAAAAATCCTCTTGACATCAAATGACAAAGGAGGAGTCCTTATGTGTATGATTTTGATTACTAGCAGTTGTTTTTCTTATACCCATTTGCTGAAGTAGAGATTTCATTTTGAGCTACCAAAGTTTGCACAAACTCTCCATTTTGACAAGAATTTTGATTATGATCTTGCTCACAAGGGTAACACCATTCCTGTTCTTGTGCTAGATTATTTTGCACTGGAACCAAAGCCTTAGAAGTGATGGTAGTAGGTGTATGCATGTTATTCACAGGATTAGTATGATTCCACTAATTTTTTCCTTGATAAGGTGGTTTATTTTGTTGATAACCTTGATTTTGAGGCTGATAGGGCCTATTATTTTGAGCTTGCTGCCTCTTAATTGATACTAGCTCATTATTTATACTTTGGAGCAAGGTTTTCAAATCTTTTGGAATTGTAGAAGAAGTAGAAGGTCGGATTGTAGAAACCACTGGAATAGGAGCCACTGGGATATGAGCCACTGTTGGTTGTGAAGGAAGCTCTGGAAATAAAGGCATTGGTGGCCTAGGAGCTATCTTCCTAGCCTGAATTAAATAATTTTTTGCCTTTATGGCAACATCATATGCATCTGGTAAGGTAGAACCACCCATTGTTTGAATCCTAACAACAATATCACTATTAAGGGCTCTTAAGAAGTATAGGAAAGCATGCTCAGGGGAATGTTTGACCAATGCAAGGATTCTATCCCAAGTCTTTTGAAATCTGAAGTTGAAATCACTCATGAATTCATGTGGTGCTCTTTTAATAGTGGTTAGTTGTTCTACCAGGGACAAATGGTCACTTTTATCTTCAAAATATTTACATAACTTCTCACCCAACTCATCCCAATTTTGAATAGAGTTGGGAGGCAATCCCCTATACCACTACAATGATTTACTTTTCAGGGAAGTAGCAAGTAATCTAACAGCCACGTTGTCTTTTGTTACATCATGTACAAAGCATCTATTGGCCATATCAATGATGTGTTCTTTTGGAGTTGTAGATGTTTCACCAATAAAATGGGGAATACTTTTCAGAGCATTGAATGGTATATCATCTTTTTGGGGTAGAATCAAGGGGTTGCCACTGGTAAATGATACAAAAGGATGATTTCTAGGTAAATCCATGTGTAATAATGTCCCATTTGTATGGGTCACAGGTGTTTTAGCTTGAAAAAATATACTCACAGGTGGCATAGATTGAGCTCTAGGAGAAGGACTTGTATTCCTATTCCTTCTTATGGGCGAAAAAGATTGTCTATTTCTTCTTCTAGAAGTACAAAATGAGAGTTGAATGTATTGAAAATTACCTCTAGAAGATGCTCTTGTTTGGATTCTTGGCATGTAGGTCTAATCTTGAACTAGGATTCTAGGTAGTTGTAGGGTCACCAATTTGTATGTAGAGTCCTTCCTTGATTGCAGAGTCTCTAGGTACTTGTTTGAGAGCCTCTTCAAGGTTGGAATGTTGAGAGCAGCATCATTCTCTCAACAAAATGAAGTGAAATTTCTTATGAGTCCCATCGGGTGTGCCAAAAACTGTTGTCACATAAAACTACACCCTATTGAACAAGAGTTCAGTGTTCTAATGGCACAATGGAAATGACCTCAAGGTGTGGGGCCTTGCAAATTGAGGTTGTCTCCAAAGAAGGTTGGATTCCTCTTCTAAACTAAGTGCAAGTGTGTTGGTCTAACCTAGCACATGAAAGTCCTAATGCTAACCTACTCTAACAGATCACAAGGGAAAAGGGTAGAAGGAGACATGAAATGTGAAAGAAGGTGATTCATCAAATTTAGAGTGTGTTTCTTCTTTGCTTCAAATTACACAAAACAACAACAAAATAACTAAAACAAGCATTTAGACATGAAGGTAAGAGATTTTACTCAAACATGCAAGAAATACCTATGATAATAGTAAGATTTTATTGATATGAGACATAAAATCTAAACTTTACAATGGTAGAGTGCAAGATGCAGTGTCTGCAAAAGAAAACTATGAGAGGAGCCCAAAAAAAGAACCCTTAAAAAAGATACAAGTATTGCCTCTATAGTTCTGACATAACTGCAATTCGAATTCAAAACCCTAACCCTAACTCCAACTAGGGTTACAAAAAAGAAACCCGATCATATTACAAACAACAAAATTTTCCCCCAAAATAGAGCAACAACTAGGCCATAAAGGCCCTTGACACCTCGAGCACACTCCTCTTGATAGCACTCATGAATGTAGGTATGGGCTCCCAGTAATCCACATTCAGAACATCAAACCAACATACCTTGACAAAGACTTTGACCTCTGCATCACTTCAAGGAATAATGGCAACATCCTACAATCACTACAACATTGAAAAAGAGTCAAAATTTGATCCATAGTCGATCAAATTTGATTTGCTAGGAATGTCACTGAGACATTAACTCTTCAAATCTGCCATGAATAGGAGCAGTTGACTGCTGAAGTTTGAATGTTGGTCATTGGATTGAGCATGAGTGACCGATATCAGACTTGCAATGAAACTTTAAAACATAGCTTTTGATCTCCACCTCCGAATCAAGGTTGTCAATCGCCAAGAAAATGCATACCATCATTGAAGGGAAATCAACATATCTGAGTGAGTCACAGTTGAGTCCCTTCGATGGAAAGAACTCCACCACTTGTCATATTGCATTCATCACTCATCATGGGAACCATCTGATCGCCTCACTTCACAACAATGATGTGAAGTGACCAAGCAATATGTCACCATGTGTCTAATCACCATCAGATCCTGCCACACCATGTGTCACCTCCCCACTAGCCCTCTGAGATTTACATGTTTCAAATCTATGGTCATGGGCTAGCGGGCAATGACCCAAATAAAACCAGTACAACCCAACTTGTACGCTACTTGACTTTCAAAGCTTACACCCACGTGCTTAATGCCCTCATCCGATGGATGGTTGAGATTAAAACATCTCACTAAACCATTTTGCACGTGCGCCAAAATCCTTTTAGTAGCTCGGGTTTTAATGTTTTAAAGTCCTACTAAAATATTTCATGAAATATTTCACCTCCTTAATAGTTCTTTGGGTGCTTAGGATGAAGCCATGTTGCAGTAGCTAGTTGTCCCTCACAGTATTAGCATCTTCAAAAGATTCCCCAAGGGCTAGTGGGGAATGGTCAACATTCAATCACTAGGATCAATCACAACCCTTAGATCTTGGGCCTGCCATATTCTACCTCAAACACTGCCAAGGCCCACCAAAGAGACGAGACATGTGGTGCATACCCGCTATCCCTCCATAAATCCAAATCTAATAGTAGGCCCCCCACGGGCTAGTGGGGAATAATCGATATTCAATCTATCAGAACACATCATTACCATTGATTTGGTCTTCTTTAGCCATCAATGTATTCAAACAGTGGTAGGACCCACCAAGAGGGTGGATAGGTGTCACCTTCCCGCCATCCCTCTGACTTCTTAATTTTATTATTTTAATCTTGAGGGCTAGCGGGGAACCAATAGGATGCATTATGTGGGACCTGCCAGTATTACAAAGGCCTTAAGCAAATATTAAACTTAGACTTAGGAACATGAAAAATATTTGAATGAGGGGCGACTAGCAATACTAGGATGAAGGGGCCAATCAACACATGACTTTGATGGACATAAGTTACAACTTGGCCAACCAGGAACCGATCACAAGTCATCAGAGTAATAGAATAAAAGACCAAGGCATGGAACAATTAGGGTTTTAGGAGGGTTTAAGCCCTGTACACAATTCAACATCCTAAGCAGATACAATTTGAGGAGTTAAAAACCTCAAAGAACCAGATTCATCAAAAATAATCATGGATTTCATCAGGATGCACACATAGGATCTCTTTGAGTGGATATAAATGAGGTGCATCCAAGGGTGGCATAAAATATGTTAACATGTAGTGATGTGGTAGGCGCCATAGAGGACTCAAGGAGCTCATGAGTGGTCCTAAGAGAGATGGATAATACCTTCATTTATTTGATTTATAAAAAGGAGAAGCCATCATCATTAGATGATTTCAGACCCATAGCCCTATACAATACTTTGTACAAAATTATGACGAAAGTAGCAACAAACAAATTGAAAAAACTATGCCAGAGATAATTTCTGAGGAGAAAAAAGGGTTCATGTCAGGGAAGTCAATTTTGGAGGGGGTCATCATTCCATAGGAATCCATTCATTTTATTCAAAGAACTAAAAATAAGAGCATGTTACTAAAAATAGATATCAAAAAAGCATATGATCAGGTGGATTGGAGGCTCTTGTGCAAAGTGTTGTTGGCCTTTGGGTTTGACAAAAACTGGATAAATTGGGTTTCTAGTTGTATTGCTAGTCCCAAATTTTTAATTATTGTGAATGACACTCCAGAAGGTTTCTTTGAAGCATTTAGAGGAATTAGACAGGGAAATCCTCTCTCACCCTTCTTGTTTATTATCGTGGTTGAGGCTCTTGGAAGGGAAATTAATGTAGAAACAAGCATTGGATGGCTAGAGGGAATCCAAATCATGAACAACATGCCTACTATGACCCATTAATAGTTTGAAAATGACACTATTCTTTTTGGGGTAGAAATATGCTATGAAGCTCACCAATTGAATGAAATTATGGATCTTTATTCAAAGGATTTTGGCCAAGACGTAAGTGAAGTGAAATCGAAAGTGTATTTTTTTCATACTTCTCTGCATAAAGAGCAATAGATTCTTAGAGTCCTAAAATTCAAGAAAGGTCAATTACCATGTACATACCTTGGATAGCCTTTATTAAAAGGAGTGGACAAAGGTAAGTTATGAGACCCCTTGGTAAACAAAGTAAATAGTTAAATGTCATCATGGAAGGGGCAGTGGCTATCATGGGTTGGTTGGCTAGTTATGCTAAAGGTTGTTATTTTTGTACTTCCCATTTATTTGTTGTCATGTCTAGCTTTTCCCAAGGGGACATATCAGAATCTAAACCAAAATGTGAGGAATTTCTTCTAGAAAGGAAAGGAAGACAAGAAAATTTTGTGCTAATTGCATAAAATAGGATTTGTAAAGCAAAGGAGGTTGGGGGTACTGGTTTAAGGGATCTTTTGAGGCAAAACAAAGCTTTGGGGGCCAAGCTGATCTAGAAGATGTACACAGAGAGTAAGTCAAAATGGGTTCCAATTCTTTAGAACAAATACTTAGGGAATAACATCGAGAGTAGTATTTTCACTACTGCCACTCTTCCTAAAGGCTCAAAAATTTGGAATTTCATGGTGGAGTGCAAGTCACTAATAACAAAGTTCTTATCTTGGGACGTTCATGATGGAAACACTGCTATGTTTTGGGAGGACTTGTGGGGAGGTATCCCATTATTGACAGTTTGGAAAATGCAACACCCATAAGGTCTACTCACACAACATTGGGGAATGAATGTGAGAGATTACTTGGAGATCAATCGTGTTGACGAGATCCACAAATGGAAATGGAAGGAATTCAGTAGGCTTAATCTTCTAGTTGTTGAAATCACACAACTACAATCGATTCTTAAGGATATAACCATAATTATTTTGGAGGGCAAGGATAGGTTGGTATGGACTACCGCTAGCTTAGGGAAGTACAACACTAAGGATGGCTTCTCGGTGTTGGGGAAACAAGATGGGAGGACTTCACTCCCATAGAAATTATGTTGGGACAACAGTTGCCTTTAGAAAGTTGGGGGTTTTTCTTAGACCACAATCTAGGGAAGGATTTTGAATACAGTTAGGTTTATCAAAATGGACTATCATGGCCCTTCATGGTGTGTAATGTACAAATCAAGTGAGGAAGAAGAAAATAACTTGCTACTTGGATGCCACTTTGCTCAAAAATGTTGGAAGTGGCTATGCGCGAAGTTGGGATGGGTTGATGCACTTCTGAATGACATTTTGTCCCTCTTCAAATCACGGCCCTTATTAAAAAAGAAAGTGATGTATTCCTACATATGGCTAATTAGCCCATCTATTCTAATATGGGAGATCTAGAAGGAATAGAACATAAAAATATTCCAAGGTAAGGAAATAAATACATCATATTCTCAAAACAAGGTGGATGAAACCATAGATGAGGTTGTGAATAGCAGGGTTTCAAGGCTAAATCCTTAGAAAGTGGAATTCATGGAATGGGATGCAAAACCGAGACTTGGGTGGCTTGGTCTTAATATCCCAAAATTTTGCAGTAAGGAGGTAGTGGGACTATAATAACTTCATTGCAAGGTGGTTTGGAGGCCTCTTGCTTAGTCATGGGTCAAATTGAACTTTGATGGGGGCATCAGAAGGTCAGGTGTAGGCTGCATAATTCACAATTTGAAAGGGGCTATAGTGGGTGAACTTGCAACCCCTCTTCCAAATGGGATGAAATATTTAGTAGAACTACTGTGGTGTTACAGGGGCTTCAGTTATATCGAGAACTAAGTCTTAGAAGCATTGAAGTGGAAGGGGATTCTTTTCCAGTGATCAAGTTCTCTTAGGTTGGGAAAGATTTCAAATTGGAAGCTACAAGGGTTGGTGGATAGATTTGTTTAACTACTTGGGAAGTTCAAGTGATATGTGATTAGACACACATACAAAGAAGCCAATTTTTAAGTGGATAAAGTAACAAATCTTGTGCGGATAGGGTACGGAGAAACAATATTACCTCTATTTATCTTAGGGCTTAAAGGGTGTCACGAGTGGATCCATGTGATAAATCGTGAGGGGGCTATTGGTGTTGGTTGCATAGGGGGTATTGTCTAAGTAGATGGGCTAGTTTCTTATGCTTTAACAACTGCTTGACTTAGTTCATGCAACAATAAAAATTTAGCATTATTAGTTAGGGTTAAATCACTCAAAGTCTTGTGACAAGTCCCCTAAATACATGGCACTCATCTGCTTTCTCTTGTGCTATGATTGAGCCTCAATTGTAGAGGGTTGTGATGCATTGACATGTGGCTGAGCTAGCATTGGGTCATATACAGGTGGCACTTGTACACTTTCCTTGGAGACATACCTAAGCCATTGTAGCATTGTGTTGTGATGGCTAGAGTGGACAACTAATATCGACATTGAATCACACAATTTTTTTTTGGTCAATTTTACCATGAACATGTGGCACCCACACACTCTTTCTAGCATGTTACTTAAGCTTTGATGTGGTGAGGAGTGATAGGTTGAAAAGTGGTAGTACTAGTGCCAGGCCAAGTACAAGTGGCACCTTGGCACTACTTGATGTGCCATATCTAAGCCTTTATTGTGAGGTGGAGTGATAGTGAGACAAGTGGGAGAGTTGGTTGTGGATCACGTGCCTAGCAAATTTTGTTGATCCTAAAACTAAATGGTGATATAACATTGCAAATCCTTCACTCGAGCAGATTAGACGTATGGAAATGATTAATTGGGGGATCTTATTACTCAAGCTAGCTCAAGTGTCTCAACACGTGGGCTAGTTTTGGGAGTTATGGAGAAGTATTTATTATGATTGGCTCACATCCCTACGAGAAGACTAAGGGATAATCTCACAGTCCAAAAAGGTTGTACGGGAAGAATGTAATCTTGGAAAGCTTTTAATTGGAAAACTTCAACATGAGTGAACCAGTCGTTAAAGGATGAATACAAAGGCCAAGAATTCATTTTTCATGGAGTATTTTGAGGATAGTGTAATGGACACCCCTTTTAGGCTAGTCAACTCTCAAAGACAAATGGATTTTCTAGGTAAAGTCACAAAGCTCAGGCTAAGGAGGATCCTGCTTGAGAATGATTTTTTGTCACTCAATGTAGTGAAGCTAGTGTTGGGTTTGTGATCTTAGCAGCAGATGAAAGATACCATGTACATGGATATATCATCTCAGTTTGTTGCAACATTGCTAGACCTCTAATTTCCAAAAAATGAGGTCTTGCAAAAAAATAAGAAGTCAATGAAGCCAGAGGTGTTGGGAGTTCTCAAGGAGGTAGTGAGATTCACTCAATTTGAAGCTGAAATTTCAAGACCAAGAGACTTGGGCATACTCAATGTACTAGATGTCGTGGTAAAGCTTTACCCTTTCTTGTTAGACATCAAATGTGCCGACTTGTTGCTTCATCAAACATGATGAGCCCAAAATATGCTCATAATTTGGTGTACTTTTAATACCTTTACTTCTGTTGATTATGGTTGTTTAACTCTCTTGAAACCTTTTAATGGGAGATATCCTGTAGCAATACACTTTCATGTTCCTGTATCCTATCATGTTGACATGTCTACATTTATTACCCTATTTGACTTCCCAAATGACTGGTATAGCACATGTAGTTTTTGAATGATGAAATAGATTTAAATATGTGATTAATGAATGGATATTGTGTATGTTCCATGTGCCTTTTATTTTGCATCTGTTACCTTGTGTTTCGCAGGTTGTTGAAGAAAGTTTGTTCGAGTCAAGCGCAACCAATCTCGGCCTTGCAGTAAAGTCCATTTCCTGCACGACTTCGAGGAAGCTCTGGCGAAGACTCTTTGACCGAAACCGTTGGGAAGGATTTTAAATGACATTTAATATGGAAAGAGTGGAGTGCTAGATTCTCTCTGGATCGGGTTGAATGGATAAACTCATTTATGAAGTTTGTTCCTCGATTTTGGGATACATTTGATATCCACGTCTTTCTCTGTTAGGGTTAGTTAGTTAGTTGTTCTCCTGATTTAAAAATAATTGTTCCTCCTACGCGGGTGAACAGGGAGGAGTTAGATAGACAGATAGAGAAGCAGATTATGTAAGAGTTAGAGATATAATATGAATCAGATTTTTTGTTAGTTTTATGAAGCAGAACAGTCAATGTAAATGATTTCACATTATGAATAAAAGTTGATGGAGTTCTGAGCACAATCTTCTGTGTCAATTAGTTGATGCTTGCTAAGGGGGCCCACTTAGTAAGTATCTGTAGGAGCATAGTTGTTTATCCTTTGTTAATTTAAGTTAGATTTCATTTTTGAAGTTTATGCACAAGCTCAGTCTTATACTGTTCCTGCAGCATCGGGAACCCATCCCTGTGTTTGTTCCTGCAGCATAAGGCCAATTTATAGTTTGTCTCTCAATTGTAGCTATTATGATTTCTGCTTTGGTTAGATTATGATTAAATTAAGAGAACTTTGCATTACCTTTCTGTAGCATAGATAGAATTTCTTTCCAAGTGTTTATTTTCAATAGGTCGTGACTGAAACCAATTCTTAGTGCACATATTGTGCTGCTCCATTTAAAGTTTGCGTTCCCTGGTTTGACAAGTAAATGAATGACCACGAAGAGGTATTAGTCACCTACTGGAATGTCCAATTCCCAGGATAGGTTTTGCCATGATTTTCATATCCTTTTGTGGGTGCGACCAAAACACATGAACTAAAAGGGGTGAATTCTCTAAAGAAATGGCTGCATATCCAAAACCAGTTCAATATTTTACTTAGGTTGGTGACTTTATAATCTATTTATAGGATAATGGTGATGATTAAGATTAAGTGTATTATTTTTTTCATAATCCTTTTTGTGTTTTCCTTTGGTAGTGGGAGGTAATTTTGTAAACCGGTTTTGGTTCTATGGGGTAGGTTGTGTTTTCCCGATTTTGATAATAGACGCCCTTTTGGTTTATTGGATATGAGAGCAACAACTAAGCTCTCAATGTACACAAAAAATGTAACCTTCTTTTTGAAATATTTATAAATATTCTCTTATGTAGAAAAATAAATAAATAGTGAAGTATATTATTATAAGGAATTTGATGATAAGAATGGAGCTATTTTTTGGCAAAAGACTACCCCTTACACAATACAAAAAGATGTAGTTGTAGAAATAATGAACCAAACCTTGATAGAAATATCTAGAAATATGTTGAGTGGTTCATAGTTGGATCAATGTTTTTAGGAAAAGGCTATGAGTACTTCTTTTTATTGATAAATAAATCTCCTTGTATAAATCTTGTTGGTTAAACTCCCTATAAAGTGTGGAAAGGTGAGAAACCTTCTATTTCACATTTAAGAGCATTTGGCTGTGAGGATTTCATTCATGTGCCAAATGAAAGGTGATCTAAATTGGACTATAAATAAAATAAATGCATCTTTTTTAGTTACAAAAACAATGTAAAGGGTTACAAGCATTGAAATTCACTAACCTAAAAAAATGATCTATTATAGAGATGTGATTTTCAGAGAGTTTAGGGAATTTTTTAAATCACATACAACCAAAGGAAAACCAAGGAAATAAAATAATGCATTTTGAGACTAATTTCAAAAAGAGAGAGATGTACATGTTGAAGAACATGACAATAGATTAGAGGATGGAGATGAGGAAGATGGTGCACATAAGAGTTCTTAGTAGGTTGACCATGTGAAAGAATATGTAGATCCCCATACTCCAACTTTGAGGTGATCTTCTAGACAACATAACCTAGTTGACAAGTATATCCCACTAAATTTCATTGTGTACTTGCTTGTTTATGTAAATTGACAATGAATCTAGATATTTCATGGAGGCTCTCTCTTTAGAGGTTAATATGTCTTAGATGTAGGCCATGTAGAAAGAGATGATGGCCTTAGATAAATGTGATATTAAGGATCTAGTTAGCTTTCCCAAGGGGAAAAAACCTATTGGTTTCAAATGGATTTTTATAGAGGTGCAAGGAAAAATTGGTGGCCAATGGTTTCTCATAGAGAGAGGGAGTTGATTTTGGTGAATTTTTATTTCTTATTGCTAAAATATCTTCCATTGGGTTTATGTTTTTGATAAAATGGTTTACACATGTTTTGAAGAGGCCTTGAAACCCCTTAAAACCAACAAAATATTAGTAAAGTAATAATAAAACAACAAAAATCTACTCAAAAGACCAAATGAAACACGAGATAAAACACTATATTAAGGACCAAATACCTACAATTTTGTTAGTATTTTAGCAGCTTTTAGTTCAAATTTATAAAATGTATCATGAATCTCCACAAATTCCCATAACTCTCTTTTTTCTTCCTAATAACTTTTTTTCTTATTTCTCCTTGTTCTAGAACTAGGACTTGTCTTCATAACTTTGCCCTTTGAAACAAGAATCTCTAAATCTTCATCAATATTTTTTAGCTTCTTTGTTAGGATCTTGATCCCCATTGTGCTATTATGAATGGTACACTTATTGACATCTATAACCCTTCTTAAGTTTCCCTTTACCATCTCAATTTCTTTTTCCAAAAAACTTAATATGATATTGTGATTGTCATAGCCTTGTCTAAATTCTTCACCCAATGTTTCAATTTTAACCTTTTTCTCACTATAGTCATTGACTAGTCAATTAAATTGAGGGATGAATTCCTAGTTCTAGAAGATTTTATTATCCTCCTTTTTCTATATTTGAATTTTTCCATGCAATTTTTTCTCCATCCTTGATAATTTAATGTTGGGTATGTTAATATTAACACAAAACCATTTGAAAAGGTTGTGTTGTGCCTCAAAGCAACTTATAATGTATCTAGCATTTGCATCACATTGTTTACTATATTATATAGTTCATGTAAAGAGGAAGGGTTAGACTCCAGGATAAATAAAATTCTTGAGGAAGGAGTGGACAAGGATCAATGTTACAAGGGTACACCAACAACTAGTTTTGGAAAAGACTAAACGTTTCATTTTCCCTTAATAGGTGGACCCTCCAAATGCATAGGGTATTTATAAATATTGTTTCCTCTCGTCTTAAAAATTTTACTTATAGCCTTAGACACATAGGTATAATGTCATAAAATTACACCCCCATGCAATTTCACATTACATAACCCTCCCTTTAGCCTAATAAAGACAATAATGCAAATCCATTTTTCCTTACCTTAAAATTCGTCTCTAAACCCCTTCATTTTCATTCCTTGATTTATTTTTTCTAGGATGCTTCTGCAATGCGTAAACGTCTACACACTACGTGAATGTCCTGATAAGATTCCTAGGTCTGTGGCCATTGGGACATTACACTTCCTCATGTTCACGAAGTGTAACCCCCCCTATAGTCATAAACATGTCCAAAAATGGCCCCCTTACATGCATTTCTCCATTCAAAATTGCATTCTTCTCATTCATTCATCCAATTCTCAATCAATCACTATTTCACTCTAATTCACTCTCACTCTTACAACTTCACTCTTGCTTTTACATCACTTCTACACAATTTTCTTTCATGTTTTGAATCTCTACATCACACTCTTGGCTCTTCTTTGGCATTGTCATCATGGTTGAGGGGAGGTATCCTTATTTCTTCTATTACATTATTGTCTCTATTTGCAACATAGTGTTATTCTAACTTGTTTATTCTCTTTATTATTTTCTCTCTATATAGTGTATTGTCTTTTTTCTAATCTCTAAAATGTAGAAAAATAGGGGATGTGGTTAAAATGTGGAATGCACCCTATTTTTCTACCAATTTCATTAGGAAAAAGAGACCCCAAAGGTAGGATTGAATTTCAACCCTTAGGTGAGTCAACCCTATTGGAGATCTTGCTATTTTCCTTATGCAATGACGAGGTAAATATGCCTGAAATGCACTCTTGGGAGATGAATGAAAAATACTAAATGAATCCAATTATGCAATGTGAAACTTGAGTCATCAATTTAAAGCATAACAGAAATAGAAACAACCAACTTTCAACAAATATGAGGAAGGGAAGATGATATGTACCAGTCACCAAAAGCTTCTGCTAAGTGTCCTCTTGGGATAGATTTTCCCTAGGGAAAATTGGTCCTACTACATGGATCCAAAATATGTTTTAACAGTCCTCTGCTCCTAGATTTGCACTCATGATTCCTCTAGATCTCACAATCGAAAAGTCAAAAATAAATTATGTGATTTTTCATGGCTTGACAAATTTGATGACAACTTTACAAAATTGCACTTTTTGATCAATCTTCAATCCTTCTTCAACTATAAATCTACACATACAAAGAGAGGGAAAAAATGTTTATTTTTGGTGAATGGGGGTTTGTCTTGGTCAAACCTCAGTTTGGTAATTAAACCTTGAAATGAAATAAATAATGAAATAAAGGAATGACGAATGAACACTAGCTTGTTGCAACTCACCAAACCCTTTAATGGCTACCCTTGGAGGATTGAAGTCTAACACATATCTCCAAATATTGATCTTGCATGAAATGGATTGATTGGATGTTGATCTTGATGCTTCAATATTGACTTGAATTCTTGAAACCTACATCACAATGTTAGCTCCAAAAATATGCATAGATGTGCAAATAACTTTGACATGATGCTTGAGATCTTGAATGCTACTCGAAATGACTGATAAATTTTCTCTTGAATTCTCTTGAAAATAATAAATGTTCTCTTGTGAAGTCATAAAAACTCATAGGATTTGAATTGATAAAACGACCTTGTATTTATAGGTAGTTTTCTAATTTCTCGACAATTAAACATCAAAGGCCAACAATTGCAAATAGAATCTGAATCATGAAAATGTCACCAAAATCATATTAAAAATTGGGGTCCTAATTCTAAGGAGGACCCATTCGCCCTTGAGCGAATGCATCCTAGGCTCTAAACCTAGGACACACATTTTCCAAAATGTGTAAATTAATGCTAGCAATTGTTTAATCCAAGTTCCCCTTTCGGAAAATGAGATTAATTAGGATTTTAAATGCATAATTGGGTCAATTAGAGGCTCAATTAAGTCCAATTAATTAAGGGACCCAAACACAGTGTGAAAATATAAAGGAGTACATTTTTCAACACTATATTTAGCCCCCACTTTAGTGAGAGGATGATCCCTATGCTCAAACTCACACTAAAGTAGAAAAATAAGCGTCAAGAGAGGTCTAATTGTACAAATGTTGGAAATATAAGACAACAAAGGTCAAGGAGGATGATCAAGCCCCCAAGATCTAAGATCTCATGGAAAACCAACAAAGGTACAAAGAGACACATGCCTATGTTTAATATGCAGAAGCAAGATAAGATGCACAAGCATACAATGCCAAAATGAATGAAAAAAGAAAAGAAAAAGGGGTGGATCAAACCTCGACTATTTTTCCAAAGGGATGGATCAAGCCTTAGTTGTTTGTCCAAAAACAATTCACAAGTGGAAACTTGTTGTCCACTATGCAAACAAAATATACTCACATAGGCTAGTGAAATTGGTTGTCCATTAGGTGAGCCCCAAAAGATGGCTGATGGGAAAGTCATGCTAGATCTACAAGCTCCCATTCCTAAACCATGCCAAAATTTGTACCTCCCGATAACTTTGATAAGGTACCACAAGAATGGTCAAAAGGCTAGCAAGCTACGTTATGCTAGGCACTCATGAAAAAGGCTCCACTGGCAAGCAAGTTGTGTTATGCTTGGTGGCCATTTGAATACAATAGGATAGAATAGTCAAACGAGTTTTGTTTAGTTCATGAAAGGTCTCACCTTAGGGAACATCACGCTTGATGTCACCAAGAGAGGACTATTTGAGGATAAAATATTCACAACTTAGGAAATGCAAGTCATAGCATTACCACTAAGAGGAATTCCATATGCCAAGAAAGGTCATGCTTTTGAAGGACATCAGGCCCAATGTCACCACTAGGAAGACACATCACATGAATTAAGAAGACTGCACTTTGAAGCAAACAATGAGCAGGAACACGTATTCCCCCACTTTAAATAAATTGCTAAACACTATACTGTGAGCAATTACTTTAGAGTAGAACACAATAAATGTCAATAAATGAGAGCTTTATTCGGAAAGCCCTATGTAAAACATATGTTTCCAACTAGAGCTACGTCATGAAAAGGATAGTTTCCCCCCATATGCAATCCTAAGATAACACATAAGGGGTCCATGGATCTGGGGTCAAAATTATGTATTTGTTATAGTGATATAATCAAGGTTGGAACCATCATCACTCCCCAAATGACTCATGGAACAACAAGCACAAAGGAAGAATGAAACATAAAGTGTGAAAACAAAGAAAATATTTTGGGTCAACATGGAATAGATCTAAATGTCTCAACACCTTGCGTCATCCCCAAAAGGAAAACACAAGACAAGAGAAAAGATAAAGGTTTGCAATAGATAGAATAATGTAGATAAAAATAGAAGAATGTCACGAGAAATTTGCTTCTTTTGTATCCTTGCACCAATGGAGTGACAAGGTTCATCTAAAGTAGGCTCACAAAAATATAAAGATACACCAAGCAACACAATACAGGGGATCGCATTACAAACATGCAATCACAAAGAACATGAAAATAAAAACAAAGAAAAGACTAGTAGGGCACATGTGAGTCAACCTATTAGCAGGTCATCTGCATCCCAATTGTGTTCATCATATACGGAAAGCAGATAACTATCCAAAGGGACAACAACAAGTGTTGTACTAGGAGTATCACTAGGTTCAACATGTCGTGAGTCACTCTTTATAGGAGGATCATAACAGTTGTTATCATCTAAGTTCATGGAAGAGGAAAACAATAAATTTAGCTCATTATGCACTTCCTCATCAATTTTAGCAATCTCATCATCACCATCCAAGTTAATCACTACTGAAGGCCTAATTACAATGTCCACGGATGTTTCATGTTTTTGTTGTTGTTGCAAAGGTGGAGAATCATCATGCTTTGTTTGAGTTAAGTTTTGATCTTTATTTTTTGTTTTTCTCTCTTCTTTTAACTCACAAGTGATAGCATGACATCTATGCCTACACTCTTTAGAATTTTAGTTTCTTCTTGTATGGTTTTCAAGTTGTGCTTGTGTAGGAGCGGGTTTATCAACCATAGGTTTCTTTCCTTCTCGCAAGGGAGGAACAAAAGGAACCATGGGAGGTTATTCAACCAGTTTCTCTTTAGCTTTATAAACTTTTTTGAGCCTAGGAGGTGAAATGAGACTTATTTGGTTATATCTTTGTTTTTTATAGGAAATAGGTGAAGGATTTTTTATTGTTTGGTCTTGGTTACTTGGAAGGGATTTTGGTTCAATCATGGTCTCATAATTGATCAGAGGCTCAATCATGGATTGAAGCATGTTGGTAAGGGATAATTTTTCTATGCACTTTGCCTTAAATATTTGATAAGATTTGAAAAAGAAGTCCACACGAGGCTTAAGAGGTTCCATGGGTTCAGGCCATAAGAAATCCAATGATAAATTCCCACGAGAAGACACAAGATTAAAGCCACTATGATGCACAATAAAGATGTCATTTCCAAATTTAAAATTTTAAGCATTTATGCACTATAGATGGGATGACATCCATGGAGCGTAGCCATGGATAACCAAGCTTCACACGAAATTGGTTTGATGATGGGATGATGGAGAATGAGACATTTAATTATTTTAGTCCAACTTTTAAAGGAAGAGTGATCAAACCTATCATAGGGAAAGCAAAACCATTATGTGTTCTAATCCATGATTTTGGTTGTTCATAAGAATCTTGATAAAGTTCATGCACAAATAAGAATTCCTCAGTAATCATATTCTCTACATAAACTTGATCAAGTAATATCCCATTAGTAGGCTTATCATTGATTCTTTCAGCTATGTAAAGAGGACCATCGGGTGCACATTTGTTTATGTCATTTTGTGAGAAAGAAATGTCAAGAGGCATTTTGGTTTGGCCCTTACAAGGTTGAATGTCAATTAAATCAACCATATCTTGCAAGCATTCTTCATTATCACTCGCATTGCCATTATTTTGATCTTGAAGTTTGTCAACATTCATCACATCATTCTTGGCATCACTAGCTTTTACAAAAGAGATATTATGATTTGGCATGTGGTTGGTAAAGATTTGTAAATTTTGGTTGGGTAGGGAGACAAACTTATTTCCTTGATCATTAACACCACCAATCTCAATGTGATTAGAATCAATGAGGTCTTGCACAATATGTTTAAGATGCTTACATTGCTTTGTATCGTGTCCATTTTGTCGTTGATAATGGTAAAATAAATTTGAGTAAAAGTTAGCGATTAGTGGTGCCAATGGCAATAACAAGAGGTAAGATAACTAAGTTCTTACTCAGAAGTTGTAACATGATGGAATGAAGGGTATCGGGTAATGAGGTTAATTGTCTACTTATTTCCCTAAATGGATATGGATTTGTCATTTTTATGGCAGCCACTTGGGAGTTAGCATGTTGACCTGTTTGAGGGGTACTTAGTTGTAAGAAGCCATTATTTTGTTTCTTAAATGGTTGGAGATTGTTATGAGGCTCGAGTTTGAATTTTTCAAGATGGTTAGAAGAAGTTTTTGTTTCATGATGAACCAAATTCTAATAGTCATGAAGGGCCATGCACAAGTGTGTAAAGGAGGTAAATTCATCATCTCAAGATTTTCTTGTATTTTTTCTTGCAAGTTTTCAATGAACATTCTTTGAAGATTAGCATCGGGAATCTTAATGTTGATTTGTGAGTAAAGCAATTGGTATCGTGCTATAAAGTTCGTGACCTTTTCATCATCCTTTTGTTTACATTGCATTAAATCATGTAAGATCATCTTAGGACCCATGTGCACTTGGAAATGGTTGAGAAGTGCATCAACAAGCTCATTAAATGAACAAATTGAATTATTCAGTAAATAACAAAACCACTCCAAGGTAGTATCTTTTAAGGATTTAGGAAAAAATTTATCCAAGAGCTTATCCTCAAAAATGAAGTCACTACATAAGGTTGTGTATGCCGAGACATGGTTACTAGGATCTCCTTTTCCACTATATTTCTCAAATCTAGAATCTCTATGCCTTGTGGAATTTGCGCTCTCAATATCTCCAAGGATAAAGGATTTTGTTTGACATATTGTGAAGGTTTTCAACTTTCATGTTGGTTCAATGTGGCAATTTGTTGTTGGAGGGATGAAACATTTTGCAAAAGTTGGTTGAGGACAAAATTATTCGTTGTATTTTGGGATGGGGTGAATAAGGTGGAGGTGTGTATGTATTTGGAGGACACGTGAATTGTAAGTTTGTGAGAGGATATGGATTAGGAGATATGAGAATTGAATGCACAAAGCTAGGAGGATTCCCATTGGAAATACCTAAGGTTGTATTAACATTGCTAGTTGGTTGTAGTAACATGTGGGTTGGTGTATGTTGGAAGAGAGGCCATAGTTGTAGGAGGAGGAATTTGACTACCACATTGACTTTGAGTGTACCCCAAATTTTGAGCACAACTAGCCGTTGTGGGAACATGTTTATCAATAATGTGAGCTAGGCTACACACAATCTCTATTCCTTGTTCATTATAAAGAATTTTCCTCATGTTATCTATGATAGGAATTGCAATACCAACAATGTATTCAACACTCACAAATTTTTCTAAATTTTCATCCATTTTTTTTAGTTCTTCTTGGGGGAAATTAGAAACCCTTGTGTCAATATCAATAACATTGTTTGTGGGTAAGGTGGTAATGGGAAATGAGATGTCAAAGCTATGGTCCTTAGTGTGTTGAATAGTATCAACGCTATGAGTGAAAGAGTTAGAGAACTTGAGATCCATGACAGATGTAGTAGCATGAGATGGCATGAGTCTCGAACTATGTCTCATGACATTATTGGTAATATGACACCAGGTTGTGAAGCTCATGCAATTTTCACCAAACCTAGGTGTACCCAAAAAGGAGAATAGGCACTGGACAAATGTAACAAACACCCAAAAATAGGAAGTACAATGCAAGTATGTAAAAAGAGATAGCAATATTCAGATTTAAAATAAGATAATTTACTGATTATGCTATGCAAAAACTTGAAAATGATTTCTTTTTAATGCAAAATTTTATTTCAAATAATGCACTCAATTTGACCAATTGAACCTAAAGCAAACAATAATAGAATTTTTTGTTTTCTGAAACTGAAACCCAGATTTAACAACAAAACAAAATGAAGCAAAAAGAGACAAAATAATGCCTATAAATTTGGAAAAATACTTGTACAAGGACTTATTTTCCCTAGGACAAATGAATCCTAGGTCAAGGTTCTAAAAAAACAAAATTTGAATTTCTTGCTTAATGTTTGAATTCTCTGTTTCAAGTTGCAAACTATAACTTCTGTGACATAATTTTCCAAATTTAGGTTTCCTAATGCAAGTCAAAATAGTGATAAATGATGAACAAGGCGACACTTTTTGAAATGCAATTTTGACTCAATTTCTAATGTAAATGACTAAAAGTACACTAATATGCAAGTAGTATGCAAAATCAATGTAATATGCATGCACTTTTTTTGAATTTTTTAGATTTTAAATAATGCAAAGATGAAAATTGAAAACCCTATATGAGATGCAAACTAATGCAATTTTGAAAGCCCTAAATGAAATGAAAACTAATGCAATTCAATACAAACTAATGCAAATCCTAGATCTATGGTTTGAATGAACTCCAATTTCAGAAAATGTATAGTGCAAGAATGTCGAGCTCACCAAAATGAAATATAGAAAAAATGGGGGATGTGGTTAAAATGTGGAATGCACCCTATTTATCTACCAATTTCATTAGGAAAAAGAGACCCCCAAAGGTAGGATTGAATTTCAACCCTTAGGTGAGTCAACCCTATTAGAGATCTTGTTGTTTTCCTTATGCAAAGACAGGGTAAATATGCCTAAAATGCACTTTTGGGAGATGAATGAAAAATACTAAATGAATCCAATTCTGTAACGTGAAACTTGAATCATCAATTTAAAGCATAACATAAATAGAAACAACCAACTTCCGATAGATCTGAGAAGGGGAAGATGATATGTACCAGTCACCAAAAGTTTCTACTGAGTTTCCTTCTAGGGTAGATTCACCCTAGGGTGAATGGGTCCTACTACATGGATCCAAATTTTGTTTTGACAATCCTCTGCTCCTAGATTTGCACTCTTGATTCCTTTGGATCTCACAGTCGAAAAGTCAGAAGTAAATTTTGTAAGTGAGTATTTGTGGCTTGACAAATTTGATGACAACTTTGTAAAATTGCACTTTTTGATCAATATTCAATCCTTCTTCACCTGTAAATTTGCACATACAAAGAGAGGGAAAAACTGTTTGTTTTTGGTGAATGGGGGTTTTCCTTGGTCAAACCTCATTTTGGTAATTAAACATTGAAATGAAACAAATAATGAAATAAAGGAATGATGAATGAACACTACCTTATTGTAACTCACCAAACCCTTTAATGGCTGCCCTTGGAGGACTAAAGTCTAACACATCTCTCCAAGGATTGATCTTTCATGAAATGGCTTGATTGGATGTTGATCTTGATGCTTGAATCTTGAATTGAATGCTTGAAACCTACATCACAATGTTAGTTTGAAAAACATGAATAGATACAAATAACTTTGACATGATGCTTGAGATATTGAATGTTGCTCCAAATGACTAACAAATCTGCTCTTGAATACTCTTGATAATAATATTCACTCTTGTGAAGTCTCATAAAAATTCCTAGGATTTGAATTGATAAAAATACCTTGTATTTATAGGTAGTTTTCTAATTTCTAGATAATTAAACATCAAAGGCCGATAATTATAAATAGAATTTGAATCATGAAAATGCCACCAAAATCATATTAAAAATTGGAGTCCTAAGTCTAAGGAGGACCCATTCTCCCTTGGGCGAATGGGTCTTAGGCCCTAAACCTAGGACACACATTTTCTAAGATGTGTAAATTAATGTTAGCAATTGTTTAATCCAAGTTTACCTTTCGGAAAATGGGATTAACTATGCTTTTAAATGCATAATTGGGTCAATTAGAGGCTCAATTAAGTCTAATTAATTAAGGGACCCAAACATAGTGTGAAAATGTAAAGGATTAAATTTTTTGACACTACAATCTCGTTGTCATATTGGCTATCTGTGGAGGTGGAAACACTAAAACGAGGGTTTGACTAAGGCAAAGCCTGATACAACCCCAACAATTTCATTGTTTCTATGTGTGTAGGATTGTTCAAGTGGAGCATTCCAGGAGGCTTTATAGTGCATGACCTCTTGTAAGTTGGTATCTTACTTTCTTTTTTATTTCAATCAGTTTAGTTTAAACTTTTATAGTATTCTTCTTGTTGTCATTTTCTTCGTTTTAGCATTCTATTAGCACATTTAACATTCAAATTTTGGATTTTGAGTAGAAAATAGGTTATGTGAGCTTCTATTTGCAAGTTCAACTCTCTGTCCATACGAGATGCCAACGTGTCCTTGAGACTATAGCATGTCATGTTGTTATTCAAGTCTCGTGTTGATGTCCTCTGGCCAAGAGCTAGTTGACTTGTCCTAGAGACCTATGTAGCCTATTCTTTCAGTTCTGGAATCTCTTTTCTTAAACTCTATCATAAAACATAAAACCCCGTCAAACCTTACTTTATCCCCTTTTTCCATCCCTGTCACTTGAGCATAGCCTTTAATGTAGTTGAGGACTAATCGCTCCCTATAGACTCTTCCCTATCCTAAAGACATGGGTGTAGCAAGGTGAATTTGACATGAACCCTTCTTTTGTTGATTGTTGCATCAAAAAATTTCTTCTCTTGTGTTGAGATGTGAATTGGATGGTGCATTGTGACACTCTTTTATGAGTTTCACAACCCAATCCATTACCTTTGGGCACATAATTAGAAGGATTTACTGACATACGAAAATGAGATCTAGAAGTTGGTTCAATCCTCCCCGTTCAAGTCCAAATTTTGAATAGTATTGCATAGGACTCTTGGTTGGCTTCACCTCTCCTTATGTTGAAACACATACCCCGCTAGCCTCTCCGTCTAAATCTTCTCCTTCAAACTCTGCTTCCCCCATTTTGAGGAATCTTGTCTCTACATTCATGTCAAGCAAATTCAATATTTGGAGGAAAAGCTTGAAGATTTTGAATATTTTTTAAGAAAAGAAGACTCCTATTCTAAAATCGCTCTCATCCTTAACAATATGAGGAATTTACTAATTTTTGATCATAGAGGATTGGAGCTTCGCTGTGGAATAGTAAACATTGTTGAGACTCATGTTCCATCATACATCGTCGCCTTGGGTAACCCTCGATACTCACATTTGGGAATCATTGGTCGTTAGTTGGACATTTTGATGCCTGGTGCATCTGTATACATGGTTGACATATGTCACTCTATTTTTGTTGTTCTTGCTATCAAAAATTTTAATACTAAATCCTCCAAAACTCACAAAATTAAAGTGAGCTGAATTCCCTTGCACTTCAAGATTCCTACATATAGAACTTGAATCCCTTCCACTTCTGGTACTTTCACTTATACCTCTAGTGCTAGTTCTAGTTATACTCCAACTACATATCTTGCCCTCACTTCTTTAGTGTAGAACATGGGACAAATACAATCTGAGTTAGCAAGCTTGGCTAGCTCCAGCTCTCAGCTTATGTTCCATCCTTATTGGCATTGCAATCCTTTGTCCTTCGCCATCCTAAACACCCCATCCCCTAGGGGATGGAAATTCATAAGTTTGACAAGTATAATGGCCAAGGAGACCCGTAGAAACACGTCTCCTCCTTCAATGCCATGTGTACTGACTTTTTCCATCATGATGATCTCTTGGAAAAACTATTACCACATTCTCTTAAGGATGTCGCTTTGGAATGGTATTTCTCTCTACCCGATAACTCCATTTTCTCTTTTGACCATCTTGTGAATTAGTTTCTCCAACAATTCTAGGCTAACATCAAATCGAAGGTCACTTTCACCAACCTCATCTATTGTAGGCAAGGGATGCATGAGAAGGTCACTGATTTCATAGCTTGATACCAAGCTATCTTCTCTCAAATATCCTATGCCCTTCTAGATTTTTACATAGAACATGTGTTCATCGAGAACTTGTTGCCGATAATATGAGACAAGTTTCTTCTAATGAAATACCCATCCTTCGTCCATTTGTGTGTTGCCTTGCATGAGTACCAACAAATGGTTGTGTAGTACAAGGTTTCCTCATCGTACTCTTGTTCAGATGGACGTTTAGTTGTGTATGTCTCTGGGGAGTCTAAGAAAAAAAAATAGTAGTGAATGTAGTCACTGTTCCTACTGACAAAAAACTATACAAGAAGAAACTATTTTTTTACAAAATTCTTAGAATCCTATACAAGTTTCTTTTAGAGGTTATTAAAATATGGCATAATTTATCTCCTAAATATTTGACCACTTTCTAGGCCTTATCTCGAGTGGTACGATGCACATAAATTATGTTACTATCATCAAGTAGCTAGCCATGATACTGAGCGATGTGTTCATCATCGACATGTAATCCAAGAACACATTGACAATGGTACCATTTGACTTGATGAGAAAAATAAGAATTCAAACAAATCTATAGTGAAACCCAATAGTCTGCTATAGATCTACATAGATCCCTTTTTGTCCCATTATGTGAACCTAGTAACTTTTGCTTCTTCTAAGCCTAGTCCATATGAGTATGTGAATGTGGTCTCGTTCACCCCAAGTCATGTGAATGTGACTCCTGAGATTACATTCACATCACATGATTTTCCTTTAAACAAGGAGCCCTCTCTGCTATGCATACCGGCTCATGCCAACGACAACGTTGTCATTGACCTGTTATGGTTGAACCCACAAGTCAATTTAATGTCATTACATAAGAGACTCTTTTTATAAACAATTTACATAAAGAGAAATATGAGGAGTCATAGGCCATGCTCCACACCCATGATGGTATCTTTGTCCCATCAATTGGTTACATTTCTCTGTTACCATCTTGGTTGGACCCAAAACCTTGGAGGTTCCATTTGTTATGATCCCAGAGTCATACTTGTTTAGAGTGATACTAGGGATCCCTTGGATGGTCTCCATAAATGTAGTCCCCTCTATGATCTACAAATGCTTAAAATTCCCTCATGAGGGCACAATGTATACCATTAAGGATATTGGATATAAGTCACTTGTGTCCCATGAGGGATTCTCCTTGGATCACTTTTGGCCTACCCTGGTTGGACCTTTACCACCCAGAGGAGACCTATTATATAAAGATTATTTCAGGTATAAGACTAGGGGATTGGTTCCTAAAAGTGGTTTTCCTCCTTCTCAGGCTATTTATTTGAAGGCTTCTTTGTATGCACAACAACATGCTTCATCTTCTGGCCCTCCGAAGGGTAAGGACAAGAAATCTCTTGCCCTTGGGACTTCCCCTTCAGCTCCTTCTACATCTTCTTCTACTTCCCAACCTTTGTTGGCATCCTCCGTTCCTTCTACTATGCCTGACATAGGAAAAGGAAAGGAACCTATGTTGTGGAAGTCAAAACCTCAGGTTTTCCAACTCCTAGTGTTGCCTACTATCCCCTGACCTACTCTCTATGGTAAGGGGAAGCACTCCTATGGAGTTGTTCCTTCGTCTCGACCTTTGAGGTTTCATCCTATCCCTTGACCTACTCCTAAGGTGGATAAAGGGAAGAGACTCATTGTCAAGACTCCCGCTTTGATCTCTATCTCTCCTCTTGTCCCTCCTTAGGAAGTTTCTTTTCTATTGATGATGATAATGGAGAGCACTTCTCCAGTGGAACATGAACCTCTAGAGTCTTTCCAACCCACCTTCACTGGTGCCCATAGTCGTTGTAACTGCCTTGTGCGAGAGTGTAAGCGCCATCGTCATGCCTTGGTCTGAGAGCATGAGAATTCATAGAAGACCAAGGGGGACCCTCCTGTCTCTCTCCCTCTTTTTGATTTTGTCTATGCTCATATCTCTGCTTTGGTTCCCATCACCTTTGTTCTACTTCCGATTGCCCCAATGGGTGCTGATGAACCTAACCCTAAAAGGGTACAAATGTTGATCGCTCCTTCTACAGAGCCACCTCTAATTACCTCTCTCCCTGACCTCCCTCCCTTTCCAAATCCTGTTGACATACCTAATACCAAGGTGGTGTCTTTTGTGGTTGTCTCCTTCTCCCTCTTTTTCTTCCATCGAGAGGACTTCAAATCCTTCGCTGAAGCGTAAGTTGGAGACCAACCTTTCTTCTATTGGAGGTCATAAAAAGTATTTTGTGCCTCCTCCATCCTATTCTACTTTAGCTTGTACTATCCTTGTGATGGAGAAGGAACCTCCTTCATGTGGGCTAATCACTGCCCCTTTCTCAGAGATTGGCATTGACTCTTTGGTTTCTTCTCGTTCTCTTGGTCAGTCAACATACTTCACTCTAGAGAAGTGTATATTTGACTCATTGGATGATATTCCAACTTTGTCCTCAATATTTGCAAGATCGATGAATTTAGTCTTGCATGAGCTCAGTGACAAAGACCTCAAGGGGGATTCTTCCTTGGCTCTTATCGTAGGTGAGTAGGCTAGCACCGTCCTCACTATCCCCCCCTTCAAGCTCGTCTTACCCCCCCTTACAATGATTTAGAATGGGAGCAAGATTTCCTATTGGAGGTATCAGACTAGAGTGGTGCCTCCTCTTCTACATATTTTGATTAGCTTTATTTGTTTGTTTGTGTTCCCCCATACTTGTTTATTTATGTTTTGTGCTCTCTCTTGGAGGACCTTTTCTACCCTTGTAAGTGCTTGGATATAGGAGAGAAAATCTGTTGTACACTTCCTCTATTTGTCTCATCATTCTTCTACATGTCATACTCTTTCCTTTTCATATTGGGAATGATGCAAAGCATGGGGGCATTTAGGCCTCTTCCATGTTGACCTGAATTTTTATTTTGTCTTCATTTGCTCCTCTTCACATTTTGACATATTTTGGGGGTGATGGAAATTCATACATATTATACTATATTTATCTATCTATATATACAATTAGTTCTGACCTCGAATATTCAGATCCCCCTGTGATCTTGATTTCTTCATCTCTACTCTTTTCATGATGTTGTGGATTCTATGTTTTGTCCCTCATGTGACAACATCCCATGGATACATCTCGATACGTGTTTCATACCATGGCATCTCTTGTCTTTCTCTTCTCCTTAGAATGATATGTGCTCCTTTGTGTAACACACACCATTCTAAGGGGGGCTATCATATCTACTTAATTCAAAAAAAAATCTTAAGAATTATGCCTTTATGTCTTATGTCTCATCGTCTATCTTGGGTGAAACCTAAATAGGCCTATCTTTCTAACTATCTTGCAACACAATTTGTAGTAGCCTTAGGCTTTCACTTGTTGTATGGACTCTAACCTTGCTAGCCATACCTATCGACACTACCTTATTTGATCAAATTATGTCTTTCCATGTTTATGAAATTTATCATGTCTATTTTTCACTTTTTTGCTTAACATGTTTATTTGCAGCTAACATGTTTGTGTTGAGATTGCAGTCAACTATGCAGGATGGAAGACTTGTGTCCTCTTTGTGTCCTAGCTCAGTTCCTACATCAGATATACCAGATTGAAGACCTATGTCTTCTTCATCTTGGGTATATTCTCTTCAATATCTTTCTATCTACTTTAGCTCACACATGTTTAGAATACATATGTTTGAACTAAAGTGGGGGAAAAATGTAGTCGTAATATTGCACCCCCACACAATTTCACATTACATAGCCCTCCCTTTAGCCTAATTAAGATAATAATGAAAACCACTTTTTCCTTACCATCAAATTCATCCCTAAACCCCTTCGTTTTTAGTCCTTGAGTGAATTTTGTCTGGGACACTTTCGCGATGCACAAACATTTACACACCACACAAATGTGCTGACAAGATTCTCGGGTCTGTGGTCATTGGGACGCTACACTTAGGCTTTCCCGTGAAATGTAACGCCCCCTACAGTCACATTCATGCCTGAAAATAACCCCCTTGCATGCATTTCTCCATTCAAACTTGCATTCTTCTCATTCATTCATCCAATTCTCAATCTATCACTCATTCACTCTCACTCTTGCTTCTACATCACTTCTACACCATTTTCTTTCACGCTCTTGGCTCTCACGTTGGCTCATTGGCTCTCCTTTGGCATTGTCATCTTGCTTGAGGGGAGGTATCTTTGTTTCTTCTATTACATTATTGTCTATATTTGTAGCATAGTGTTATTCTAACTTGCTTAAATTCTTTTTATCATTTTCTCTCTATATCATCTATTATCTATTTTTCTATCTTGTTTTCATATTAGCTATCCATGGAGGTGGGAACACCAAAATGAGGGTTTGATTGAGGCAAACCGAGCGATACAACCCCAAAAATTTTCACTGTTTCCATGTGTGTAGGATTGTTCAAGTGGAGCATTTTAGGAGGCTTCATAACACAAGACCTCCCATAAGTTGGTATCTTACTTTCTTTGTCATTTCAATCAGTTTAGTTTAAAATTTTATAATACTCTTCTTGTTCTCATTTTCTTCATTTTATCATTCTGTTAGCACATTTAAACATTCAAATTTCAGATTTCAAGTAGAAATTAGGTTATGTGAGCTTTTGTCTGCAAGACCGACTCTCTATCCATACAAGATGCTAACACGTCCCTGAGACGATAACACACCATGTTGTTAACTGAGTCCTACACTAATGAACTCTGATCAAGAGCTAGTTGGCTTGTCCTAGAGACCTATGTAGCTTATTATTTTGGTTCCCAAAATCCCTTTTCTTAAACTCTATTATAAAACATAAAACCCAGTCAAACCTTCATTTCTCCCCTTTTTCCATTCCCATCACTTGAGCATAACATTTGAGGTAGTTGAGGATTATTCACTCCATGTAGACTCTTCTCTATCCTAGAGACTCAAGAGTAGAAAATCTCCTCCTCTACAATGGGTCTATTGGGGTCTCCTCTCTTTTTCTTACCCTCCCTAGAATGATCAATTAAAGCCTTCAAAACAAGTAGGATTGACCCTTGATGGGGTCTATTTTCTTACTTTTAGCCTCCTTTAAGCTCTCTATTTCCCTACAATCACCTTCCACCACCCTTTCATCTTGTAATACTAGACTACTTTCCTTAGACAAGGAATCCTTAGTGTTTGAATCTATGGAAGACACCTCCTCCATAGCCTCCCAAGTGTCATTCATGCAGTCTTTAGGACTCCTATAGCTAGAGTTAGAGTATTCCACCATTCTCTTTATCTTCACCTCTTTACTTTTAACATGTTGACAATGAACCTTGGTATTATTAGCTCTAACAAAGTTTATCATAAGTAAAATTTTCCCCTAATGGAGAGGTTTCATCCCCAAGGCATGCTTACAATCCTTGATAGAATTCCCTAAGGAATACTACAAGTAAAAAGGAGACCACAAATACACATTTACTTAAATCTTCCTTACAAAGTTATGTACCTCATGTTGCAAATAACAACCTCGTCCTATAGGGCTTTGATGAAATTCTAGCATGTTATAAATGTATTTAAAAAAAATCATTATGCTTTAGGAAAATGAAAATGGTATCATCCCAAGTTTGCCTCTTTTAAAAAATTAGCACCATCAAAGATAGCCATGCAACCCAAGCCAACAACTCCTTTTAACTTTAAAGCCTATCTCTTGCATCATGACATGCCTATCGTCCCACTCTTTTGTAAAATCAATGGCCAATAGGGAGTTACACTCCCATTCATTAAAATACTCCAAACTCTTTGGTTTTGCTTCACAATATTACAACTTAGAGGTGCAACACAATTTCTATCACATCCCATTATTTAAAATCCCTTATCAAAATTTCCTTTGCTCCATAATGTCCCACTAGTGCCTCTACCCCACAAAATCACACTAGTGATTTTTTACCAAAGCTCATTGATGCGAAGAGCAAACAAAAGTTGCTACATCAACCATAATAACTGAGATAGCCTTCTCTCATGTGATCAGTTACCCAAATCCTTGTTGTCCTAATTGGATAGTGAAAATTAATAATTTCTAATCTCATCATTATTAAGTTTAATGACTTCCAAGGGGAACATGTCATTCTTGACCCAATTAGTGGTACCATGATGATGGACTCCATAATTTGTAAAAAATAATTAATTTATTAATTTCTCTTATATTTATAATGTTAATATTTATTCCATTTTCAATAATTTCAGTAGAGAACTTTATCAAGTCTTTAATTTTATAATTAGGTTGATTTATCTTCTTTAAACAAGGTATTATGTTCATTGAATCCCCTTCAATAATTAAGGATTAAACACCAATTTGGTGGGCCATTCTTAAGGTATTGCAAACTGCTATAGCTATATCAAAGCGGTTGGTTTGATTTCCCAAATTAATTACAAATGTTACAATCAAATTATCCTTATAATCTCTTAGCACTTATCCACCACCTATTAGGTTGAGATTCCCTTTTGAGGCTCCATTGAAGTTTACTTTATGCCAATTAGGAGGGGAGGGGACCACACAATGCTATGTATTTGAAATTTATAATCCTTGAAGGGAATTGAAGTATCAAAGTCACAATTCCAAAATGATAAATCTCCAAGTCAACCTTAGATACCCAATTTAAGGAGTTGAAGAATTTTTTTCCTCAACAATTGTAAGAAGTTCTCCTTCATGGCTAAACACATTTTTACTCACCACCCTAATCATTAGAGACTTTATATCAAAAGAAGATTTTATTGTTCTTCTCCATCCATAACCCCCAAATAGCATGAGGCAAAGCAGTGTGCCACAAAAGTTTTAAGGATATATTTTTAAAATGGAATGCCATTGTTCTAGCATCCCTTGAGTGTCTTTAGGAAAAACTCAATTGACATTGAACAAGGAGAGTAGGAGGCTCCAAACTTCCTATAAGAAGGACCACCAATAAATGCAATTTTTTTTTTGCTTCTTCACATAAGGAGCATCTATTGGGTAAAGCAAACCCCCTTTGACCAAATTGTTAATTTCAAGGGTTTCATTTCGTCTTTCCAAACATAAAAAATATTAACTTTAGGAACCAGTTGAGGTTGGCACTTAGCCCAAAAGGGAGAAGGGCCTTAATCAATCATCATAAGAAACCCTAAAGCAACAAAAAGAAACACCTATGGAGTTAGCTAACCAGACTAGTTCATCAATCTTGAAAGCCTTTGGGATGTGATATTTATGCAATTGGATTTCTAATATAGAAAGATAATACACCTTATCGAAAGAAGCACTAGTTAAGTTCCTCAAATATTTAACTCCATTAAAATCTTCAATATAGTCTACCACTTTTGTTGGAAGGTTGTTTTGCATAAATCAACTTATAAGGAGCCAAAATTTAACATCCTTTAAAGAGGGGTATAACATCCATTTATCTTCCCAAAAATGAATTTTTGTTCCATCCCCAAGATTCCATATTGTGCACTTATTAAGAATAAATCTACTATAAATCATACTTTTCCAAATATAAGATCTTTGGAGAAGATCATTAAAAGTCAATATATCACTATCTGAATCTTTCAATACTTCTTTGAAATGAGCAATCCATTTGTTTTCTTTGTTTAACAATATTCAAGTAATTTTAACATTTAGAGAAAGGTTGAACTCTCTAATCTTTCTTAGACCCGACCAATATTTATTTTTAGGCTTACAAATTGAGTAATCGTGTGTGCAATTCTTTCTAAGAAACATAACCACACCTATAATTTAATCTAGGGTGAAATAATGAATAAAAATTGTGCTAAAAATAGACGACATAAATTAAACTCATAAAAAATACAATACAATAATTCTTTTATTGAATTAAATATTTAAATGTTACATCTAATATCAAAATAAAAATAAAAATAAACATATAGCCATTTTCCCTCTAAAATTATTTTATCCTTTACCTAAAGAAAGCCTAAAGAAGGCCTCATTATATATATAGATATAGAACCAAACGTCTATAGACTCAAATAAAATGTTGTTGAGAAATCTATCACTAGCACTTGCAACTAAAGGAGGTTCAAGGATAATGCAAAAAGAAAACTATATGTATGTTAATATGTTAAAGAGTACATGTTTGTGCATGGGTGTGTATGGATGTCATGTGCTCCAAATTCTAGTTGTATGTGGCTAGATTTAACAATTAATAATAAGTGCTATATAATGGAATGAAATAAACTTAGACAAATCTAGATTTTTTCCTTAAATAAACTAAGCATTATCTGATTTTGAAATATTTGCATACAGATTTAAAACATAAAAGAATGCAAATGAAAAAATTAAATTGTCACCAAATTATAAAAAACATTGCAAATGGAAATAAAATGTTCTCATCTAGTTGAAAAATCAATATTTATCTAGGGTTAAGTGAGATTTTAAAGGCTTTTACCATTAAGTGACAATTGGTTTACCATTGAATGATAGCTAAAACTTGTTTTCCAGTAAGTCAACATTAATTTGAACTTTTAGACTCAAATTTCACACTATATATAACCTATAAAAAATCCAAGATAGTTAAACTAGGAAATGAACTTCACATTATAAAGTCGTCAAATTCCTAGTAGGAGACCAACTAAATTAGTACCCTTTATATTTACTTACCCCACAAACTTTGCAGGTACCTTCTAGAAATATTTCTTGCTCTAGGACATTTTTTTAATAAAGATTTCGCGGCACGAGACAATATAATCGCAATGGTCTGTGTTTGAGAGTCCTCAACTCCACTGCTGTTTTGTATTTTTACAGATTATCTCATCAAATCTCTTGTTCTCCATCTTATGTCTCAAGCATGGCTGACCAAAATGCATTCTACAAACTTCCTGATTCTCTTCTTTCTTTCATACTATCAAAAATCCCAATAAAAGATGCTGTCAAATCTTCCATTCTTTCCCAGAGGTGGAGATTTCTCTACACTCAGATGCCTGAACTCACTTTCTCTCCGGATCTTGTTTTGGGGCCTGATTGCCCTTCTCTCGACCCGCTCCTCGTGTCAAGAGCTGAGAATATAATTTCCAACATCTTGCTTCTGCATTCACATAATCTGAAGGCCTTTCACCTCCTCAACACCGGGTTCGACCATAACCAACGGCGCTTCTCTCGTGAAAATGTGTGCAAATGGGTAAGATATGCATCTTCGTGTAATGTTCAACACCTCACTCTGGTCGACCACTACGTCCCGTCTTTTTACAATGTGCGTGTCGATGAGCGCGACCATGCTTTAAAAGAAACCCCACCCCCTGCTCTCTTTTCATGTTCGCGTCTCGTAACACTATATCTGCGGGACTACGTTCTCACCAGTATCCCAAATAATTTCGTTGGATTCACCCACCTGATTACTTGTCACCTCGAAGATGTTCAATTGACAGATGAGTCTTTAGCCTCCTTCATTTCGCTCTGCCCCCTCCTGCGAAAACTTGAAATAATGGGAGATGATTGGCTAGGCAATGTAGTAATCATTTCACCCACCATTGAACATTTGTACATACATCGCGTAAAATCTCTATCTGTTAACTGCCCCAAACTTAAAATTATGTGGGGGGGCATGTTTAAGGATTTGAGTGTAAATGGTGTAAGGTTCTATGAGCTTTCTTCTACCATCTGGCAACTTGAAATGGACTGTGGAAGTACTCCGAGGGACTTGTACAAAGAATACTCAAAAGGATGCTGTCCAGGAGGTGTTTCAACAAGTAGATTTCTTCACATATTAGGCAACTACCAGTCCTTGAGGAGACTTAACATATACCTGGATGATCCCTTTGAAAGGGAAGCAGAGATGGATGTACCTCTACTGAACCTGCTTCACAGGCTTCCAGATCTTCATTGGCTGCATATTGAGGGCTCCTTTGTACAGGTATTTGTACAAACTTCCTAACCTGAAGCTCAATAGTTTTTAAGTTGATAGTTTAGTCATGCATTTTGAATGTCTATAAATAAAAGATGAAATGCTTCTTTTTGAACAATGTGAGAAAGGAACCCTGGTAAAGTTACTTATTCATGGCACTGCAAAGCAGGAGTTGAAAAGAGATCCTATACCTGTTTGCCTCGCGTCTCCACATGTTAACCTTAAGAAAATATGCGTAGAAGTACTTGAGTTTGACTACAAAGAGATTGCAGTAATAAGTTGCTTGCTCCAGAGTACGCCCTTTCTTGAAACAATGGAAATTCGGCTACCTGACGAATATGATGAAGGTAGATGTATGGACTTCTTTAAAGATATTTTGTACCTGAGGAGAGCATCCATACTAGCAAGGATTAGTGTTGCTAGACTGGTGTTTTGATTCCATGCTCTATTTTTGCTTTTATTCCAAAAGTTGTTTATGTTGCTGAAGCTCCATCTGCTTTTACTGGCAATATAGTCTGGTGATATCTTTTAAAGCACACTAATCATCTCATCCACATAAAAATGGGTGTCATATAAAAATTAAAAATTATCTCGTACCCCTTCCAACAAAAAAAATATTAATCTGAAGCAAGCATTAACATTTGTAATGATAGTGAAGCACAAATTTCAGTTCAGTAAATCTGGGTACAAAATGGGAATTCTAATCCCTAATTTTTTGTAACTGCTTCTTTATGGCAGGGCCCCCACTCTTTTGTCAATTTCCCATCTTTTTAATTGTGTTAAATTTTAGTGTTTAACGGGCTGTTGTGGTTTTGATTTAGGTGAATTTCCCCTTTTTAGCAGGGTGCTGGGGGTTTTTGGTAGGAGTTATTTGTTTTTCTGACAGGTGATCTGGGAATACTGGACGGTTAGAGATACTAGATTTGTTGATGGTGCTGAGCGGCAATGTTGTTTTCCTTGGGTTGCTCTTAGATTGTAATGATGGGTGTCATTTCTGTATCTGTTTTTCTTAATCCTGAATAAAAGAAACAGTGCTGTATTATTTTATCCTGAAAAAAAGAAACACGTCTCCTTCCACTTTTAAATTCTGAATCTTGATTTGTTACTATTACTATCCTGAGCATGAATCTCAAAAATAGAGTTTGGTGGAGTTGATGTGTAGGTTAGATTACATGGTTTATCGATACTAAGTTGCAAGAATGGAGGTGTTTGCATCAAAATTCCACTATTATTACTCTGGCAAAATAATCAGAACATTCAGAACACGTCAACTATCATGCATTTTGTACCTCAAAGCTTACACAACTATTCTTCCATCTCCTCTACTTGAATTGAACCACAGCTAAGACTAGTTAGCTAATGGTAACGAGTACTGAAAGATTCATATGTAGTGAATCTGCTGGATTCCAAACTCTGGTAGGATTTTAACAACATAGAAAATTTAGCATTATTGAAATTTTAGGAAGTGTAAATCATGAAAGAAAATTGCAAGATATGTCAAATAAATTGGTTTAGTTGTAAATAGGAATTTTAGTGCTGCAATATTATCTTGCAAATCTTGCAAATCCATACACCTTCTCTTCTCATCTCTGAAAATTGTTTTCCAAAGCATCCACTGTTCCTAAATTCTGATGTCACTGGCCTTCTATGACAGGTCCCCCACAACCCGTCTGTTTCCTTTTGTTGAGCTATGTTTTGTAATTTTGTGTTGTAGCTTCTGTTGGTAATGGTGGCGGCTGTAGTAGTCAATTATGTGTTTGCTCAATATTTTTTAAGTTGGTAGTTTAAGGTCATGCATTTTGAATGTATCTAAATAAAATATGAAAGATTTATTTTAAACAATGTGAGAAAGGAATCCTTGGTATAGTTGTTCATGGCACTGCAAAGCAGGAGTTGGGAAGTTATCCTATACCTGTTTGCCTCACCTCTCCACATCTTAACCTTGAGAAAATACACGTAGAAGTACTTGAGTTTGACTCCAACAAATTCAGAGCACGCCCTTTCTTGAAAGAATGGAAATTCAGCTACCTGACGAATATGTTAAAGGTCAATGTATGTACTTCTTTAAAGATATTTTGTACCTGAGGAGAGCATCCTTACTTGCAAGGATAATTGTAATGGATGGTTTGCACAAAATGTAGGCTAAACAAACTATGACCTTTGAACTTCATACTGTGTCCTCTATAATAGCTTGTTTATGGTATTTGATTCCATGCTGTTTTTTGCTTTTATTCCAAAAGTTGTTTATGTTGTTGAAGCTCCATTTTCTTTTACTGGCAATGTAGTCTGGTTATTTCTTTTAAAGCATGCAGAATGATTACAGAGGTATTCAATGTGTGAAGGACCGATCCCTTCTTGGAATGGAGAATTCAGAATAATGAAGATGCTAATATCTCATGACTTCATTGAAGCTGTTAAAAGCTTCAAGTTTTTATTGCTAAAGGTATTAGTATCTGTTTCTTTGCCTTTTTTTTGTTAGGTATTTCAAGTTCTGCTTTCAATGTTTTAATTTCATTGAAATTTTCTCCACTTTTTAAAAAATGTGGTTGACAACTGCCTACATGATTCACACCTCTTTGTTTGTCTATTGTGAGCTGTTTAATTCTCAATTTTGGCATGTGGCGAGGGATGCTCTGCTTAAACCTAAGCTACCAGAATCACTCATATGCCCTGCCGATTCCGAGTACTGGTACGTATCCGAATCGGATACGTGTAAAAACCCTGTGGAATCAACCAGGGTACTGCATTTTTTAATCCTGAAACATATTTTAAAAAATAGACAAATCCTGACATTTTTCCGGTCGATGTGGCGTGTTTGACTGATTCCGAAAGTCTCGACACAGATTTCAAATTTTTTTTCAACTTTTTCATGTGCTTAAATGCATCAAGTTTTGAAAAATTGATATCAAATTAATTTAGTATAATTGTATTTCAGATTTGTTATATTTATGGTAGTTCTAAGTTCTGTTTAGCATATGCATGATATGTGGTATTCTAAATTTAATTCTTGTTTTTACTTTTTAGGCTGCAAATATGTCTATATGATTATATCTATGATTTTTATATGTTTTATATATGGACGTACCCAAACGTACCCACCCCCCCAAAAAAAAATATTGCTGTACCGGCGTACCATACATGTACCCGTACCCGATTCGGCAACTTAGGCTTAAACATTAATTGGTTCTAAGTTTTTTAACTACTTAAATGGTAAGATTTAAAATCTGAATCGGTTCTAAGTTTTCAACAGGGTTTTGCATTCTATTAATCATCTCATTCACATAAAAAATGGTGTCATATAGAAATATAAAAATGATCACATATCTCCTACAACCAAAAACAAAGAAAGCATAAACATTTATATCATGATAGTGAAACACAAATTTCAGTTACAGTAAACCTGGGTACAAAATGGGAATTGTAATCCTAAATTTGATGTAACCGCCTTATTTATGGCAGGGTCCCCATTCTTTTATCAGTTCCCATCCTTTTCATTGTGTTAAATTTTGGTGTGTAACGGACTGTTTGATTTTTATTTAGGGGAATTTTCCCTGGTAGCACGGTGCTGAGGTTTTTGGTAGGAGTTCTTTCTTTTATAAGTGATGTGGAAGTAGTTGATAATACTGAGTCGCAGTGTTGTTTTCATTGGGCTGTTCTAAGGCTTGTAGTGCTAGGTGTTGTTTCTGTATCTGATTTTTATCCTTAATAAAAGAAACAGTCCTGTATTTTTTTCATTGGTATGACCTGAACATGTCTCATCTTCTACTTTTAACTTTTATGTTCTGCAACTTGACTAGTTACTATTATATTCCCGAGTATGATTCTCAAGAATAGAGTCCTCTGCTGGAGTTTATGTGTAGGGTAGAGTATATGTTTTCTTGATACTAACTTGCAGGAACGGAGGTGTTAGCATCAAAATTCCACTATTATTACTCTCACAAAATAATCACAACATTCACACCATGTCAATCGCAATATTGGTATGCAGCTGAAACAAATTCACTCTATCAACTATCATGCATTCTGTTCCTCAAATCTTACACAATATTCTTCCAACTCCTCTCCTTGGATTGAATCACAACTAAGACTAGTTACCTAATGGTAACAAGTACTGAAAAAATCTTCTGTGTTGAATCTGATGGATTTTAAATTCTGGTAGGATTTTATATTTAACAACATAGAAAATTAAGCATTGTTGAAATTTTAGGAAGCATAAATCATGAAAGAATATTGAAAGATATATGTAAATAAACATGTTTAGTTGTAAATAGGAATCTTAGTGCTGCAATTTTATCTTGCAAAGCCCTACATATCCCCTTCTCATCTCTGAAAATCTTTTTCCAAAGCAGTCACTGTTCCTAATTTTTGATATAATTGCCCTTCTGTGACAGGTCCCCCACAACCCATCCGTTTCCTTTTGCTGAGGTCTTTTTTGTAATTTTGGGTTGCAGCTGCTGTTGGTGGCAGCTGTAGTAGTCAATTATGTGATTTTTTTTGTTCAGTTTTTGTGCTTTTAAGGGTTGGTGTGCTAGATAGAAGTTTTTTTTTATGAAGGGAATGGGCTGAGGAAGCCATGAGAAGGCCTGTGTGTTAGTATTCAAGTTTATACTGTGCAATTTACGAGGCTTTGAATTCGGGTTGATATGCAACAGAATGAAGGGCAAGCAGTAGCTAGGTATGTCAAGGGCTTTAAGTTTCAACTTCATGATGACCTTGCCTTGGTGAAGATATCTACTTTGGATGAGGCATATGAATATGCTTTAAAGGCGGAGGGGAAATTGAATTGGAAAAGTAAGATGGTGACTAGAAGAGATGATAGCAGCCATAATAGAGGAAAATATGTTTCCTCAGAACCTGCCATGAGTGAAAAGCCAAAAGAAGACAAGAATGTGAAGGCTGTTTTTAGAGGAAAGGGAGGCTTTTGAGGTAGGGATGAAGAATACAATCTTCTAGAGATTGGAAGCCGTTGATGTGTTCTATTTGTAATGAAGCCCACAAGGTCATAGATTGTTGTTAGAGCCCGAAAGGGCCAAAAGGTCAATGGTATTCCTTGGAGAGGAACCTTTGATAGAAGAAGTTGAAGTAGAGACAAGAGAGAGCTTGATGTTGTGAAAAACCTTATTGTTTGGGAATAAAGAAACCCCAGAAGCTGATTGGAAGAAGAAGAGTGTATTTTGAACAAAATGCAAGCGTAAGGACAAAGTGTGCAAGGCAATCATAGATGGTAGATTTGCCAACAAACTAGTGAGACATAAATGGTTAACTAATTTGCATTCCTAAATTTAACCCTTACAAGATTTCTTGGTTGAAGAAGGATTACCATGTACTTGTGGATAAATCTTGTTTTGTTGCTTTCAAAATTTGCCCTTATGTGGGCAAAGTGCTATACAATGGGTGCTGATGGATGCTTGTCATTAGCTATTAAGTAGCCTTGGCAACATGACCGAAAAGTAATAAATGGTGGAGATGATACTTATGAGATACAAGATGAGGGAAGGAGATATAAAAAATTATGGAAAGAGAAAGGAGCATTTGAAATGTTAGTTTTGTCTCTTCCAGCAAAGGCTAGACTTGAGCTTAAAAACAAACAAAATTCTAGATAAACCAAGAATTAAGCTAGAAGAATGTTTGGGCATCAAAGTGCAAATGAATTGAAGTGTGTAGTACAAAATAGAATCGATGAAAAAGAAGTGGTGTTGCAACAAGACTTAACTAGCAAGGTGTTAAGCGCAGTTTCGATGATAGTTGTTGAAGTTGCAGTTGGTTGTGATCTTCATTTGAAGGAAACATTAAAAGATCCTACAAGTAGTTTTCGTTGGATGGAGAAGGATGGTGAATTATGGGAGTATAAGCAAGATCATAGAAATACTCCAAGAATGTTATTGAGAGATTGGTCAAAGGTGATTGCCTAACTCAATCTCAAAGGAGTGATGTGAAGCATAATTCGGACAAGGGAAGAAGTTTCAGGTCTATGGGTGGTAAGAGAAGCAATAATTGGTCAGCTCTGCATTAGTCTTCACTTGGCTTTGCCTGTCCAACTGGATGGTAGAATTGACACTGGAGTCCCCTTGACCTTGGAATAGCATGCATTAGAAGATTTAATTCAGATTGTGCCAAGGAATACCAAGAGAATACCTTGAAGGCAAGACTATTTGAAGGCCATATTGGTAGTTATGAAATTCTGCTCGTGAAGTTTACAAAAGCAGATCCCTCTGAAACCGGAGGTTCATAATTTTTAAAAGATAGGGAGGATGATGACTGCCCTTTTATGAGGGTTCCCCCACTACTTATTTCTTTTCACTGACCCATTTTGTTAATTTTGGGTTGTCTCTGCCGTTGGTGGTGGCTGTAGTGGTCATTCAATTTTTAGTTTTGGTGTTTTCTTATGGGAGGTGTGCAGGTAGAAGTTAGTTTTTGGGAACAGGCTGAGGAATCCATTAGAAGGCCCATGTACTTTATTCAAGCTGGGAAATAAAATATTTCTTTTTCTGCTATAATCTTGGAGGTTTGCCTCATTCACTATTGTGTTGGTTCTTTATTGGCTAGAACAGAGCATGTAATTTACACCTACAGAGGCAGTCTGCACCAGTTAGAGCATGCGATTTGCAACCACATAGGTGGTCTGTATCAGTTGTCCATTCAAAATATTTATATTTGCAATTTTATCGTTTTCTAATTACATTGGACTAGCTGATGCAGATTAATAGGAGCAACAACTCTCCATAGTAAACCCGTCTTAGTTTGGAGTCTGCTGTTCAAACTAAAGGCACAAAATTGGTTTTTATTCTTTATAAAATGACAATTAATAAACTTAAGCACCTAAGAACTTAAAAACAAAAAGTTTTATGGAGAATGGTTGGAGGTAGGTCTTTAAAATTTCTCAGTCGCCCATTTTTGCCGCAAGTTTTTGTGAATAAAGAAAGAGGTGCTGAGCTACAAGAATCCCAATAACCACGAATCCCCCTATCAAAGATCACTTTTATATTCTTGTGATACCCTTTTACATTTGTACTATC
>VDFB02271358.1:856449455-856475859 GCA_007258455.2 Sequoia sempervirens | reverse complement strand
GAAGATAATAGCCAACTTGAAAGAGCTCACAACTGAGAATAAGCAATTTTAAGGACCTCGATGATAGTAGTGCATCCAAGGACTATTAGTCAAGAAACATGTGCTCGCACGACAACTGTTCGAAAGAAACTGCAAAAAGTGGAAGAAATGGCTACGTACAAGTATCAAAGTATGACACTTAGGGAGGAATCCTATAGCTAATTTTAATATAGAGCTTAAAAAATTCACGCCTATACAAAAATATTTGTTTCTGAATTTTGTAAGTGGTGCCAACCAAGTAGGTAACTGATGAGGATCAAAAACACATTCTTGTGCATGCATCATACAAGCAGGCCTAATGGGTAAACTGCCATTAGACCTTCTGATACCCCCACCTCTTGGAACTCTTGTACTGATCAATCAATCATTTAAGTATCATATAAGAAGAAAATTAGTTGAAACCAGGGAAAACTTTAAGAACCCCCCCGGGCAAAGGTGTGAAATCCTGGTGAATCTTTTATACTTCCTGATAAAAATATTAATTTTAGTGGCGGATTTTTTCATTTTTCGTGAGAAAAATAATGTCCATTGGCAAATCTTTTCTAATCACTAGAAGTTTGTGGAAAATCCTGGCAAAATGCAATTTTTTTAAAACCACTAAATTTTTTCCATTGGCGATTAAAATCTATTTTCAAACAAATAAAATATTTTGATTCGTGAATTAAACCTGTTTTCAAATGATTAAGAAAAAAACATTAGTGAATTAAACATAATATCAAACTAATAAAAAAATGTATGAAAATAAAGATTATTTGCCTCATTGTTTTCATCAACCATCCAAAAATCACCTACAACTATAACAATTTTTTCAAAAAAGCATCTTAACATGCTTCATAATAGAAAAAGTAACCCTTCCCAACTAAAACCAGTTCCACAACTATCTGTATCTACCTTACATATTGCGTGAATTCTGCAAAAACCCTACAAAAAACTACAAATTCTACAAAAATTATGTTAATTCATCTTCCGCTTCCTCGCATTCTGTCCTTTTGCTTTCATACACTTTTCCTCTGCTTTCGCCCGTGCTTCCACCTTCATCAGCTCTATAAAGAGCTTCAATGCTTCCCAACCTAACCTTGCTTCTTCCATGCATTGATTTTTAATCTCATCCTCCAACCAACACACGAAAGGGATGCATTCTTTTTCCCCTTCCAGTTCCACATTTTCAAAGCCTTCCTAGATGTCGAAACCTTCACCTGGAACTGCCCATTCAAGTATTGATTGTAATCCTTCCAATAAATCTCTATCCACAATTATCTCCATCACTTCTCTCACTATGCTTGTCGATTCCCCCAAGTCCAAACCCCATGCTATAATCAAGGAGTATAGATCCATGTTAGTCATGTATCTATGCCTCAAATTTCCAAAGGAATTCCCCAAAATCATCTGCACACTTTGTACCAACCTCCCATCAGTGAATAAAAACATACCCATTAATCTTTTGTTAGAAGCTTCACCATAAAACGGGTTTAATTGCCTCCTTGAATGCAAATTGAAGTTGGCCTCCATTTGAAAACTACTGCAGCTACACCACCACCACCACCACCACCACCACTCTTTTAGACTTTCTGTGTGCCTTCTTCTCCATGCCAAACTCTATTATTAACTTCACTAATCAAGGGTTGAGAGGTAATAATTTTCCAAACTCTGTACGTACCGATCTTAATTACCCATCGATCCTCCAGTCATGTCCACTTGCTAAAATTTTCCCATGATCTTCACTTAATAAATGCACCATCCTTGCCACCTTTCCTATATTAATTCACCAAAGTCAAGGTTTTGGTGCTTTTCCTAACCTTAGTTGCCACCTTTCCTATCTTAATTCACCAAAGTCAGGGTTTTGGTGCTTTTCCTAACCTTAGTTGCAAGTCTTTCTTGGTCGTGTTTGTAGTTTGTAGTCGGTGGGTTAGAGGTTTCAAAAACTTTGAAACTTTAGACTTTGGTTTTAAGGTTCCAAATCTTAGTGACCATGCGACATTATGGACCACGACCGTTCAATGAATTTTCGATGGACGATTGTAGTTGCATTCTGGAAGTATATCTCTCAAGCACTAGATTTGTGAATTGAAACCTCTAGAATTACATTAGAACCATTAAATATTTTACCGTTTAAATATTGGTGCTCTTGTTTACCATTTAATATTTCCTAAGTCAGACCAAAATATTTTATGATAAATCCTTAAATCTTAACTCTTTAATCTTGAGGGTAGAGTCTTGTCAAGTTCAACCTAGCGATGTCCCTATTTGAAATTATGCATGTGCATAAAGTTTGTTTTAAAAGAGGGACCATTCGATGATTTTTGATGGATGACTATATATGTATTCCAGAGTTAAATCCTTAAAGCACTAGACTTGCAAACCTAAACCTCCAAAATAACACTAGAACTATTATATTTTTAGAAATAAATGGTTGAGATTTTATTAATTATTGGTTTTAGAAATCAACATATAGTTCTGATCATAAGTGAGCAAAATTTATTGTGACTTATTAGGACATTGATAATGATTAAGGTAAAATGAGACATTTAATTCTCTCTTTTCAATGTGTTGAAGTACTCTACCTTTCATTTATTATGTTGAAATTCTCAATTTGGCTATGATACTGGGTGGCGGCGCGGATTAATACCATATGAATAGCCAAAGTGATTGATTGGATAGCTTTATATTGAAAACTGCATGATGTCAATAATCTAGTGATTTTGACAATTGACAGCTTGCGTGGCACTGCTGATTTTGACAATTGAGAGCTTGTCAGCTTGAGGTACAATTTGCAACTTTGCATGTAGCTAGCTTGAGGTAACGATTAAGTTGGATTTTTGGTTTGTGTGAATCACAATTATTACTAGTCAGTAGTAACTATACACAACCACACATGTGACACATGCAAGGTGTATAAGGGACCAGGCTGTAGTGGCACTTTTGGCCCATAAATAAGGATAGTGAGCACAACTAAAATCATTTGTTTAATTGTCATAAGGGTTTTCATCTTGTAGGGTTAATAACTTAATAAGGGTTCAAGAAGAAGATGATGCGATATTATTGGGGATGCTCTAAATTCTCCTGCCTCTAGTTATGTAGTTACAGAGTAAAAGACCAATTTACTTCAAGTTCAGAATGGGTGGAATTAGAAAGAAGTTGATTTGGTTTACCTAACTTCTCAGACAAGTTTTGAACAAGGATGAGGAGCTCTGAAGGAGATAAGTGCTATCCTAGTGCATGGAAGCTGCAAGTAGAAGATGGGAGCAATTTTACTACCCCTCATCATCTGCATGGTTTCCCAGGAAATTCCCATGCATTTAATTTTAGTCCTTATCTTCTACATGGGAGCAGTTTTACTACCCCTCATTGTCTGCATGGTTGGCCAAGAGAGTCCCTTGCATTTATTTTGAGACACCATGGCCTACCAGGCAAGCCCCATGCATTTATTTTAAGTTCTCATCTTCTGCATGGGAGCAATTTTACAACCCCTCATCTTCTGCATCAGTCTAGTTCTGATAGGAGCTAAGTACATTTTGTATCTTCATGGCTCCCATTTCCCTAGTCTGATTCAGCCCCCTTTCCCCATGCATTTATTTTCAGAGACCATGGCTAACCTGACAAGTCCCATGAGTTTATTTTGAGAGCTCATGGTTGACCCAGAAAGTTCCATTTATTTTCAGAGATACATGTATCACATTTACGTTTTCAACTTTTCACCATTGGTCTAGCAGAAGCTTGGTGCTTGCACTTACATTTGTATTTGTACTATGTAATAATGTGACATTGTAATTCAGTTGTAATAAAATAAATGGTTGTGCTATTAATGTGACATTGTAATTCATTTTATTAAGTCCTTTGCAAGTTAAATGCTATTAATGGTTGTGCAATGTGCTATTAATGTGACACTATAATTCATTTTATTAAGGCCTTTGCAACGTTAGTTTCCGACCCCTTGGCCTTGATGTCAATCCTAGTGCATTAAAGTTCAAAGCAAATTTAAAACACATGTTTTATGTTTATTATTTATATCATAAATTACTCAACCGCTCGATGAACATTTGATGTATGGTTGTAGTTGCATTCCAAAATGAAATGCACATAGTGTTATGCTTGCAAACTTAAACCTCTGGAATCACCCTATAACCGTTAGATTAACAAAGATCAACGGTTTAGAATTTGTTGTCAATGCAGGAGTAAATCATTAATGGCTTGTTTTAAATGTTGTTATCCATGTACATTGTACTACCTAATTGTATACTGTGTAGTCCATAAGTAACGAGTAGATATTTTGGTGTCATTTAGTTTGCTCATTGCAGTGCACCACCCTGTTTTGGGTTCCACAATCCCACTTCCAATAAAGCCATTCCAGTAACCCAATTTCAAGTTTCAACCCAATTTTAACTTCAAGAATCAAAATTCAAAATCCGGGTAAGTTAAAGAATTCCTGTGGCTACGTTTCATCGCTTGACGTTTCTTAAAATATTATTTTGTCAAACTTTAAAGTTTAGGTTTAGGGTTAAGAGGCTTAAGAATTAAGAAAAATTAAGGACTAATAGGGAATTCACAAATTTCATATTGTTGATTGTAACAACATGTCTACCACCAGTACCACTAGAGCAATGTCGGATAAAAAAACACATTATGCAAAATTGCTTTAAACCCTAGGTTTCACTAATGAATACCATGATATTTATGATCCTGAAACCTATGGTAGGCATTCCTTAGAACTTAGATTTTCACCTGAGAATAAGGCTGCAAAGCAAATTCAATTTCAAGTTAATAGTATCAGTGCACCATGGGTAACTGGATTAGGGTGCATGATGTTACATGATGTTTTCCCTTGCCCAAAATTTATCATGGTCTGTGCCCTAAATTATGATGATAACAAAAGAGAAATTGTTAATAAAGATAGCAAAGAAAAATTGTTATCCATTAATGCAGAAGAACTTGGAAAAGTGTTGGGCTTGGGGTTTACTACTGAAGAATTTGGAAATGTCCACATTGACCTAGAAAAGTTTGCTAGTGATTATGAAGCAGTGGATGAAATGGAGAAAAAATCTTTCTTAAATAGAATAGTTCAAGATAGAAAAAAATTGAAAGGTGATCATAAGCCTCCTTATGATTTGGATATTTTTAAACCATGGGTTCAGGATACTATTTCCATGCTAGCATTTTTCCTCGGACTAGATAGAAATTTGGAAGTGGGTGCATGCCTCCTTGAAATGGTGTATAATATCTATTCTAGTGTTCCACATACCGAATATAATTTTATTGAGCACATTGTAGAATCCATGCATAAACAATTTTTAATGATTAAAGGAGGTTCCACCAAGACATTTAGGTTCACAACCTACTTGTGTTATCTTTTTCTATTCAAATTCAAAGGAATGTTTTAGACCAACAAGCTTCAGATTCAACCCTATGGTAATAGTAATCCTGAGCAAAAGAAAATGGCTCTAGTATATGAATGGACCACTATTATAAGGTTGCATGATTCTTGAAGGAACTGTTAACTCTAAAATTTACACCCTGTTGAACTTGATGTTCAACAACTCCAGGATAACGTGGGAATGATCCCACTTTGAATGAGACAAAGCCTTCAGAGAAGGTTGGCTTCCTTTTGCTATCACCTAATCTAATGATTTTGATGAGGAAAAGGGTATAAGGAGATGTTTTTCTAAAAATGAAAACTTGAAAACAATACCTCTATGGTGATACACCTAATTGAAAAGATTATGAAATTCAAAATTTTATTTACTTGTTATACTGACTAAGATTACTCCTGTACAACTTATGGGTAAGTGCACAAAGTTGAGTCCATGAAACGTGGAAGTTTTTTCCTTAGCAAAAAAATTGAAATTGACATTGCAAAAACGGGATCCCGATTTTTAAAAATCAGGATCTCGTTTAGCTTCGGGATCCCGAGCCTAAATACAGAACGAGATCTTGCTTTTTAAAAATTGGGATCCTGTTTCCTAAAGGATTCTGAACCAACGAACAAGGAACAAGATCCTGATTACTACGAAATGGGATCCCGATTTATAAAAACCGAGATCCCGTTTTGTACAAACCGGGATCCCGTTTTGTAGAAACTGGGATCCTGTTTTCTAATGCTATTTATTTTAAAAAAAATGAACAAAGTTCATTTTGCAATGGATAGGATCCTGAGTACAGGCGATAATGACCTCCACAAACAACTCCAGGTACTTGCCCATGCCCCTTTTTTTTGCATTTTTCCATTTCTTATTGAAATTGTGAATAAAATAAGTAAATTTAGCATGTTCTTTTTTAATTTATTTCACATTTTGAGCATTTTTTTCCCTGTAATAGTAGAAATGAGTAATTTTAGAAATAGATCAAAAAATGCAATGAAACCTAAAGATTTTTTAATAGAAATGAAAAAATGAACCTTGAATTGTGTTTTACAAACAAAATTTAGCTTTTGAAACCTAAATTATTTGATTAAACCAAAAAAAAAGAATTTGAAAACCCTAATTGAAACAAAACAAAAAAAATTGCATATCAAAACCTAGAAATTGAAATGAAATAAAAAAATGCATTTAGAAACCCTAATCAAGCTTTTTGAAACCCTCAATTCAAATCAAACAAAAAAAAATGAATTTGAAAACCCCATTTTGAAATGAAGCGAAAAAATTGCATTTCAAAGCCTAATTGCTTAGAAATTGAAACCCTAAATTGAATTGGAATAATTTTTATTTAAAACCCTAAATTGAAATCCAGACAAATCATTTTGATTTTTGTGAAAACTTCAGGTAGTTACGGGCTAAAAAAATTCATTTGCATTGCTTAAATGTTTTAAATTTCATTTGCATTGTATGGAGAAAACAATATGTTAAAATTTACTTTCAATGCTAAATTATAATTAGATTAGAAAACAATATGTTAAAGAATAGTTAAAATTCAAAAAGTTTATCAATGTTTGTTTGCAAATTTAGTTAGCAAAGTCATAAATCCAAGCACGTACAATCGATTCCAATTGGCACAAACTTGCAAAATTTCTAAATTATTCCAAAATACCCAAACTTCACCTAAGTTTGCTAAACTAATGGAAAAACCATGGTAGCAAAATCTAAACCCTCAACACTAAAGAAGCATTTGAATTTTGTCTTAGGACCTTAAAATGAAATTTGGTTGCCTTAAAAAACCCTTTGTTGTCTCCATCTAGTAGAGATTTTTGTAATGTTTTCACTTATTTGAACACATAATATAAAACCTTTTGGTTTCTACAAGTTTATGAAGAGTGGATGATCACTCTCTATGACACTTAGACATGATCAATAGGGATCTAAATCATTGGAAGAAAACTTTATTCTATTATATCCACAAGATAGGAGAGTGCGAGTGAGAGTGCTATGGGTAAAGTTTCTTTCATTGGACATACCTAAAATTATGTAGGTTCAATGTCAATAATGGGTCTATTTGGTAGATTTATGAAAACTATTATGAATATCTAGAATACCATGACATTATAATTATAGCAATTCCAATTGGAAACACTTGGGTATATATCATATGAAATTTAAATAGTAAGGTGTCTATTATATAGGAGAGTTGATAATACATGGAAAGAGGTTTGTATGGGAATATATGTATTAAGAAACACATACCATAACCTCTATAGGGATTTTAAGATGTGATCCTAGATAATAATCCACCCATCCTCAAGCATAATGGATTCTTTAGCAATTAAGGGAGATTCAATAACCATAAAATTACCTATATTTTGATACTATATAGATTTATGTGGAAGGATAGAAATGCATCAATAAGGAGACCAAGATGGAACCATTTAACACCTAAGGTACACCTATTACATGGGAAAGGGAGGAGGTACATGATGATAGGTTGGAGGAACTAGGCTATTATTACAATAGAGAGAGGAGGAGGATTCATATTATGCTTCTATAAATAAGAGGTCAATTTAGAAGATTAAAAGAACTAGATAATAACAAAGGAAATAATTCTATAGAGGGAGTGAGTGGGATTGTTGGAAATATACAAGGAGAGAGGTGAAGGTCCCAACACCTACATAGATTCCTACACGAAATAAACCAATCTAGGCACTTCCTAGAAGGATCAAGATCCATGTGAGTAGCCTCTTTTTATTTTTGTATCTTCTACATATGTATATTTATTCCTTTATTATGTGATTAAAATTATGTATGATATAACTTATTAATAAGTGATTACAAGTATAATTATTAAAATATTTCATATTTATTTTGATATCCTCTAATGTAGGAGGAAATTTTTACTTGTTTTGATAGATGTATGTTATTTTTGTGACATGTTTAGATTGATTCATTTTTAACATGATAAATTTTTTTATTAGAGGGGTAAACACTTTTGACCCAGAGCTATGAACCAATGAGGTCACAGTATGACTAAATTTGGACCTCACTAGACATCTAGATCCCCTTAATCCATCCTATCACCCTAAATCATAAATTGATTTCTTAAGGGGTCCCAGTATGACATTTCTTAAGGGGATCAAAGAAGTTCTTAAAATTTGGTGAAGTTACCCAATGCAACCAAATTTAACAATAATAAGATCATGCAAGATTATATAATATTAAGAGTTAATTGTATTTTCATTCAAGTAACATGTGCCTTAGACATAAATGAGGCTTACATATTTTTATCATTTGTATTCAATTATTTAAGGCCATTTATATTGAATGGTTTAAAGGTATTTCCTAAACATGTATCTTACATCTTGAAATTACAAATCTAATGCAGGTTCACTCATATCTTAAAGATCACATGGATCCATTCAATAATATTTGCAATCCACCTCACACCATCCATCTCCACCACCTTCACCTCCACCTCCACCCACTCCACCTCATAACCCCCCACCTCCACCACCTGAAATGATGAGCATGCTCGTTTGCAAGCACAAATCAATGCCAATGTTAGGACCATCCAAGATCAAATCAACATTATTCAAAATGAAGAATGTGTCCACCTCCTGTGAGGATGTTTGCATCTAGGATGCAAACCCTTGTTGATGATGTCAGGGCTATGGATGGGATCTTAGATGAGCGTCGAAAATGGCTAGAGGAGAGGAGAACTTTCGATTCTAAAAAGGAAAACAAAAATAAATGAAGAGATGCAGTAGAGAGCCACAATAGTTTCTAAATTAAGACAATGATATTAAATAGTTATGAATTTATGAATTTGGTGAACAATGGATATTTTGTGTGATGAATTTATAAATTTGGTTAGATGGATATTTTTAGTGACATGAATTTATGATTTTGGTTCTAGATGGATATTTTTAGTGACATGGATTTATGAATTTGGTGGAATTTATGAACTTATAATGAACAATATATAATAGTATATATTTTATGACTATCTACTAGATCATGATTTCTCTTGCCGAAAAATTGTAATATATATATATATGTGTGTGTGTGTGTGTTAGACATAAAATGAGCTTTTGTGAATGTTTCAAGTTTATTGTTTAGTATGTAAGTGCATGTATTAAAAATTTGCATATAGTTCTTAAATTTTGAAATTTGTATGTATGTACATAGTTTAGTTTAATGATTTGTACACATGCAAATTATGCATCATATTTTTTATTTTAAATGTATGTACATGTTGAATGTTGAATTTTGAATTTTGTATAGACATGATCAAGTTCAATCAATGTATATATATGTGCATTTCAATTAAATATATGATCTTAATATATGTTGCTCATCCTATTTCAATTAAATATATGTATACACATCCTATTTTGTATGATTTAATGCAGGTGCACATTTATATCTCATATCATGGATGATTTTAACATTGATGATATCATAGATCCACCACCTCAGCCACAACCACATCCACCTCCACCTCCCCCTCCACCTCCACCTAATATGCCACATCCAACACCTATCGCATATGACGAGGATCACTTGTGTATAAATGATCAAGTTGCATCCTTACAAAATCAAATCAATGCTATGCAGAGTCAAGCATTGATTCCATCACATCTGAGACATTTTGTATATGTGATGCAAAACATTGTTGATGCCATCAAGATGATCAATTTTGATCTTGATAGGCATCAACGAGAGAGAGAACAAATGAGACAATTTTATTCTGATAGTCTCTCTTACAAGCAAATATTAGACCTTAAAATAACAAAATCCCATCTAGCCCCCTACTTTCTTGACCCCGTTACTCGACAACCCATTCCACCCAACAAATCTAGAATATCCATGAGGTGGTGCATACATCCACAAATGAGTGCACATTTTTGGGATCAATGGTATATGGTTTTTGATAGTCCCCCACATGCTAATTGGGAGTGCCCATTGTATTTTTTGAGAAAATTGTATGTAGAGTTTGTTCTAGGGCAAAAGCCAAATTATTTTGATTTTAGATCATTTCAGGGTGTTGGTGGCAACATGCCACAATAGAGGTTAGGCGCAAGGGTTGATCCCCAATGCCCTGTGCTTGCACAACCCCTTGTTGTTTCTCCTGGTCCTCCCATTCCCGCACTTGTACATCATCGATCTTTGGTCTCAACATTAGGTTCCCTTAGTACACTCGCAAGAGACCTTGATCAACATGCTTCTGCGATAGCAGGTGGGGAGCATAGAGATAATGATGATGGAGGAGTTTTTTATGGAGCTGGTTCGAGTACCACTCTAGGAGTGTCGAGGCATGTCCCCCATATATGTACTAGTTGTCATCAAATATGTTATGGACCTGATCAGACCACACCTAGTTTAAGTGGACAGGGAGATTCTGGTGGTACATCTGGTTGCATCAGTTCATTTGTAGAGTTTCTTACAACAAACCATCACCCTGAGGACACTGTGACACAGGTATACATATGCATCTATGTACGTTCATTTTATAAGAATTTTGATGGATGTAGATATCAAAGAAAATTTTAACAATCAAATTATTTGGTTTACATATGACACTAACGATGGGGCAATCATCTATCCCACGAGTACATACATTGACATCGGTCATACTCGACAAACCTTATGGGGTATTTTGATTTCAATTTTTAAAATTATATATGAAATCATAAATTTAACTTGAGTTTTAAATTTATAATTGAATCACATATATGTTTGAAATATTTATGTTGGTTTAGGTGAGTCAATCGACATCCATGTCGATTCCTCTTGAGGGATTGTCAACCACTCCACTATCGGGCATCATAGATCAGGGGTAGGTACATTCATATTGTAAATTTGTTTAAAGTTTACATTAGTATAGTTACAATTTTATGAATTTTGAATTCACTAGATAAATGAAATACATGCATGTACACTTGTAAATATTATAAGCGTTAAATGTCTATGTACATGTATGTCTAGGTTGATACCACAATGAGAATGGGCATTGGGAAAACATTTGATGTTGCAACTACTCGTGAGGCCACTGATTTCTAGGTTGTTTACAAAACTTTCTACACAAAATGTGAAAACTTGAATATATATATATTAACCTAATTCAATTGTACATGCTTTAATTTTGATCTTGTAGGAATTTGTTAGTGCAACTTTCAACCCTCACCCATACATAGTTACACCACCAGGAGGACATGCAGAGTAGGCTCCAGATCAAATGGTAATTTAAATTTTTTATTATATTTAAAGTCAATTATAAATTACATATTCTGAATATAACTTAAATTTTAAATTTTAAATTGAATATATACATAATATGAGATTTGTTACATATTCTTTTTCTTTTATAGCATGAGACACATCTTGTAGTTGAGCATGTACAGACAGGTCCTGGAGAAGAGCTTGGTGCACAACCTCAGAATACGGTACAATTAAAATATGATAAATTATAAATTAAATTGCATTAATTTTTTTTAATTATAGATTTGTACATCTAATTTCAAATTTCTTTGTCTTGTTTATGTAGATTTATTTAGAGAATTTAGAGGTTGCTTCAGGTGCACTAGAGGATCCGGAAGCAGATATATATGATGGTAATTTAATTTTATGATGGATTATAAATTAAATTTTCATTAAATCATTTTTCATTGTCATACATCTGATTTCATCTTTCTCTTGTACAGAGTGTTTCAGGTCATCCGCATAGTCCACATGGTGTGAAGAGGTCTCTTGATTATAGAGACAGTACATGACCTAGAAACATTTTATTTTATGTGTTATATTTGTTTATTTCATGGACTATATTTCTGGTTTCTCATGTACTCTATTGGACTTTATATTTCATGGCTCAAGTACTTAGTTGGACTTTAGTTCACGGGTTGTACTTTGGACTTTATTTCATGCGCTTAATATATTGGTTTCATGCACTTAATATGTTACATAAATTATGAACTTTTTTATTGTTTGAAATTTTAATTTACACATGTACATTTATGCATTTTATGTTCATAGTCAAGACATTAATATGGGACATTAATGTGAAATTTAGTGATCTCATACATGATATACATGATATGCACATTCAATAATTAGTGATAATTACTCAATGAACTTATTCAATTCACGTCAATCAATAATTAGTCAATAAATCATAATTTACAAACAAAAGCAATCTGTTTATATACCAGAAAAGATAAAATTTTAAGAATTAAACAATACCATAGAAGATTAGAGAATAAAAGCATTAATAAATTCTATAAATAATAACATCTAACACTAATTTATAAGTTGTCAAAACAAATAATGACATCCCATACTAATTTATAAGCTATCAAAACAAATGATGGCATCAAATACTAATTTATAAGTTGTCAAAACAAATAATGGCATCGAATACTAATCTATAAGTTGTCAAAACAAATAATGGCATCGAATACTAATCTATAAGCTATCAAAACAAATAATAGCATCCAACACTAATTATAGGTTGTCTTAAGGAGTTGTAATATGACAGCTTAAGGGGATCAAAGAAGAGTATAATTGAGTATAAATATTAAGTGATATTAACAAGTATTATAAGTTTTAGGGTGATTCATCATAACACAACGTCTTAAGGGGATGTCTTAAGGGGTCTTAAGGGGATGTCTAAAGGGGTCATAATAGAACGTCTTAAGGGGTCATAATACAACGTCTAAAGGGAATGTTTTAAGGGGTCTTAAGGAGATGTCTAAAGGGGTCATAATAGAATGTCTTAAGGGGTCATAATAGAACGTCTTAAGGGGTCATAATAGAACGTCTTAAGGGGATGTATGAAGGGGTATTAAGGGGATGTCTTAAGGGGTCTTAAGGGGATTTATTAAGGGGTCATAATAGAATTTCTTAAGGGGATGTCTTAAGGGGTCATAATACAACGTCTAAAGGGGATGTCTTAAAGGGTCATAAAATAATTTCTTAATGGGATGTATTAAGGGTTCATAATATGTCTTAAGGGGATGTCTAAAGGGGTCATAATACAACATCTAAAGGGGATGTCTTAAGGGGTCTTAAGGGGATGTATTAAGTGGTCATAATAGAATTTCTTAAGGGGATGTATTAAGGGGTCATAATACGTCTTAAGGATATAATTGATTTAACAATAATGTATACATGATATTTAGTGATTATACAATTAAACATAAAGTTTCAAAGTAGGAAAACATGCACATTTAACAAAAAAAAATATAGAATATTGATTTGATACATAGAAGTACATAGAGTATGTTTAATTCTATAAGTATGTATGTACATATATGTCATCTCAAAACAATGTTTACAAAATTTGGATATGCCATCTCAAGAACATCTCAAACTTGTGCCTAGAATGTAGTAGGTCTTCACACCACCTAATATCAAAAAGGTACAAGCAATATCAATAAAATTATCAAAACATACATATTTTAATTTATATAAAACTATCTATATGTACACAACTCAAGTACCTGCATTTAAAATTATTCCACACATATTTGTAGGTTGAATCCAGGCATCCTCTCCTTTTTGTTTCAAAGTATGAGATCAATGCAATGATGACTTAAGGATACAAAAAATGACAATAAATAAATTTTAACTATTAATTGACAAGAAAATATCAATATGTAATCAAAACATGTATTTAAATATAATTTAACTAATAATTACCTGTTTTTACCAAGTTCCATGTTGTCTAGGTTGACTCTGCATGGACTAGATCCTTTTTGTTATTAAGCCTTAAGGATGTATAAAAGGACAATTTAAATCAATTTCAACTAATAACACACTTGACCAATATCGAAACATGTATTTAATGTATTTAAAAGGAAAAAATAAAACTAAAACTATATTTAACTATATTTACTTATTCCATTGTACCATCTGCATCCTCTCTTTTTTGTAATGCATCTATGATTGCCTCATGCTCTTCCATAGAAATTGACCATAACACTTTTTTTGAAGGTCTTCCACGATGCCGCTCTAGTTTTATATTTGTTGCCACCACCAAATGTGAATAATGTATAATATTTTTATGTGTTTCATAGTCTTTGAATGCAGGTAGACCATTCTTTCTTCTCAAGTATTTTTGTAGCCAAGTGCCAACAACCACCACCGATCCTATTGGAAAAGATGAAAACCATCATCAAATAAGTTCTCAAAGTTTTCTTAAGGGGATAAAAGACTTGTTCTAAACAAATTGCTTAAGGGGATCAAAAACTTGTTATCAAAATTTGCTTAAGGGGGTGTCTTAAGGGGATCACCATACCTATTGGATAATGAAAGCCATCATCATCTTCTTGAGGTGCTATTAACTTATGTTTAGTTTCCACACAATGAGCCAACCAATATTCTATTTTCTGTTCATTCCCCTCAGGTGCAATAACAACATACACATGTCCCGCCAACAAAATTCGATTTAATAACTTGCGCATATCCATATAAATAATTTAGTATTACAAAATAACTTAATAAAGTGAAATAAAATAAAATAATTTGAATTAAAATTACCTTCTTGTACAAGGTCTGAAACACAGTCATAATCTTCAGATGCAAACACTTGATCATTTTCTTCAATACTTATTTCATATTGATCATGTGCTTCTGCAGGTGTCAACGATCTTTGCTCCCATTGTTAAACCCATTATGTATTTTCACATGCTTCCCAATCTCCTGAGATACAAAACTGGCAAAAAAATGCAAGCTCCCTTGTCCAAATAGTCCACGTGCTTGTTGTCCCACTCCTAAAAGAATTCCATTTAGTAGATCCACTGATTGTCTCACAATCAACTCTAGGTACAATGTTCACTTCTTCCACCAACCAAAAGAATTGATGAATTGTAGAGTAATCACTCAAACCAGGTGTAGATAATCTTCTATTACACCAATCCACAATCTCATGTGCATCTTTAAATTTTACTGAATCCTCAAATTTTAGTTGTTCTCTAGCAAGAATTCTTTTGACACACGCACTAGCTCCATCATGTTCTCCTTTACCATGCCCAGCTTCAAATAAACTCCATATATGTTGGACATTAAGTTCCTTGTGAACCCTACTTAACCAATAGAACATTCAAGCATTCTTGAACTGCCTCGTACAATTATCTGACCATATGAGGTGTTCTTTCATCTAGATTCCTCTTTCTCTTAAATTTCTATAAAATTTACTGAAACAATATTAAACAAACTCTGACGAGTGTAACCGATTGTCACTCAAATAAAAATGATACTCCCTCAAAAAAATTCTATCATCTGCATGTCTATAAACAATATGGACAAACATAGCTACTTGCATTGGATTATAATATTGAGATTGAATTTCCTCTTGCAGAGCAAGAGTATAATTCTCCACAAAATCAACCACTAACTCATTTGACTGCAAAATATGATGAAAATTTCTGACGAAATATGTATAATTTGATGTGTAATTTTCAAAATTTTAAAAGTTTATCCCCGACGTTCGTTGAAATTTTGATGAACTTGGGCTTCGTCGAAATTTCGACTAGCAGTTTCGTTGAAATTTCGACAAACATGAAAAATAAGAAAAAAATCAAATTGTGGCCGACATAAAGAAAAGTGAGTTCGCTAATTTATTGCGACAATTTTTTGCTCTACTTGAGAAAGTTTATGGAGAACTAAGGACGATTTTCTTGGGAAAAATCAGAAAAAATTCAAGAAGATATTGCCAGGTTGAGGGTAGTCATTGTCTTTTTGCATAATTAAGTTGTGAAGTCAGATTTGTAGTTCCAGGTTTGAAAATCATATTTTAAAGAAACATCTCATCAGATTTAATTTTTAGAGGTTTAGGGTTTTGAGAATTTCATGTCCAGATTTTGTTGTGTGGAATCAAAACAAGATCATAACCAAGGAACATATTCTTGTGACTGTAATTATGTGATCCATAACTCTATTGGTCATGTGGCACAACTGTGCTATAACAAATATAGGATGCATTCATGTGTGACCCAAGTTTAATGTGGCTATGTTGTGATAGAAATGGAGGCACTCATATAATGTAGTTAATTCAGGTTGTATAATGTAGGTGTCAATCATCATTGGGTGCATTCAGGTTGTCTCAAGTTTAATAGGTTATGATGTAATTATAGCATGATCCAAGAGTGATTACTGTTATCAATAGTTTTGCACCCTGCTAAATGCAATATTTAGCAAACTATTGAAACATGGAAACCTCTTTCAGATGTGGGTGATCTGCAGAAAGAGGAATCTCCAGAGTGAGCTAGTTCTCCGAATGATGAATTCTATTCTAGAATAACTTTGAGGAAAGGGATAAAAGATGACTTGAAAATAAAGCCTATGACTAACAGATGATTCACCAAACTTATGAAAACCCAGACTTAACCACTCATAATAGCTCATCTATTGTAGTAATTCTCACAATCTCATTAGCACATATCTCATCAGTGATTTGCATGAAGATCTGAAAACAAATACATCATACAACCTGAAACATGTAATTCTGAAACACAACCTTATAATAGCAAGACATAAAAGGATTCTGATTTGAAAACACAATTACATCAAATTTCCATTACAAAATCTAAGACAAAAGATAAGAAGGAGAATCTGTTGTTCTATTAAAATTGAAAGAGTCTTTGCCTGAATCTAAAACTGAGTACCAAAAAGGTTTACAAGCTCAAGAGTGTATGAGCAAGAAACTCCGATCTGAACTGCTGAGAATGGAGAGCTGAAAAGACTAAGTCTTTGAAAAGAACTCTCAAGAAAACCCTAATCCGAGCTCAAAAAAAGCTCAAGGAAAAAAGGTTTCAAACAATCTCAAAAACTGCTTTAAAAGTAGAAAAAAGCACAATGCTTTCATGATGAACTTGTCAAGCCTCTAAAACTAGATTGAATCTGCTTTAAAAGCACAAAAAATACCTTATCTCTCCAAGATAGGTCTCAAATCCGACCAAGAAAAAAAGTCAATCAAAGTTCTGCTAAAAATAGCAAGAAAACATAAAGCAATTTATAGAATATCGCTTTTATGATTCTGCTTTACAAGATGCAGATTTGCACAATTAATCTTATTTTTGCAATTAAAGATTGAAAATCTTTTGCAAAAAGAAAATCTCCTTATTTCTCCATTACAACATTTGATTTTCTCAAAAAATCATTAAAATAAAACACATTATTATCTCTCTCTTCCTCAACTCCACAATTGATTTCTTCAAAATCAATCAAAAATAAAAACCCTAAAGAATAAATGACCCTAAATCATAGGGTATTCACAACTCACCCTTAATTGATTTTCAATATTCAAGCCCTTCAAAAATACTAAGGAATGAATAATTCTAAAAGACTTAACCTTCGACCTAACAAAGAAACTCGACCCCCACATAAGTATTAAACTTGGATTTTAATAAAGTCACAATGAAACATAATGAATTTTGGCCTCCATTCGAAAATTGGCATGTGCATTGACCGAAATTTCTGGATGCTTATGGTGTTGGGTCGAATTAGGGCATGCACAAAAGAAGTCAAACCCTAATATGATTCATTTCGTACCGTGACTTTGGAAAGAAGGAAACTCTGTCTAAAAGAAAACTGCCACCATGATGGTGTCGAATTCGAGCTCGTGTGCTTCAGTAATCTTCTCCATGTTTTCAGATAACTAAATCTCCAGTGGGTAAGCCTCTTTTCATGGTATAATAGCTTTTCCACTTCATTATTTTGAATATCAAAAATCCCTAAGGGCACAGATTGTATGAGCTTACTCTTCGATCTTCTCTTACCTTGGCTTCTCCATGCCTTATGAGCTCAAGCTTGATTGGAGACTATATGAGAGAGCTTCGCGGGTTATGCTTTCGCTTTCTGTGCACAAGGTGAGCTGTGTGTTCTTAGACTCTATGGCTTTGTATTCTACTCATTTCGGCCTCAAAGCCGTGGCTAACACACTCTAATACTTTTTTTATTTATTTTCTGTACTTCACCTACCATTGTGTGAGCTTGACCTTCCTGTGAGAGCTCGAATCTCGGCTTCAAGATACTTACCCTCAACACAGAACTGGTAACTCTACTTTTCCAGCACTTGTTCTCTAGAGACTTAAAAAAGACTCTTCTTTGCTCATGAATTTTTGGCCATATTCAGGCCGCGCCAAATATGCATTGTAGGAAGCATTTTTTGTGGATTTTGGGTTCGACCCGGAACAAAAAACTACCATTATGTCAATTTAAAAGCATTTCTATTTGTGGGTATCACAGAAAGTTGAATAAAGCTACATCTTCTTCCCTCTGCATTATGACCCAACTCAGAGAACTTACATTTGCTTTATAGTCTTGCTATTTTATTCCAGATTTCACATGGGTTATCTTTGTGATTATTTCTTCTGCACTTTGAAGCCAACCCTGACAATGGGTACTTGAAATCTTTAAGGAAAACTGCATTTTCTGTATTTTGATACTAAATTGAAAGTGGGTCCTTGGGATTATTAAAGAAAATTGCATCTTCTTCTCCTCTGAAGCTCAAAACAACACCGAAATTTGCATATCTTGTGGTCTACTGTTGTTTTTATGCGAAACTCATGTGGGTATCATAGATTATCATATTTATGTATTTTCGAAAGCAAAACCTCATGTGGGTAACTGTTGTTCATCATTGTTTACCCTCATAACTGAAAGCACCTGTAAGAGTTAATGAAATCTGTGTATTTACATCAATAGCTGTAACAAAAAACTCCATATTGGCATTTGATATTTGAAGAAAAGATGCTCATTTATGTATCTTTCATTACTCTGTTTGTCATCTCCACATAGACTCGAGCTAAAATAAACAGTGATTTATTTTCAACTTCTGGAATAAAACAATATCGTGAGTATTGAAAATTCTCAAAGCCAAAAGCATGCACTCTTATTTTCTGACAGAACTCTACCTCCCATATTTGCTTGAAATGGTGATAAAACTGTATATTTGCTTGCATTTATTCTTAAGGCTTTGACTCAAATAATCAGTGATGTTTTACTTTCACTTCCGTAACAAAAAGATGCCTTGAACATTTGTCTTTACTTTAAACCTCCTTAGCATTCTTTTCATCTAAAAAAAAACAACTCATTGCATCACTATTGCTTGTTTTAATATGCCTTCAGAAGTATAAAAGAACATGATGGGAACAACAAGAATCTGTGTGCTTGTTCATACTCATTTGACTCATATACCCAGTTGTCCATTTTGGCATTTCTGTAACTTTCTTTGATAGTTATAACACTTGAGCTCAATTCACAGAACTGTCCTTGACATGGAGCTGTAAACTATCCTTAAAAGAACATCCAATACACATTCTGAGAATACTCTCCAGGTACTAAGAATCTTGACAGAAAAAATGTTCATTTATTATTTCTGTTGAAAGTCAGTATGACTCTCCGTGATGTCCACAAGATTCTGAAAGATCTGTCTTGAATTTAAAATCTCATATGTGCATTAAGCTCAAAATTGAACATTCCATTATGGTCCCCAACTGTATTCTATTGCTCATCTTGTAGATATGACAAAACCTTTACCTTACTGTTCTGACAAGACCTTGACTGAGTAATCTGAAAATGATCAAAATCCTGCATATTTGTTATATTTAATTCATGGCTTGACCTATTACAAGTGATGTCTTACTTTGACACTTGTAACTCACTAAAAACAAAATGGATGTGTATCACATTTGATTGCTGTCCTCCACTAATCATTGATACACGATCTCATTTGAGGCACCATCCCATCCAGAACGAGTTCACTGTCCTTGCTGTAACTTCTAATAACCAGTACTCAATATTTAAGTATTGTATCATTGATGCTCGTTATTGTATCCAGCTACTCCCTTGAGACAAAACTTGTCATAGTTAAGATCTCAAATCACAATTGATCCAAAGTGAACTCTTGCTTTTCCTCTTTTAGCACCTATGTAGGTCTTTAGCTGAAACATTGAGCTATAAATGGACTGTACCTAGTCTTATGTTCTCAAGCATGACTGACACCTCACAAACTTCCTAGAAAGACAAAGCTTACTCTTTCTTTAATATTATGGAATGATCACTTTATTATTTCAATCCATAATGCATTATGTACTTACTAATCAACTGGAACTAGGGACTTATCTCTCTTTTGAATTCTTGAGCAACATGGTACCCTTCATGCATTTTTATATCTCACAGCACAAACTGCTCTTAAAATATGTTCTCTTGACAATGAAAATTAAATCAAACCATTAAGGCATAATGTATGCCTGTTCACTATCCGAGAAAGAATTGATTTGAAGCTGTAGCCTTCAGAAAGAATCCTGATCGTTATGAATGCACAGTTGGTTTCGTCACTTGATGGATTCTCTGTTTTACTCTTCAATTGTATTTCATTTCATTTGATGAATATGATAAAGTATCTTTTTTAAAATCAGCCCATTTAATGAATAGGGCAGCATGCCGAGCTCGACCCTTGTGGGAGCCTGTTTTACTCCACATGCTTGGTCTTTGAATAATGCTCAGCTTCATGACTTTACCTATACCTGCACAAGGAAGCAAACAATGTTAGCATAAAAATAGAACATGTTGATCATGATATTGCTACTTCTTCTTCAACTCACTTCTTTTATACTGCACTTGATAGGATTTGATTGTTTCAATGCATTGCTAATAGTATGTTGTATTATTGTGGGTGCTCTGTATAAGTTATATCATAATCGGAGCCACTCACACCCCTATTTTCCTCTTACAGGTCGATGAAGCTCGAGATGACAAGGTGCACTGTTCGGCATCGAACGTCGATAATCAGGCAATGATGATTATGCTGTTGCTTATGTGTTTTCCTTTCGCATCTTCAGTAGTTCAATGTGCTGTTAGAAATATGTTGTCACAGTTATATCCACGGCTTGTGTGGATCTTTGATTTCAATTCTGCTTTTCAATTGAAAATAAAATGCATTTCATGCAATTTTGTAATACTATTCTGATTGTGAAATCAAATGAAGCCTTGTAAAATATGAGTTTTTCTACGGAATAAATGAAAGCATCTAAAATGCTATTTTGCTCAAGTACTCAATTTTATATTTCTTTACATCCTCAGCATCTGAAAGCCACTCTGAAACTCTATTCTTCTTTTAAATGCATAACTGTTACTCAATGCACAAAGTAATGCGAAACAACATTTAAAACTCAATCTGCAATTCCACTTAATGTTGAAAAACAATCAGCCAGCTCCTCTATTTGAGCTGAGGCGAAAAATATGTAACAATTATGTCTTGCTGCAATAAAGAGCCTATAACTATGGTTAATATGGAGAGTGGTTGTGTTATATAAATTATGTAGTGCATTCAAGCACAACCCATGTTTAATGGGCTATTCTAGAGAGTGATCAAGATTTTCTAAACCTTATGAATGTTACTTAAAAGTGTATAGCTTAAACTACAAACCAAGTTTGTTACATACTTGAATGCAATCTTGGGTTACCGCAAACTATAATAATGTGATATGCTAATAACCATTATGGAAAATATTAAAGCAAGACCCATGCTATATAGGATACATTTCCCTGATCAGGTTTACATACCTTAATGATCAAACACAAGCTTCCCTCACACTCTAGGATACAATCCAAGATCATACCACAACTTTGTCAAGACAACTAATTTTCTGACCCAAGATTTAAGGTTGTTTTTTAATACCAACAGAAGCATTGGTAAGAGCATGATTAGGGTACAAACCCTAGGCCTCCGTAGAAACATAAACAATAACTCTAGCGGATTAGTGAGGTTGCAATACCAGAAAGATTGAGACATTGTAGCTAATAAAAAATCTTGGAATCTAAAGATTGTAGCCAATAACAAGCACACTATGTAGCTTAGTGACATTTATAAATGCAATCTATGGTGAGAAGACAGTCACTTGAGATGTGACAGTCAAAAAGAGGCGAGCAGTGACAAGATAATAAAGCTCAAACCTTGCATAGTAAAGTGGAGATTTTAACAGTGAGTTTCCTTACCCCCTTGCTGACCTTAAGGGTTTTTCAAATGCTTTTGATAGTGTTAGACAAGGAAAATGCAATCAGGGAATGACTGTCCAAATGAAGTAACAGTGGTAATCATAGGTTCAATGTTTCTTCTTAGCCATTAATGTATAATGGAGGTAGTGGATTGCATGTTTGAGCAGTGTTTTGAGACTCATCAAAGATGGGAGAATAGTGAATAATACCTTGTGGACTGTGAAGTAGTGTCAATAAGGTTGAAGGATCTTAAGATCTACAATACCATGAAACAATGAGTCCCCTGTAGTAAGTAGGCAGTCTATAGGGCATAGTTTGATTTTATAGAAGGATGTTCATGAAATGAATCTTTAAGTGATAGTGAGTGAGCTATTTGAGATTGCAGCTGAGGGTGCAATACCCAGTCTTAAAGGAAGTTAGCAAAGCAGTAAATGTGCAAGAAAATCAAATTGTATACAACAAACAATTCACAATGTTATCTTGCATAATGCCTTGAGTTTGAAGACAAAAATCTCATTGTATCTTGATGAAAGTGGTGACCTTAATGGTCAATCAATAACAACCATGATTTTAAAACATGCTATTGTGCTTATGGAGGCAACATTTTAAGCAAGGCAGTGAGTGGTGGTTTGGAACAATGGTAGGTATGAAGGACTTGCTTTATATGTATACTATGCAGTCTAGCTTAAGACAACATTCTTAGAAGAGATTGAAGGTGGATTATGGAACTCAAGGGTTACCATGAAAAGGATTAAAGAAAAGACTGAGATCTATTTAAAAGCCACGGTCATGAAGATATTAAAGATGTCACATGCAAAACCCTAGTAGCTGGAGTAATGAATACAGTGCCAAAGAGGATAGTGTGTGGGGCAGATTTAGGAGATCTCCACATTATCTAATTACAGGGAAATACATCATTTATTTAATTTTTTAATTAAAAGAAATCATTCTAAACCCTATATAGGATACATTGATACTTCAAAAGCCTCTGAAGGAATTTGAGATTATGCAAATATATGTCAAGTAAATACCTAGATTGCAAATAGTAGCGGGAACAATGTAAGATTTGTTGAGCAGAGAAGGAATGAGATAAGCAACAATGAATCCTATGCCTCCTTTCACACACATCTCCTCACCGTTCTTTGTCATTCTTTACTGAAACACTTCTCCATTTTGATGGTCTATGCTTGAAAATAATGTTTTGATGAAGGTTTTAGAGTATGTTTATTAAAATGAAAACTCCATTCTGGTGGACTACACCTAAAAATAAGATTTTGACAAAATTTTTAGGGTATGTTTATTAAAGTTTTAGAGTATTTTGGCGGGCTATATTCTTGATTCCTTAAATGATTTATTCAAACGGATTGTGACTAAATAAATGACTAACTATTTAGTCATTTTTATTTGTGTGACTAAATAATTTTTAATCAATGACCAAACTAGTAATTTATTTACTCATTTATAGCTGAGTTGCAAAAAATGAGCAAAATTTAGTCAATTTTAGTTGTTGTGACTAAAATTTTTAGTCACCTAATCATTTATTTTCCAAATTCTACTAGTGTGTGCTTACTTGTGCGATTAGGGCTCTCTCAATGTTGAGGGCCCTAGGGATAAGCTCGTCATAAGAAGTGACACATTACATCTTTAACTAAAAGGATAAATCTATATTGACATTAGCAATGATGATTCCGACTTGTTGCTCCTTAGGAGTGGGTCACTTGCCCTTACTAGCTCGCTACCTCCATCATTGTAAGAAGTTTGTGATCAAGTTCAATATTTTGATTTTAGGAGTCTAATGGTTGGAAATCATAGTAAAATCAAAATTTAATAAGTTTGGAATTAACATTTTAAAGTGTTTTTTGGGGTCGTTAAATTCAGACTATCTTCTCTTTTGTAGGGGTGGTTGCATGCCAATTTTTTTGGGTGTAAAATATTATAATTATTAGATTTTGTTACCTGTCTATGAATAAAAAATATTGGAGTGTGAGTTTGATATTTTTTGAAGATCTAAATAGTCAAGCTTGGTAAAGAAAAATCATGTCAAATAATATTAGTCCAGAACAAAATGAAGAGACACTTGATAGATTGTGGGCTAGATTGAAAAGAAAGGGTGATGGAAAATGTTATTGTCCTTGCAATAATTGCAAGGGCTTAAAGATGAGATGACTTTTAATCACAACAGCTGAGAAACATTATAGGTAGCATGGTCATGTTGAAGGGGGGAATGATTATCGTCCATTGGTAAGTTGTTCATTATATGTGTTTATATTGATTGAATTTGTAAATGTTTATATCGTTTTAACATTTTATATATATATATATATAATCACTTGATTATGATCATGGCTTATTTGTGTCTATCATTATTATAAAGGTGGGGCACCCTAGGGCACATGATATGGATTATCACGGCCCGAAGAATGTGGTTTTGCAAGCGGACGAACATGGAGCTGTGAATATCGAAGATGAAGTTAATGATCCTATGGAAGAAGATGATCATGCGCCAAAAAACACAGTTGAAGATGATGGTACAAATACATTGATCCATGACACATTTAGTGGCATAGCTGATCATGATGATCGAGATGACTTTGATGATGTTCATGATTTACCTGTACTTGAGAAGGCATAAGAGCCCCTTTATGAAGGCTCCCAAACAACTCTTCTCTCTACTGTATTGTTGTTGTTGAACTTGAAGGTTATGAATGGTTTATCAAACATAGCAATCTCATGGATGTTAAGGTATGTCATATATGTCATCTTTTTTCATCTATTTTAATTGTTGTTAGTTCATCACTAGTAAATAAAGGATAAAATATGTACCATTAATATTCTTTATATTAACAAATTATTTTTTGTTGTAGTTTGATTAGTGAATTTTTGTTACCACCATCAAATATTTTACCTCGCTCATACCGAAATTTATCTGGCATTATGAAAGATATCAAAATGGAGTATCAAGTGATAGATGCATGTCCTAATGATCATATTATATATCATAAACAACATGAATTTGCAACAAAATGTTTGAAATGTCATATCGGTAGATATCGAACATATCAACTAACAAAAAAGGTGCCTTGCAAGGTTTTTCATTATATTCTCATTATTCCACATATGCAACGATTATTTAGGTGTGAAAGCTTAGCACAATTTATGGATTACCATGCACGAAATAGAAGTGGAGATGACATTCTTCAAATGCTTGCAGATGGTTCTACATTTAGGGACATGGAGAAAAAATGGCCACACTTTAAAGAAGAACCTCGTAATCTCAGGCTTTCATTGGGAGCAGATAACGTCAATCCATTTGGAGAGCTGAGATCTATTTACTTGGTGTACCTATTTTGTTATCAACAATAAAATTACTCCATGGATGTAAATAAAGAGGGGATAATATAATGCTGTCAATGATTGATCTAGGTATTTTGTTTACATCAATTTTCTTTTAAATGAGTAGCATTTCATTTGTCTTATTTGTTGCATAATGACTTATATTTTTTCATTTTAATAGTCATGTACATTAATTTACATATACAGTAAAATGGTTATAATAATTATGTAATGTTTATATTCATTCAACTAGGTAAGTACCAAGTTAAAGATATGAATGTATATATCGAGCCTCTTATTGACGAAGTTACTAAAGTTATGGAATGGCATCACTATGTATGATGTCTCTAGACCAATAGACAAAGACCAATTTCAATTCCATGTAATGCTTCATGGGACAATTCATGATGCCCCCAAGGCTAACATATTTTTGTGTAGTATGTTATAACATTCCCATCAAGACTTTAACAATATTTAATTTGATGAAGTAGATATCATGCATGTTTTTAAAATAATCTATTCACTATATATAATTATAAAAATTGACATATTTAATCCAATTATATATGATCTTGCAGGTCTTCAAACAAAGGGAAAATTTGCATGTCCAATTTGTGGTCCAAAGATGAAATCTCGCCATTCAACAAGTTTAGGAAAGCAAGTGTTTGATGAGTATAAGA
>VDFB02271358.1:856191743-856449355 GCA_007258455.2 Sequoia sempervirens | reverse complement strand
TTTTTGTTCCGGGTCGAACCCAAAATCCACAAAAAATGCTTCCTACAATGCATATTTGGCGCGGCCTGAATATGGCCAAAAATTCATGAGCAAAGAAGAGTCTTTTTTAAGTCTCTAGAGAACAAGTGCTGGAAAAGTAGAGTTACCAGTTCTGTGTTGAGGGTAAGTATCTTGAAGCCGAGATTCGAGCTCTCACAGGAAGGTCAAGCTCACACAATGGTAGGTGAAGTACAGAAAATAAATAAAAAAAGTATTAGAGTGTGTTAGCCACGGCTTTGAGGCCGAAATGAGTAGAATACAAAGCCATAGAGTCTAAGAACACACAGCTCACCTTGTGCACAGAAAGCGAAAGCATAACCCGCGAAGCTCTCTCATATAGTCTCCAATCAAGCTTGAGCTCATAAGGCATGGAGAAGCCAAGGTAAGAGAAGATCGAAGAGTAAGCTCATACAATCTGTGCCCTTAGGGATTTTTGATATTCAAAATAATGAAGTGGAAAAGCTATTATACCATGAAAAGAGGCTTACCCACTGGAGATTTAGTTATCTGAAAACATGGAGAAGATTACTGAAGCACACGAGCTCGAATTCGACACCATCATGGTGGCAGTTTTCTTTTAGACAGAGTTTCCTTCTTTCCAAAGTCACGGTACGAAATGAATCATATTAGGGTTTGACTTCTTTTGTGCATGCCCTAATTCGACCCAACACCATAAGCATCCAGAAATTTCGGTCAATGCACATGCCAATTTTCGAATGGAGGCCAAAATTCATTATGTTTCATTGTGACTTTATTAAAATCCAAGTTTAATACTTATGTGGGGGTCGAGTTTCTTTGTTAGGTCGAAGGTTAAGTCTTTTAGAATTATTCATTCCTTAGTATTTTTGAAGGGCTTGAATATTGAAAATCAATTAAGGGTGAGTTGTGAATACCCTATGATTTAGGGTCATTTATTCTTTAGGGTTTTTATTTTTGATTGATTTTGAAGAAATCAATTGTGGAGTTGAGGAAGAGAGAGATAATAATGTGTTTTATTTTAATGATTTTTTGAGAAAATCAAATGTTGTAATGGAGAAATAAGGAGATTTTCTTTTTGCAAAAGATTTTCAATCTTTAATTGCAAAAATAAGATTAATTGTGCAAATCTGCATCTTGTAAAGCAGAATCATAAAAGCGATATTCTATAAATTGCTTTATGTTTTCTTGCTATTTTTAGCAGAACTTTGATTGACTTTTTTTCTTGGTCGGATTTGAGACCTATCTTGGAGAGATAAGGTATTTTTTGTGCTTTTAAAGCAGATTCAATCTAGTTTTAGAGGCTTGACAAGTTCATCATGAAAGCATTGTGCTTTTTTCTACTTTTAAAGCAGTTTTTGAGATTGTTTGAAACCTTTTTTCCTTGAGCTTTTTTTGAGCTCGGATTAGGGTTTTCTTGAGAGTTCTTTTCAAAGACTTAGTCTTTTCAGCTCTCCATTCTCAGCAGTTCAGATCGGAGTTTCTTGCTCATACACTCTTGAGCTTGTAAACCTTTTTGGTACTCAGTTTTAGATTCAGGCAAAGACTCTTTCAATTTTAATAGAACAACAGATTCTCCTTCTTATCTTTTGTCTTAGATTTTGTAATGGAAATTTGATGTAATTGTGTTTTCAAATCAGAATCCTTTTATGTCTTGCTATTATAAGGTTGTGTTTCAGAATTACATGTTTCAGGTTGTATGATGTATTTGTTTTCAGATCTTCATGCAAATCACTGATGAGATATGTGCTAATGAGATTGTGAGAATTACTACAATAGATGAGCTATTATGAGTGGTTAAGTCTGGGTTTTCATAAGTTTGGTGAATCATCTGTTAGTCATAGGCTTTATTTTCAAGTCATCTTTTATCCCTTTCCTCAAAGTTATTCTAGAATAGAATTCATCATTCGGAGAACTAGCTCACTCTGGAGATTCCTCTTTCTGCAGATCACCCACATCTGAAAGAGGTTTCCATGTTTCAATAGTTTGCTAAATATTGCATTTAGCAGGGTGCAAAACTATTGATAACAGTAATCACTCTTGGATCATGCTATAATTACATCATAACCTATTAAACTTGAGACAACCTCAATGCACCCAATGATGATTGACACCTACATTATACAACTAATTAACTACATTATATGAGTGCCTCCATTTCTATCACAACATAGCCACATTAAACTTGGGTCACACATGAATGCATCCTATATTTGCTATAGCACGCTTGTGCCACATGACCAATAGAGTTATGGATCACATAATTACAGTCACAAGAATTTGTTCCTTGGTTATGATCTTATGGTGATTCCACACAACAAAATTTGGACATGAAATTCTCAAAACCCTAAACCTCTAAAAATGAAATCTGATGAGATGTTTTAAAATATGATTTTCAAACCTGGAACTACAAATCTGACTTCACAACTAAATTCTGCAAAAAGACAATGACTACCCTCAACCTCGTGATATCTTCTTGAATTTTTCCGATTTTTCCCAAGAAAATCGTCCTTAGTTCTCCATAAACTTTCTCAAGTAGAGCAAAAAATTGTCGCAATAAATTAGCGAACTCACTTTTCTTTATGTCGGCCACAATTTGATTTTTTTCTTATTTTTCATGTTTGTCGAAATTTCAACGAAACTGCTAGTCGAAATTTCGACGAAGCCCAAGTTCATCAAAATTTCAACGAACGTCGGGGATAAACTTTTAAAATTTTGAAAATTACACATCAAATTATACATATTTCGTCAGAAATTTTCATCATATTTTGCAGTCAAATGAGTTAGTGGTTGATTTTGTGGAGAATTATACTCTTGCTCTGCAAGAGGAAATTCAATCTCAATATTATAATCCAATGCAAGTAGCTATGTTTGTCCATATTGTTTATAGACATGCAGATGATAGAATTTTTTTGAGGGAGTATCATTTTTATTTGAGTGACAATCGGTTACACTCGTCAGAGTTTGTTTAATATTGTTTCAGTAAATTTTATAGAAATTTAAGAGAAAGAGGAATCTAGATGAAAGAACACCTCATATGGTCAGATAATTGTACGAGGCAGTTCAAGAATGCTTGAATGTTCTATTGGTTAAGTAGGGTTCACAAGGAACTTAATGTCCAACATATATGGAGTTTATTTGAAGCTGGGCATGGTAAAGGAGAACATGATGGAGCTAGTGCGTGTGTCAAAAGAATTCTTGCTAGGAGAAAATTAAACTAAAATTTGAGGATTCAAGAAATTTAAAGATGCACATGAGATTGTGCATTTGCGTAACAGGAAGATTATCTACACCTCGTTTGAAAGGATTACTCTACAATTCATCAATTCTTTTGGTTGTGGAAGAAGGAACATTGTACCTAGAGTTGATTGTAGAGACAACTGATTCTACTAAATGGAATTTTCAGAGTGGACAACAAGCACGGACTATCGTAACAAGGGAGCTTTTGCATTTTTTGCCTTTTGTATCTCAGAGATTGGGAAGCATGTGAAAATACATAATGGGTTTAACAATGAGCAAAGATCGTTGATTACCGCTACGATCAATAAATATGAAAGAACTATTGAAGAAAATGATCAAGTGTTTGTATCTGAAGACTATGACCGTGTTTCAAACCTTGTACAAGAAGGTAATTTAATTCAATTTATTTCACTTTATTAAGTTATTTTGTAATTTACTAAATTATTATATGGATATGTTAAGCATAACTACCTTGCTTACACATGTGTATGTTGTTATTGCACCCGAGGGAATGAATCGTAAAATAGAATATTGGTTGGCTCATTGTGTGGAAACTAAACATAAGTTAAATAGCACCTCAAGAAGATGATGATGGCTTTCATTATCCAATAGGTATACATCCCCTTAAGACACCCCCTTACAAATTTTGATAACAAGTTTTTGACTCTTGCCAATTTGTTTAGAACAAGTCTTTGATCCCCTTAACTAAATTTTGAGAAGTTATTTGATGGTGGTTTTTGAACATCTTTTCCAATAGGATCGGTGGTGGTTGTTGGCACTTGGCTACGAAAATACTTGAGAAGAAAGAATGGTCTACCTGCATTCAAAGACTATGAAACACATAAAAAGATTATGCATTATTCACATTTGGTGGTGGCAACAAATATAAAACTAGAGCGCTATCATGGAAGACCTTCAAAAAAATTACTATGGTCAATTTCTATGGAAGAGCATGAGGCAATCATAGATGCATTGCAAAAAAGAGAGGACGCAGATGGTACAATGGACTAAGTAAATACAGGTAAATATAGTTTTGGTATTATTTTGTCCTTTTAAATACATTAAATACATGTTTCGATATTGGTCAAGTGTGTTAGTTGAAATTGATTTAAATTGTCCTTTCTTTTATACATCCTTAACAAAAGGATCTAGTCCATGAGTCAACCTAGACAACATGGAACTTGGTAAAACAGTAATTATTAGTTAAAATCTATATTTAAATACATGTTTTGATTATATATTGATATTTTCAAATTTAATAGTTAAATTTATTTATTGTCATTTTTTGCATCCTAAGTCATCATTGCATTGATCTCTATACTTTGAAACAAAAAGGAGAGGATGCCCGATTCAACCTACACACATGTGTGGAATAATTTTAAATGTAGATACTTGAGTTGTGTACATATAGATAGTTTTATATAAATTAAAATATGTATGTTTTGATAATTTCATTGATATTGCTTGTAACTTTTTGATATCAGGTGGTGTGAAGACCTACTATATTCTGGGCACGAGTTTGAGATGTCCTTGAGATGGCATATCCAAATTTTGTAAACATTGTTTTTGAGATGACATATATGTACATACATACTTATAGAATTAAACATACTCTATGTACTTCTATGTATCAAAATCAATATTCTATATATTTTGTTTGTTAAATGTGCATGCTTTCCTACTTTGAAACTTTATGTCTAATTGTATTATCACTAAATATCATACATACATGATTGTTAAATCAACAGGTGATCTATTATGACCCCTTAATACATCCCTCTTTAAGAAATTCTATTATGACCACTTTCTCTTAATATCCCTTTTAAGACCCCTTTAAGACATCCCTTTAGATGCCTTCGTGTATTATGACCCCTTTAGACATCCCCTTAAGACATTATGAACCCTACCATCCCCATTTAAGAAATTATTTTATGACCCCTTAAGACATCCCCTGTAGATGTTGTATTATGACTTCTTAAGACATCCCCTTAAGACGTTCTATTATGACCCCTATAGACATCCCCTTAAGACCCATTAAGACATCCCCTTAAGATGTATTATGACCCCTTCATACATCCCCTTAAGACGCTCTATTATGACCCCTTAAGACGCTCTATTATGACCCCCTTAAGACATTCTATTATGACTTCCTTTAGACATCTCCTTAAGACCCTTAAAACATTCCCTTTAGATCTGCATTATGACCCCTAAGACGTCATTATGACCCCCTTTGTGACATCCCCCTTAAGACCCTTAAGACATCCCCTTAAGACGCTAGGTTATGGGATAACCACCCTAAAACTTATAATACTTGTTAATATCACTTAATATTTATACTCAATTATACTCTTCTTTGATCCCCTTAAGACGTCGTATTAGGACCCCTTAAGACATCCCCTTAAGACAACTATAATTAGTGTTGGATGCTATTATTTGTTTTGACAACTTATAGATTAGTATTCGATGCCATTATTTGTTTTGAGAGCTTATAAATTAGTATTTGATGCCATTATTTGTTTTGATAGCTTATAAATTAGTATGGGATGTCATTATTTGTTTTTACAACTTATAAATTAGTGTTAGATGTTATTATTTATAGAATTTATTAATGCTTTTATTCTCTAATCTCTATGGTATTGTTTAATTCTAAAATTTTATCTTTTCCTGCATATAAACATTGCTTTTGTTTTGTAAATTATGATTTATTGACTAATTATTGATTTTACTTAAATTGAATAAGTCTACGAGTAATTATCACTAATTATTGAATGTGCATATCATGTATAATCATGTATGAGATCACTAAATTTCACATTAATGTCCTATATTAATGTCTTTGATCTATGAACATAAATGTATAAATGTACATGTAAATTAAAATTTCAAACAATAAAAAAGTTCATAATTTATGTAACATATTAAGTGCATGAAACCAATATATTAAGCGCATGAAATAAAGTCCATCAGAGTACAACCCATGAACTAAAGTCCAACTAAGTACTTGAGCCATGAAATATAAAGTCCAATAGAGTACATGAGAAACCAGAAATATAGTCCATGAAATAAACAAATATAACACATAAAATAAAATGTTTCTAGGTCATGTATTTCTCTATAATCAAGAGACCTCTTCACACCATGTGGACTATGTGGATGACCTGAAACACTCTGTACAAGAGAAAGATGAAATCAGATGTATGACAATGAAAAATGATTTAATGACAATTTAATTTATAATCCATCATAAAATTAAATTACCATATATATATCTGCTCGATCCTCTTGCACCTCAAGCAACCTTAAATTCTCTAAATAAATCTACATAAACAAGACAAAGAAATTTGAAATTAGATGTACAAATCTATAATTAAAAAAAATTAATGCAATTTAATTTATAATTTATCATATTTTAATTGTACCGTATTCTCGAGGTTGTGCACCAAGCTCTTCTCCAGGACCTGTCTGTACATGCTCAACTACAAGATGTGTCTCATGCTATAAAAGAAAAAGAATATGTAACAAATCTCATATTATGTATATATTCAATTTAAAATTTAAAATTTAAGTTATATTCAGAATATGTAATTTATAATTGACTTTAAATATAATAAAAAATTTAAATTACCATTTGATCTGGAGCCTACTCTGCATGTCCTCCTGGTGGTGTAACTATGTATGGGTGAGGGTTGAAAGTTGCACTAACAAATTCCTACAAGATCAAAATTAAAGCATGTACAATTGAATTAGGTTAATATATATATATTCAAGTTTTCACATTTTGTGTAGAAAGTTTTGTAAACAACCTAGAAATCAGTGGCCTCACGAGTAGTTGCAACATCAAATGTTTTCCCAATGCCCATTCTCATTGTGGTATCAACCTAGACATACATGTACATAGACATTTAACGCTTATAATATTTACAAGTGTACATGCATGTATTTCATTTATCTAGTGAATTCAAAATTCATAAAATTGTAACTATACTAATGTAAACTTTAAACAAATTTACAATATGAATGTACCTACCCCTGATCTATGATGCCCGATAGTGGAGTGGTTGACAATCCCTCAAGAGGAATCGACATGGATGTCGATTGACTCACCTAAACCAACATAAATATTTCAAACATATATGTGATTCAATTATAAATTTAAAACTCAAGTTAAATTTATGATTTCATATATAATTTTAAAAATTGAAATCAAAATACCCCATAAGGTTTGTCGAGTATGACCGATGTCAATGTATGTACTCGTGGGATAGATGATTGCCCCATCGTTAGTGTCATATGTAAACCAAATAATTTGATTGTTAAAATTTTCTTTGATATCTACATCCATCAAAATTCTTATAAAATGAACGTACATAGATGCATATGTATACCTGTGTCACAGTGTCCTCAGGGTGATGGTTTGTTGTAAGAAACTCTACAAATGAACTGATGCAACCAGATGTACCACCAGAATCTCCCTGTCCACTTAAACTAGGTGTGGTCTGATCAGGTCCATAACATATTTGATGACAACTAGTACATATATGGGGGACATGCCTCGACACTCCTAGAGTGGTACTCGAACCAGCTCCATAAAAAACTCCTCCATCATCATTATCTCTATGCTCCCCACCTGCTATCGCAGAAGCATGTTGATCAAGGTCTCTTGCGAGTGTACTAAGGGAACCTAATGTTGAGACCAAAGATCGATGATGTACAAGTGCGGGAATGGGAGGACCAGGAGAAACAACAAGGGGTTGTGCAAGCACAGGGCATTGGGGATCAACCCTTGCGCCTAACCTCTATTGTGGCATGTTGCCACCAACACCCTGAAATGATCTAAAATCAAAATAATTTGGCTTTTGCCCTAGAACAAACTCTACATACAATTTTCTCAAAAAATACAATGGGCACTCCCAATTAGCATGTGGGGGACTATCAAAAACCATATACCATTGATCCCAAAAATGTGCACTCATTTGTGGATGTATGCACCACCTCATGGATATTCTAGATTTGTTGGGTGGAATGGGTTGTCGAGTAACGGGGTCAAGAAAGTAGGGGGCTAGATGGGATTTTGTTATTTTAAGGTCTAATATTTGCTTGTAAGAGAGACTATCAGAATAAAATTGTCTCATTTGTTCTCTCTCTCGTTGATGCCTATCAAGATCAAAATTGATCATCTTGATGGCATCAACAATGTTTTGCATCACATATACAAAATGTCTCAGATGTGATGGAATCAATGCTTGACTCTGCATAGCATTGATTTGATTTTGTAAGGATGCAACTTGATCATTTATACACAAGTGATCCTCGTCATATGCGATAGGTGTTGGATGTGGCATATTAGGTGGAGGTGGAGGGGGAGGTGGAGGTGGATGTGGTTGTGGCTGAGGTGGTGGATCTATGATATCATCAATGTTAAAATCATCCATGATATGAGATATAAATGTGCACCTGCATTAAATCATACAAAATAGGATGTGTATACATATATTTAATTGAAATAGGATGAGCAACATATATTAAGATCATATATTTAATTGAAATGCACATATATATACATTGATTGAACTTGATCATGTCTATACAAAATTCAAAATTCAACATTCAACATGTACATACATTTAAAATAAAAAATATGATGCATAATTTGCATGTGTACAAATCATTAAACTAAACTATGTACATACATACAAATTTCAAAATTTAAGAACTATATGCAAATTTTTAATACATGCACTTACATACTAAACAATAAACTTGAAACATTCACAAAAGCTCATTTTATGTCTAACACACACACACACACATATATATATATATTACAATTTTTCGGCAAGAGAAATCATGATCTAGTAGATAGTCATAAAATATATACTATTATATATTGTTCATTATAAGTTCATAAATTCCACCAAATTCATAAATCCATGTCACTAAAAATATCCATCTAGAACCAAAATCATAAATTCATGTCACTAAAAATATCCATCTAACCAAATTTATAAATTCATCACACAAAATATCCATTGTTCACCAAATTCATAAATTCATAACTATTTAATATCATTGTCTTAATTTAGAAACTATTGTGGCTCTCTACTGCATCTCTTCATTTATTTTTGTTTTCCTTTTTAGAATCGAAAGTTCTCCTCTCCTCTAGCCATTTTCGACGCTCATCTAAGATCCCATCCATAGCCCCTGACATCAACAAGGGTTTGCATCCTAGATGCAAACATCCTCACAGGAGGTGTGACACATTCTTCATTTTGAATAATGTTGATTTGATCTTGGATGGTCCTAACATTGGCATTGATTTGTGCTTGCAAACGAGCATGCCTCATCGATTTCGGTGGTGGAGGTGGGGGGTTATGAGGTGGAGTGGGTGGAGGTGGAGGTGAAGGTGGTGGAGATGGATGGTGTGGAGGTGGATTGCAAATATTATTGAATGGATCCATGTGATCTTTAAGATATGAGTGAACCTGCATTAGATTTGTAATTTCAAGATGTAAGATACATGTTTAGGAAATACCTTTAAACCATTCAATATAAATGGCCTTAAATAATTGAATACAAATGATAAAATATGTAAGCCTCATTTATGTCTAAGGCACATGTTACTTGAATGAAAATACAATTAACTCTTAATATTATATAATCTTGCATGATCTTATTATTGTTAAATTTGGTTGCATTGGGTAACTTCACCAAATTTTAAGAACTTCTTTGATCCCCTTAAGAAATGTCATACGGACCCCTTAAGAAATCAATTTATGATTTAGGGTGATAGGATGGATTAAGGGGATCTAGATGTCTAGTGAGGTCCAAATTTAGTCATACTGTGACCTCATTGGTTCATAGCTCTGGGTCAAAAGTGTTTACCCCTCTAATAAAAAAAAGTATCATGTTAAAAATGAATCAATCTATACATATCACAAAAATAACATACATCTATCAAAACAAGTAAAAATTTCCTCCTACATTAGAGGATATCAAAATAAATATGAAATATTTTAATAATTATACTTGTAATCACTTATTAATAAGTTATATCATACATAATTTTAATCACATAATAAAGGAATAAATATACATATGTAGAAGATACAAAAATAAAAAGAGGCTACTCACATGGATCTTGATCCTTCTAGGAAGTGCCTAGATTGGTGTATTTCGTGTAGGACTCTATGTAGGTGTTGGGACCTTCACCTCTCTCCTTGTATATTTCCAACAATCCCACTCACTCCCTCTATAGAATTATTTCCTTTGTTATTAGAGTTCTTTTAATCTTCTAAATTGACCTCTTATTTATAGGAGCATAATATGAATCCTCCTCCTCTCTCTATTGTAATAATAGCCTAGTTCCTCCAACCTATCATCATGTACCTCCTCCCTTTCCCATGTAATAGGTGTACCTTAGGTGTTAAATGGTTCCATCTTGGTCTCCTTATTGATGCATTTCTATCCTTCCACATAAATCTATATAGTATCAAAATATAGGTAATTTTATGGTTATTGAATCTCCCTTAATTGCTAAAGAATCCATTATGCTTGAGGATGGGTGGATTATTATCTAGGATCACATCTTAAAAATCCTATAGAGGTCATGGTATGTGTTTCTTAATACATATATTCCCATACAAACCTCTTTCCATGTATTATCAACTCTCCTATATAATAGACACCTTACTATTTAAATTTCATATGATATATACCCAAGTGTTTCCAATTGGAATTGCTATAATTATAATGTCATGGTATTCTAGATATTCATAATAGTTTTCATAAATCTACCAAATAGACCCATTATTGACATTGAACCTACATAATTTTAGGTATGTCCAATGAAAGAAACTTTACCCATAGCACTCTCACTCGCACTCTCCTATCTTGTGGATATAATAGAATAAAGTTTTCTTCCAATGATTTAGATCCCTATTGATCATGTCTAAGTGTCATAGAGAGTGATCATCCACTCTTCATAAACTTGTAGAAACCAAAAGGTTTTATATTATGTGTTCAAATAAGTGAAAACATTACAAAAATCTCTACTAGATGGAGACAACAAAGGGTTTTTTAAGGCAACCAAATTTCATTTTAAGGTCCTAAGACAAAATTCAAATGCTTTAGTGTTGAGGGTTTAGATTTTACAGTTTATGGTTTAAGGTTTAGCAAACTTAGGGTGAAGTTTGGGTGGCTCTTGGAATAATTTAGACTTGCAAGTTAGTGCCAATTGGAATCGATTGTACGTGCTTGGATTTATGAATTTGCTAACTAAATTTGTAAACAAACATTGATAAACTTTATGAATTTTAACTTTTCTTTAACATATTGTTTTCTAATCTAATTATAATTTAACATTGAAATTAAATTTTAACATATTGTTTTCTCCATACAATGCAAATAAAATTTAAAACATTTAAGCAATGCAAATGATTTTTTTTAGCTCAAAATTACCTAGTTTTCAAAATCAAAATGATTTGTTCGATTTCAATTTAGGGTTTTAACAAAAAAAATTATTCCAATTCAATTTAGGGTTTCAATTTCTAAGCAATTAGGGTTTTTAATGCAATTTTTCGCTTCACCAAACTAGGGTTTTCAAATTCAATTTTTTATTTGATTTGAATTCGGGGTTTCAAAAAGCTTGATTAGGGTTTCTCAATGCAATTTTTTTATTTCATTTCAATTTCTAGGGCTTTGAAATGCAATTCTTTTTGTTTCGTTTCAATTAGGGTTTTCAAATTCTTTTTTTTTGGTTTAATCAAATAATTTAGGTTTCAAAAGCTAAATTTTGTTTGTAAAACACAATTCAAGGTTCATTTTTTCATTTCTATTAAAAAATCTTTAGGTTTCATTGCATTTTTTGATCTATTTCTAAAATTACTCATTTCTACTATTACAGGGAAAAAAATGCTCAAAATGTGAAATAAATTAAAAAAGAACATGCTAAATTTACTTATTTTATTCACAATTTCAATAAGAAATGGAAAAATGCAAAAAAAAGGGGCATGGGCAAGTACCTGGAGTTGTTTGTGGAGGTCATTATCGCCTGTACTCAGGATCCTATCCATTGCAAAATGAACTTTGTTCATTTTTTTTAAAATAAATAGCATTAGAAAACAGGATCCCAGTTTCTACAAAACGGGATCCCGGTTTGTACAAAACGGGATCTCGGTTTTTATAAATCGGGATCCCATTTCGTAGTAATCAGGATCTTGTTCCTTGTTCGTTGGTTCAGAATCCTTTAGGAAACAGGATCCCAATTTTTAAAAAGCAAGATCTCGTTCTGTATTTAGGCTCGGGATCCCGAAGCTAAACGAGATCCTGATTTTTAAAAATCGGGATCCCGTTTTTGCAATGTCAATTTCAATTTTTTTGCTAAGGAAAAAACTTCCACGTTTCATGGACTCAACTTTGTGCACTTACCCATAAGTTGTACAGGAGTAATCTTAGTCAGTATAACAAGTAAATAAAATTTTGAATTTCATAATCTTTTCAATTAGGTGTATCACCATAGAGGTATTGTTTTCAAGTTTTCATTTTTAGAAAAACATCTCCTTATACCCTTTTCCTCATCAAAATCATTAGATTAGGTGATAGCAAAAGGAAGCCAACCTTCTCTGAAGGCTTTGTCTCATTCAAAGTGGGATCATTCCCACGTTATCCTGGAGTTGTTGAACATCAAGTTCAACAGGGTGTAAATTTTAGAGTTAACAGTTCCTTCAAGAATCATGCAACCTTATAATAGTGGTCCATTCATATACTAGAGCCATTTTCTTTTGCTCAGGATTACTATTACCATAGGGTTGAATCTGAAGCTTGTTGGTCTAAAACATTCCTTTGAATTTGAATAGAAAAAGATAACACAAGTAGGTTGTGAACCTAAATGTCTTGGTGGAACCTCCTTTAATCATTAAAAATTGTTTATGCATGGATTCTACAATGTGCTCAATAAAATTATATTCGGTATGTGGAACACTAGAATAGATATTATACACCATTTCAAGGAGGCATGCACCCACTTCCAAATTTCTATCTAGTCCGAGGAAAAATGCTAGCATGGAAATAGTATCCTGAACCCATGGTTTAAAAATATCCAAATCATAAGGAGGCTTATGATCACCTTTCAATTTTTTTCTATCTTGAACTATTCTATTTAAGAAAGATTTTTTCTCCATTTCATCCACTGCTTCATAATCACTAGCAAACTTTTCTAGGTCAATGTGGACATTTCCAAATTCTTCAGTAGTAAACCCCAAGCCCAACACTTTTCCAAGTTCTTCTGCATTAATGGATAACAATTTTTCTTTGCTATCTTTATTAACAATTTCTCTTTTGTTATCATCATAATTTAGGGCACAGACCATGATAAATTTTGGGCAAGGGAAAACATCATGTAACATCATGCACCCTAATCCAGTTACCCATGGTGCACTGATACTATTAACTTGAAATTGAATTTGCTTTGCAGCCTTATTCTCAGGTGAAAATCTAAGTTCTAAGGAATGCCTACCATAGGTTTCAGGATCATAAATATCATGGTATTCATTAGTGAAACCTAGGGTTTAAAGCAATTTTGCATAATGTGTTTTTTTATCCGACATTGCTCTAGTGGTACTGGTGGTAGACATGTTGTTACAATCAACAATATGAAATTTGTGAATTCCCTATTAGTCCTTAATTTTTCTTAATTCTTAAGCCTCTTAACCCTAAACCTAAACTTTAAAGTTTGACAAAATAATATTTTAAGAAACGTCAAGCGATGAAACGTAGCCACAGGAATTCTTTAACTTACCCGGATTTTGAATTTTGATTCTTGAAGTTAAAATTGGGTTGAAACTTGAAATTGGGTTACTGGAATGGCTTTATTGGAAGTGGGATTGTGGAACCCAAAACAGGGTGGTGCACTGCAATGAGCAAACTAAATGACACCAAAATATCTACTCGTTACTTATGGACTACACAGTATACAATTAGGTAGTACAATGTACATGGATAACAACATTTAAAACAAGCCATTAATGATTTACTCCTGCATTGACAACAAATTCTAAACCGTTGATCTTTGTTAATCTAACGGTTATAGGGTGATTCCAGAGGTTTAAGTTTGCAAGCATAACACTATGTGCATTTCATTTTGGAATGCAACTACAACCATACATCAAATGTTCATCGAGCGGTTGAGTAATTTATGATATAAATAATAAACATAAAACATGTGTTTTAAATTTGCTTTGAACTTTAATGCACTAGGATTGACATCAAGGCCAAGGGGTCGGAAACTAACGTTGCAAAGGCCTTAATAAAATGAATTATAGTGTCACATTAATAGCACATTGCACAACCATTAATAGCATTTAACTTGCAAAGGACTTAATAAAATGAATTACAATGTCACATTAATAGCACAACCATTTATTTTATTACAACTGAATTACAATGTCACATTATTACATAGTACAAATACAAATGTAAGTGCAAGCACCAAGCTTCTGCTAGACCAATGGTGAAAAGTTGAAAACGTAAATGTGATACATGTATCTCTGAAAATAAATGGAACTTTCTGGGTCAACCATGAGCTCTCAAAATAAACTCATGGGACTTGTCAGGTTAGCCATGGTCTCTGAAAATAAATGCATGGGGAAAGGGGGCTGAATCAGACTAGGGAAATGGGAGCCATGAAGATACAAAATGTACTTAGCTCCTATCAGAACTAGACTGATGCAGAAGATGAGGGGTTGTAAAATTGCTCCCATGCAGAAGATGAGAACTTAAAATAAATGCATGGGGCTTGCCTGGTAGGCCATGGTGTCTCAAAATAAATGCAAGGGACTCTCTTGGCCAACCATGCAGACAATGAGGGGTAGTAAAACTGCTCCCATGTAGAAGATAAGGACTAAAATTAAATGCATGGGAATTTCCTGGGAAACCATGCAGATGATGAGGGGTAGTAAAATTGCTCCCATCTTCTACTTGCAGCTTCCATGCACTAGGATAGCACTTATCTCCTTCAGAGCTCCTCATCCTTGTTCAAAACTTGTCTGAGAAGTTAGGTAAACCAAATCAACTTCTTTCTAATTCCACCCATTCTGAACTTGAAGTAAATTGGTCTTTTACTCTGTAACTACATAACTAGAGGCAGGAGAATTTAGAGCATCCCCAATAATATCGCATCATCTTCTTCTTGAACCCTTATTAAGTTATTAACCCTACAAGATGAAAACCCTTATGACAATTAAACAAATGATTTTAGTTGTGCTCACTATCCTTATTTATGGGCCAAAAGTGCCACTACCAGCCTGGTCCCTTATACACCTTGCATGTGTCACATGTGTGGTTGTGTATAGTTACTACTGACTAGTAATAATTGTGATTCACACAAACCAAAAATCCAACTTAATCGTTACCTCAAGCTAGCTACATGCAAAGTTGCAAATTGTACCTCAAGCTGACAAGCTCTCAATTGTCAAAATCAGCAGTGCCACGCAAGCTGTCAATTGTCAAAATCACTAGATTATTGACATCATGCAGTTTTCAATATAAAGCTATCCAATCAATCACTTTGGCTATTCATATGGTATTAATCCGCGCCGCCACCCAGTATCATAGCCAAATTGAGAATTTCAACATAATAAATGAAAGGTAGAGTACTTCAACACATTGAAAAGAGAGAATTAAATGTCTCATTTTACCTTAATCATTATCAATGTCCTAATAAGTCACAATAAATTTTGCTCACTTATGATCAGAACTATATGTTGATTTCTAAAACCAATAATTAATAAAATCTCAACCATTTATTTCTAAAAATATAATAGTTCTAGTGTTATTTTGGAGGTTTAGGTTTGCAAGTCTAGTGCTTTAAGGATTTAACTCTGGAATACATATATAGTCATCCATCAAAAATCATCGAATGGTCCCTCTTTTAAAACAAACTTTATGCACATGCATAATTTCAAATAGGGACATCGCTAGGTTGAACTTGACAAGACTCTACCCTCAAGATTAAAGAGTTAAGATTTAAGGATTTATCATAAAATATTTTGGTCTGACTTAGGAAATATTAAATGGTAAACAAGAGCACCAATATTTAAACGGTAAAATATTTAATGGTTCTAATGTAATTCTAGAGGTTTCAATTCACAAATCTAGTGCTTGAGAGATATACTTCCAGAATGCAACTACAATCGTCCATCGAAAATTCATTGAACGGTCGTGGTCCATAATGTCGCATGGTCACTAAGATTTGGAACCTTAAAACCAAAGTCTAAAGTTTCAAAGTTTTTGAAACCTCTAACCCACCGACTACAAACTACAAACACGACCAAGAAAGACTTGCAACTAAGGTTAGGAAAAGCACCAAAACCCTGACTTTGGTGAATTAAGATAGGAAAGGTGGCAACTAAGGTTAGGAAAAGCACCAAAACCTTGACTTTGGTGAATTAATATAGGAAAGGTGGCAAGGATGGTGCATTTATTAAGTGAAGATCATGGGAAAATTTTAGCAAGTGGACATGACTGGAGGATCGATGGGTAATTAAGATCGGTACGTACAGAGTTTGGAAAATTATTACCTCTCAACCCTTGATTAGTGAAGTTAATAATAGAGTTTGGCATGGAGAAGAAGGCACACAGAAAGTCTAAAAGAGTGGTGGTGGTGGTGGTGGTGGTGGTGTAGCTGCAGTAGTTTTCAAATGGAGGCCAACTTCAATTTGCATTCAAGGAGGCAATTAAACCCGTTTTATGGTGAAGCTTCTAACAAAAGATTAATGGGTATGTTTTTATTCACTGATGGGAGGTTGGTACAAAGTGTGCAGATGATTTTGGGGAATTCCTTTGGAAATTTGAGGCATAGATACATGACTAACATGGATCTATACTCCTTGATTATAGCATGGGGTTTGGACTTGGGGGAATCGACAAGCATAGTGAGAGAAGTGATGGAGATAATTGTGGATAGAGATTTATTGGAAGGATTACAATCAATACTTGAATGGGCAGTTCCAGGTGAAGGTTTCGACATCTAGGAAGGCTTTGAAAATGTGGAACTGGAAGGGGAAAAAGAATGCATCCCTTTCGTGTGTTGGTTGGAGGATGAGATTAAAAATCAATGCATGGAAGAAGCAAGGTTAGGTTGGGAAGCATTGAAGCTCTTTATAGAGCTGATGAAGGTGGAAGCACGGGCGAAAGCAGAGGAAAAGTGTATGAAAGCAAAAGGACAGAATGCGAGGAAGCGGAAGATGAATTAACATAATTTTTGTAGAATTTGTAGTTTTTTGTAGGGTTTTTGCAGAATTCACGCAATATGTAAGGTAGATACAGATAGTTGTGGAACTGGTTTTAGTTGGGAAGGGTTACTTTTTCTATTATGAAGCATGTTAAGATGCTTTTTTGAAAAAATTGTTATAGTTGTAGGTGATTTTTGGATGGTTGATGAAAACAATGAGGCAAATAATCTTTATTTTCATACATTTTTTTATTAGTTTGATATTATGTTTAATTCACTAATGTTTTTTTCTTAATCATTTGAAAACAGGTTTAATTCACGAATCAAAATATTTTATTTGTTTGAAAATAGATTTTAATCGCCAATGGAAAAAATTTAGTGGTTTTAAAAAAATTGCATTTTGCCAGGATTTTCCACAAACTTCTAGTGATTAGAAAAGATTTGCCAATGGACATTATTTTTCTCACGAAAAATGAAAAAATCCGCCACTAAAATTAATATTTTTATCAGGAAGTATAAAAGATTCACCAGGATTTCACACCTTTGCCCGGGGGGGTTCTTAAAGTTTTCCCTGGTTTCAACTAATTTTCTTCTTATATGATACTTAAATGATTGATTGATCAGTACAAGAGTTCCAAGAGGTGGGGGTATCAGAAGGTCTAATGGCAGTTTACCCATTAGGCCTGCTTGTATGATGCATGCACAAGAATGTGTTTTTGATCCTCATCAGTTACCTACTTGGTTGGCACCACTTACAAAATTCAGAAACAAATATTTTTGTATAGGCGTGAATTTTTTAAGCTCTATATTAAAATTAGCTATAGGATTCCTCCCTAAGTGTCATACTTTGATACTTGTACGTAGCCATTTCTTCCACTTTTTGCAGTTTCTTTCGAACAGTTGTCGTGCGAGCACATGTTTCTTGACTAATAGTCCTTGGATGCACTACTATCATCGAGGTCCTTAAAATTGCTTATTCTCAGTTGTGAGCTCTTTCAAGTTGGCTATTATCTTCTGGGAATTCCTATTCTTTACTCTTCTTGGCATACTGTGATTTGGGTTATTTCTTAAAATTGCTTATGATGATTTGGGTTAAGCCCCAATTTGCTTTATTCTACTTGGATTATGTTTTAAACAATATCACCTGAATATATAGAAATAAAACAAAAAACCCTAAGCATTTATTCATACAAGGTATAATATAAAACAAGATGAGACAAAAAAATGAAAGAAATTATTAAGCTCAAATTTTACTTTGCATTATGAGATGAAAAATAGGAAAGAAATTATATTGATGTATTTGAAATCAGGTGTGCAAAATTTCCCTTGAACAAACAAAACTAGTTTAGCACTCCAAACTACTCTATAAAGGAAATCAACATAATAAGTATGGGATGTAACCATTTAGGCTAACTGTAGGGAAGTTGGAAAATACACAATGCACTGTCGATGAATATCAGATATGCCACCACTTGAATATGTAGGGTTTTGTCAATGGTAAATTCAGTAAAAGAAGAATTTGAATTTATACTTACATGATAAGAAGTAGGCTAAAACATAATCCATACAAGGGTCCAGGCTTTGGCTTCCTCTATCACATCATTTATGCTTTCCATTCACTGTGCCATACCTCAATTCAAAGACTCAGACCCTGTACTTGCCTAAAACATAAAAATGAAATTTTGCCTTGAGAAGGAGGAGATTTTTTTTGGAATAAAGTCTATTGTTCTATTATATTTACAAAACATCCTCCACCGTACTATGTCTCGCTCAAACTTGTCATCATTATTTTTTTATATTTACAAAACATCCTCCATCGTACTTTGTCTCGCTCAAACTTGTCATCAATAACCCTTTAAACAAATAAAATAGCTTCACAATGGCAGTGCTATTAAGATAATGATAAGATTGTCATGATTAGATAAGATTAGATTGTAAACAGTAGAGATAAGGATAAAACAAAATCAGATCATAGTTCATCAGAGTTTATTTTCCTGGGTGTGAGACAATTACAGTGTGAGACAATTACGGTGTGAGACAACATTCTGGATGAAAGTTGGTACAAAATATAGCCTATTAGATAAATTATGGTGGAATAGAAATAAGAAATATTCTTAGACCATATTGGTCTCACCATCTTGGGGTTCTATCTAAACCTAATGTAGCTATCAACAATTAAGTACAAATTTTTGGATTATATTGTAATAACCACCATTGGTCTACCATTTTTTTGTCCTTCAATATTCTGCTGATTGACCAAGCAATTTATTCTCATTTAGAGGAGCTAGTTTCATAACCTTATTAAACCATAACAACAGTGGTAGACCTACACCACAAATGTACAATCTTGCACTAAATAAGATAAGTTCACAAAACACAACAATTTCTTAGGTCTAGACCTAATTCTTTGGGGTTCAGTAGAAATGGAAAAAAGGGAAGTGGTGGCAATGTTATTTCTAGGATCTTCCCCTTTATCGAGTTCACTAATGCATAAGCCTTTATGGACATCCAAGGAAAAAAGAAGAATGTTGGTGCATCTCATATTGGATTGTGGGTTCTATCTTTTCTACTAGATCATTCACAGCTATGTTGACTGTTACATATTTTTTGCTTCAGCTCAAATAGAGGAGTGGGCAGATTGTTATTTAACTTTAAGTGGAATTGCATGTTGATTTTCAAATGTTGATTTGCATCTCGTTTGCACCGAACAATAATTATGCATTTTAAAGAAAGATAGAGTTTCAGAGTGCCATTCAGATGTTGTAGATTTAAAAGAAATACGGAATTGAGTACATGGGAAAAATAGCATTTCAGATGCTTTCATTCATTTCGTCAAGAACTCATATTTTTAACAAGGCTTCATTTGATTTCACAATCAGAATGATATTACAGCATTGCAATCAAATGCATTTTCTTTTCAATTGAAAAGCAGAATTGAAATCAAAGATCCACACAAGCCGTGGATATAACTATAACTGTTATAATGCATTTCTAATAGCACATTGCACTACTGAAGGTGCAGAAAGGAAAACACATAAGTGACAGATAATCATCATTGCATGATTATCGACGTTCGATGCTGAATGGTGCACCTTTCTTTCTTGAGCTCCATCAACCTATAAGAGGAAAAGAGGGGTGTCAGTGGCTCCGATTATGATGTAACTTATATGGAACACTCACAATAGTACAGCATACTATTAGCAATGCATTGAAACAATCAAAATCAATCAAGTGCAGTATGAAAGAAGTAAGCTGAAGGAGAAGTAGCAACATCATAATCATCGTGTTCCATTTTTATGCTAACACTATTTGTTTCCTTGTGCAGGTATAGGTAAAGTCATGAAGTTGAACATTATTCGAAGACCAAGCATGTGGAGTAAAACGGGCTCCCACAAGGGTAGAGCTCGGCATACTGCCCTATTTATTAAATGGGCTGATTTTAAAATATGCTTCATCATATACATTGAATGAAATGAAATACAACTGAAAGAGTAAAATAGAGAATCCATCAAGCAACGAGACCAACTGTTCATTCATAACAATTAGGGTTGCTTTCTGAAGGCTACAAGTGAACAGTGAGTTTAGTTCACTTAAGGAATTTAACTAAGTACATCTACATCATAAATTGTTGAATAACTTCACTTTCTGTGCTGATTATGTCATGTAAGTTTCAATTCATCAATTCTCTCTTGGATAGTGAATAGGCATACATATGCCTTAATGTTTTGTTTTAATATTCATCATCAAAGAGAACAGTTTCTAAGAACAGTTTGTGTAGTGAAATATAAAAATGCATGAAGAGTACCATGTTGCTCAAGAATACAAACACAAATAGTGCATTTGAGTATTAAATGAATTTCTGGTTCCAGTTGACTGATTAAGTAAATACTGCATCGTGAATAAGTAATAACAAGCAGATCATTCCAGAATAATAATGGAGTAAATATTTTCTTTCCAGAATGATTCTAAGTTACCAGTTATACATATAAACCGGTGAGCAGATGAGGTTTGTACTGATGTAATGTTTCAATCCAAAAGCAAAAAGATAATACCTCTACAGAATTCAAATGTAGAAAGTGAAAGCTGTTGTGTTAGAGTTGAGGGAGGTTAAAAGGGAAACTGGTGTTTATATACACAATATGCATGAGGAATTATAAGTATTAATCTAGTGATCTTTTCAGATTTCTAAAGAGGGAGTAAAAGTTTATTTCCAGAAAAGTTTCTGAAGTTACCAGTTATGCATATGAACTGGTAAATAGAGGTGATTCATAGTAATGCACTATTTCATTATAACATTTTCTACAGAGTTCAAAAAGCAGAAGATAGCTATTGTTTTGTTAAAATTGAGTGAAAATCAAAGGATACTGATAAATGTGCAGAATACAAGCATGAAAATTCCCCTCTTCGCAATGAACTTATACAGAAGCATTTTCAAGGTGTCTTAACTATCAAGGAGAATTAAAGAAAATGCCAGAACGGAGTACCTAGTAATATCAGCCAAAGAATATAGACAAACACATAGATTCTTGTTGTTCCCATCATGTTCTTTTATTTTTCTAAAGGTATATTAAAGCAAGCAACAGTGATGCGATGAGTTGTTTTTCTTGGGATGAACAAAATGCTAAGAAGGTTTAAATTAAAGACAAATATTCAAGGCATCTTTATACAAAAGTGAAGGTAAAACATCACTGGTTATTTGAGTCAAAGCCTTAGGAACAAATGCAAGCAAATATACAGTTTTATCACCATTTTCAAGCAGTTATGGGAGGTCGAGTTCTTTCAGAAAGTAAGATTGCACGTTTTTAGCTTTGAGAATTTTCAACACTCACGATATTGTTTTATTCCAAAAGTTGAAAATAAGTCACTGTTTATTTTAGCTCGAGTCCATGTGGAGATGACAAACAGAGTAATGAAAGATACATAAATGAACATCTTTCCTTCAAATATCAAATGCCAATATGGAGTTTTCTGTTACAGCTAATGATGTAAATACACAGTTTTTGTTAACTCCTACAGGTGTTTTCAGTTCTGGGGGTAAACAATGATGAACAGCAGTTTCTGCATATTTTCAATTGCTTTCAAAATACAGGAAATGTATTAATCTTGATGACCCATGTGACTGTTTACCCAAAACAGCAGTAAATCACAAGATATGCAGATTTTTGTGCTAGGTCGAGCTTCAGAAGAGAAGAAAATGCATTTTTCTTTAATAATTCCAAAGACCCATTTTCAGTTTGGCATCAAAATATAGAAAGATGGAGTTTCCCTTAAGGATTTCGAGTACCCATTTTCAAGGTTAGTTTCAAAGTGCAGAAAAATCAATTACAAAGATAACCCATGTGAAATCTGGAATAAAATAGCAGAAGTATAAAGCAAATGTGAGCTCCAGATTTGGTTTGAAATACTGAGGGAAGAAAATGCAGATTTATTAAACTTTCTGTGATACCCACAATCAGAAATGTTTTTAAATTGACATAATGGTAGTTTTTTTGTTTTGGCTCGAGCCTGAAATCCACAAAAGTGCTTCCTACAATGCATATTTGGCACGGCCTGATATGGCCAGTATTTATTAGCAAAGAAGAGAATTTTCAAAAGTCTCTGGAGAACAGAATGTTTGGCAAGGAAAATTGCCAGTTTAAATTTCTGATGGAGCATTCAAGCTGCAGCCATAATTTCCAGTTTAGCTTCCCAAAGCATGATTTCGAGCTTTTGAAGAATGACCGAGCTCTTATGGTGAGAATGATACACAACAATGAGCACGAGAAACACACAGAAAAGCAAGGTAGAAGATATTAGAATATGCATAGCCACGGCTTTAGAGCCTGAATATTTTAAAGTAAGGGGCCATAGAGGTCATGAAATCATCAGATAAAGCTTACCTCTGCACAGTGAGGGAAAACAAAAGTACAAGTCAAGTTTTTATGGAGTGAACTACAGAAACGAAGCTCGAGCTCATGATGGCATGGAGGAGCAAAGGAAAGAAAAGAATCAAAAACCAAACTCATGCAGGTCGCGGCCTTATCTCCTTTTGGTGTTCAATAGGAAGTGAAAGAACTTCAAAACAAATAGCACAAGTCTTACCCACTGAATTTTGCAGACCACTAGTGAACGTGGAATAGTTTCTTATGCATTTTTGAGCTCGAACTTGACAAAGACATGGCGGCGGCTGAGCTCTTTCTTGCAAGTAGAGAGTGTGAAAATGAGTGATAATTAGGGTTCGATTGTGTTTTGACCGAACCCTAATTCGAACATCATCATCCAGAATGTTCATTCAGGGCACGTGGGGAATATCAAATGAAGGTCGAAACTATAATTTATGCCTTATGTCTTTATTAAGGTCTGAGTTCAAAGCTTATGTGAGTGGGGCCGAATCTTCTTTGCTAGGTCGAAGTTTAAGTCTTTTGGACTTTTCTTTCCTTAGTGTTTTAAGGGGTTTGAATATTGAATATTTGAATATGGGTTTATGCCGTAGGTTGTTATTTTAAGTATGGGGCAATTATGGGGGAATTATGAATACCCTATGCCAAGGGTCAATATTTCTTTAGGGTTTTTATTTTTGATTGATTTTGAAGAAATCAATTATGGAGTTGATAGGAATATGATATTATGTAAATGTATTTTTATGATTTTTGAGAAAATCAGAATGTTGTAATGGAGAAATAAGGAGATTTTCTTTTTGCAAAAGATTTCCAATCTTTAAATTGCAAAAATAGGCAAATTGTAAAAATCTGTATCTTGTAAAGCAGAATCGTAAAAGCGATATTCTATAAATTGCTTTATGTTTTCTTGCTATTTTTAGTAGATCTTTTATTGACTTTTCCTCTTGGTCAGATTCTAGACTTATCTTGGAGAGATAAGATATTTTTGTGCTTTTAAAGCAGATTCAGCCTATTTTTAGAGGCTTGACAGTGTAATCATGAAAGCATTTTGCTTTTTCTGCTTTTAAAGCAGTTTTTGAGTTTGTTTGAAGCCTTTTTCCTTGAGCTTTTTTCTAAGCTCGGATTAGGGTTTCCTTGAGAGTTCTTTTGATAGACTTAGTCTTTCAACTCTCCATTCTCAGCAATTCAAATTGGAGTTTCTGGCTCATACCCTTTTTGAGCTTGTAAACCATTTTGGTACTTAGTTTCAGATTCAGGCAAAGACTCTTTCAGCTTTTAATAGAATAGCAGTTTTCTCCTTCTTATCTTTTGTCTCAGATTTTATAATGGCAATCTGATGTAATTGTGTTTCCAAATCAGAATCCTTTTATGTCTTGTTGTTATAAGGTTGTGTTTCAGAATTACATGTTTCAGGTTGTATGTTGTGTTTGTTTTCCAGGTCTTCATACAAATCACTGATGAGATATGTGTCAATAAGTTTGTGAGAATTATTGTAATTAGAAGCTGCTATGAGTGGTTAAGTCTGGGTTTTCATAAATTTGGTGAATCATCTATTAGGTTCAGATTTATTTCCAGTTCATCTTTTTCCCTTTTCCTTTGGAGTTTTAGAATAGGATTTATCATTCGGAGAACCAGCTCACTCTGGAGATTCCTCTTTTGCACAGATCACCCACGTCTGAAAGAGGTTTCCATGTTTCAGTAGTTTGCTGAATATTGCATTTAGCAGGGTGCAAAACTATTGATAACAATTTTTGGCACACCCGATGGGACATTGAAAAGTAACTTTCAGAGAATATTTAATTTTTTAGTTTGTTTTTTGGTGTATGCAGCAGATTTTTTCCAGCCTTCTGGAGGCTATCAATATACCTGGCGACTCCGGTTCTGTTTTGCAGGCTAGTACAGCCCGCGCATGAGAAATATTCAAACAAGATCAAGTTCAAAACCCTTCAAGTATCAGGAGTTGTCCCCATCACGAAGAAGAGGCAGGACAGCAAGAAGGCTTTTTGAAGCCCCTAAAAGATCAAAGTCAACACCTCTCATTCTTGGTGCTCTAGTTATGTCACTTGGTGTACCAGTACCAATCTCACAAGTACCACCAATGGTAGCACCACTGAGGCAGCATCCATTCGCACACTTTAATGGAGGTAGCCCATTAGATATTGCCCAACATGATGAGATTCCAGTTCTAGCCCTTCGAGGATTACCATATTTCACCGGAGAGGATTACACCACACCAGTTGAACACATCCTTGACGTAGCCACGTTATGTTCAGTGCATAATATTACTCAAGAAAACGTTGCTCTAAGGCTGCTAGCTGTGTCACTCAAGGGCAAAGCACTGCAGTGGTTCAGAGGTCTCGCTACAAACTCAATCACAACATGGGACGCTCTAGGTAATGGCCTATACCAGTACTTTGCAAATAAATCTGACAATTTATCTTTGTTAGAGTAGTTGAGTACTATTCAAAGGGTGCTGCATGAACACTTGGCAGATTTCAACTACAGATTTTAGAGGACTTGGGACAGAATCCCAGCAACGATAAAGTCGTTACCAGCACATGCATTCCTATTTTATTTAAAAGCTTTGAATAGCAAGATTGTTGTCATGACTCAGTCTATGGGTGGTTTAATGCTTCCAAATGCTTATAATATTGCTATTAATGCTGAAAATTTCCTTATTCAAGTTGGAGACATAGTTCCTAGACCCCCCATGCCTTTGTTTCTAGAAATACAGCCGCCTATTCCTGCTGCTATACCTCCCTTGGCTGTTGTCCCGCCAATTCCAGCAATAGGATATCAGAGTACAATCCAAGAGGTCACTACCCCAGCCCCAAATCCAGAGATGCAAGAGCTAAAAAGCATATTAAAAACCATCTGGAATGACCTCATGACTATTAAGAAGCATGTTGGCCAAGAACATAAGCCTTATCAAGCCCCTTATCAGCAAAAGCAGCAAAATAGGCCCGCTTTCCAAGGTGATTATCAAGCCCAAAGAAGGAATTTTAACCCTTGGCCATTCCAGCCATACAATTCGAACACGACCAGCACGTCAAAAGAACTTGTGCCGCAAAACAATGTCGTTCAAGACTATGACTGGTGTTACCCATATAATCAACCCCACAACCAATCGGCATGCGCCAATGGAGTGAGGAATCAAGCTTTAATGGTGCAGAATATATATGTCGCTTCAGAACATGTTGCAGATCAGAATCAAGAGCAGCAAGATAATGTAGAAGTTGCCTTGCCGAACTGGTAGAGCTTCAAATTTTGTGGCGTGAATGGCCAAGATCGGCAAGATTCTCCTATTTCGGCTAATACCAGATCTAAAAAATGAGCCATGGATCTAGGACAGCAAGCTGGAAATGCACAGCAGCAGCCTACAGTTAGTACTCAGCCTATTTCATCAGATGTTAACGCTGCCATGCAGCCTAAAATGTAGATTCTGCAAAGAGGGCAAGAGATACCCGGCAAAGAGCAACAAAAAATGCATTCTCAGCCTATGCAGAAGCAAAATGAAACTGTTGTTATAAAAAACCAGCAGAAGGTAAATGTTTCATCCTTCAATATCGTAGAGCATCTCAAGAAAACTACTGTCAATTTGTCAATATTAGATGCTCTGCAGCTTCCAGGGCAAAAAAGTTTACTGCAGAATGCATTAGCTGAGTTATCTATTTCTGACAACGCCAATCAAGGAGTTGCGAGAGTTGTGTTGGCTAATGACTTGGAGGAGAAAAGTGGGCAGAAAGAAAAAGAGGTAAATCCCTCTCTGTTTTACTTAAGTTTGATCATAGGTGATAAAATTGTGCATAATTGTATGGTCGATTCTAGAGCTAGTAATTCAGTCATGCCAAAGAGTTTAGCTGATAAATTAGGTCTTGTTTATGAGTCTAATCCTCAGAAAGGCGTAGTGCAATTAGATGGGTCTGTTGTTAAGACTGTTGGTATCATTAAAAATTTGGCCCTTACCTTGCATGCATCCCCAAGTTTCGCTATTCATCAGGATATTCATGTCATTGACTTACCACCGCACTTTGCCATTTGCCTATCAAGGGATTTCACAGCCAAGTTGGGTGGGTTTTTGTCTTCTGATTGGTCTCATCTATTTTTTAGAGCAAGGTATGGTACGAAAGTAACCATAAAGTCCAAGCATCTCACCAAAGACCATATCGAACCATACTCCCCAAGCCCTATAAACGCTAATCTCTACGCCGCCTCTGCAATGGAGGAGCAAACCATGACCTCAGACTATGGCACCCAGGAAGACTACATCAGTTTCGATGAATGGGCGGCTGAAGATCACGAGCTTGATCCGCTTCAGAGCATAGATGAGGTAAGATTATGAGTTTATATGATTCATGAGTCTGATTGTGATATGCCTAATCTTTGCAAAGAGGATGAACCGTCTGCAGGAAAAGATAATGAGTTATGGAAATTTTATTTCGATGGTTCGAGGAGCAGTGTTGGTGCCGAAGGTGGAGCTATGTTGATATCGCCCAAAGGAGATGAGTATTATTTAGCTTGCAGATTTGCTTTCAGCTGTTCAAATAATACAGCTGAGTATGAAGCGTTGGTGCATGGCCTTGAGTGGGCCCGCAAACAAGGTATTAAATTCTTGCAAGTTTATGGTGATTCAGAGTTGATTGTGAATCAGGTCAGAAATTTAAATGTTGGTAAAAATGATTTACTTAAGAAATACAAGCATCGTGTATGGGATTTAATGGAAGATTTTAATGCTTTTAACATCATGGTGATTCCTCGGAATCAAAATAAGCATGCTGACAGGCTCGCTGCCATAGGAGCCCAGTTTGACATTCCCAAAGAAATTCATAAAGTAGAAGTACGTGAGTACGTGAAGATAGTGGTCAGACCTTCCATACCTGACAATAACGTAAGCTGGCATGTTTTTGATAGCGATGAGCAAATTGTGAATTTTCTGATTGCTGAAGCTGAGTTCGCAGATGGAAATCAGCAAAAATGGCAGCAGCAGTATGAAGATCAGATTGTGCAATTAAAGACCAATAAGTTGCCAAAAGGTTTGGTGACATTAAAATCTGTCTTTAATTCAGATGATCAAGTTCAGAAGGACAAGTGCAGCTTGACAGTTAAAGAAGAACATTATTCAGCTATCGAGATCTTCAAGGGCAAGCTCCTCAAGCTGGGTAAGGTATGCAGTCAGGAGGAACAGCAAGCTTTCATTCTGTTATGTCAAAAATATAGTGATGCTTTTCTTGGAAATAGAAGGATTTAAGAGGTTTTAACCCCGATTTAGCACAGCATACCATCGAGCTTGAGCCCGATGCAAAACCAGTAAGGCAGAAGCAAAAACCGCTTAATCCCAAGTTGGAACACCTTATGAAGGCTAAACTGAATAAACTAGTTGAAAGCGGTATTATTTTCCCTATCAAGCACACCTCTTGGGTGTCAAATTTAGTGCCAGTCAGGAAAAAGAGTGGAGAAATCAGACTTTGTGTCGATTTCTGAGATCTGAATAGAGCGTCTTTGAAAGACCATTACCCACTCCCTTCTATGGAGCAAATTTTACAAGTAGTTTTTGGTTCTGACAGATTTTCTTTGTTAGATGGCTACTCAAGTTATAACCAAATTCTGGTTAAACAAGAGGATCAGTTTAAAACAACGTTCACAACCAAGTGGGGCACGATGGCCTACAAGAAGATTCCTTTTGGCTTATCAAATGCTGGAGCAACGTTCCAACGTGCTATGGATATGGCCTTTCACGGCCTTATGAACAAGTTTGTTCTAGTATATTTAGATGATATTACTATTTTTTCTAGAAATGCTAATGAACACTTGGATCATTTGGAATAGATTTTTCAGAGGTGCAAAGAGTTCAAAGTGTCTCTCAATCTAAAGAAGTGTATATTTTTAGTGCACGAGGGCAAGCTGTTGGGACACATTGTCTCAAAGCAAGGTATTTCAATTGATCCTGAAAGAGTTTCCACAATTCTTGAATTGCCATTACCAACTCATAAGAAAGGCTTGCAAAGCTTTCTTGGGAGAATAAATTTTGTGAGGAGGTTTATACCAAATATTGCATCTTTGCTGCAACCTCTCACTTCTATGCTAAAGAAGAACATGCCATTCAGTTGGACCAAGGAAAGCAAGAGGAGCTTTGAGCAGATTAAAGAAGCGCTCGCAGCCGCTCCTACTCTCATCAATCCAAAATTTGACAAAGATTTCATTCTATATGCTTTTGGAGGAGTTGATACAGTTTCGGCTATGTTATGCTAGCAAAACGATGAAGGCTTGGAGCAGCCTATAGCGTTTTTCAGTCAAGTTTTGCACGATTACGAGGTAAAATACTCTTTTGTGGAGAAACATTTTTTTGTTGTTGTAAGAAGCTTGAAGAAATTTAGACACATGTTGTCCAACAGCAAGGTTCATTTATTAGTGGCTCATTCAACTGTTAAGGATTTTTTGCTTAATAAAGACATTAATGATAAGCATGCTGGTTGGATCACTAAAGTGATGGAATTCGATGTTGATATAAAATTAACCAAGCTCGTTAGAGGCAAAGGTTTGTGTGACTAGATTGCTGGAAGTGAAAGCAACAGCTTAAGAGAGGCTGCAAATACAGAAATGGTATTAAATAATGATGTTTTAAGTGTTGTTCAAGCACCCCCTGTTACATGGTTGCAATAGATGATACATTATCTGCAAACCGGTCAATGCCCCGAAGGCTTGGACAGAGCAAAAAGAAGGTACTACAGATTACAAGCCATCCCTTATGCAGTTATCGATGGCGTTCTTTATAGGAGAGATTTCCAAGGTGTTTTATTACGTTGCATTCAGCCTGATCAAGTTGACAAGCTGCTAGCAGAGTTTCATGATGGACCTTCAGGAGGTCACTTTGCTGCAAGAACAACAGCTCTGAAAATTATGAGAGTTGGTTATTATTGGCTAGATCTGTTTTAAGATGCTATTGCATGGGTCAGAAAGTGTGAAAAATGTGCATTATTTGCTGGTAAACAGAGGCTTGCACCACTGCCCCTGCATCTGATTCAGGTAGAACAGCCCTTTGCTAAGTGGGGCTTGGATTTTATCGGCCCAATAAACCCGCCTTCAAGTGCAGGTCATAAGTGGATTCTTACTGCCACTGATTATTTTACAAAGTGGACCGAAGTCGCTTTAAAGGAAGCAAACGAGACTTCAGTGCTTAATTTTTATCAAGATCTCATATCAAGGTTTGGTGTTCCAGATTCAATCATTTCAAATAATGGCTTAGCTTTCATAGGGTTAAGGATTTCATATTGGTTTGTCAGAAATAACATCTATCTAAACACTTCATCAAATTATTATCCACAAGGTAATGGACAGGTGGAATCCACAAATAAGAATCTAATTCGGATAATTAAAAAGACAATTGAGGATAATCAAAGAACATGACATGAAAAGTTGAAGCTAGCCCTTTGGGCTGACAGAATAACTCCTAAAAGAGCCACTGGTTGTTCACCTTTTGTTTTGACTTATGGCAGAGAGGCTAAGTTGCCTATTTCAATTGAATTGCCAACATTAAGTTATGTTAAAGAACTGGAGTTGTTGAATGAGCAACCTCTTGAAGTGAGGTTTGCACAACTGGTTGAGCTCGAAGAAACCAGAAAAGAAGCTTTGAGACAGCTGGAAATACATCAAGCACAAATGAAGAATGCTTTTGACAAAAGGGCAAGGCCTCGTGATTTCATTGTTGGAGATCTAGTTTTCAAGTGGAATGAATTCAAGAGTAGACCTGGACGACATTCCAAGTTCAATGCAATATGGGAAGGGCCTTATGTGATTACAGAATGCAAGGAGCACAACGCATTCCAACTTTCGAAGATGACTGGTGAGGTGTTGTCTATCCCAGTGAATGGGATCCACCTCAAACACTACCTTTGAGATAAGTTATCTCACTGCTAGGTAGAGTAGTTTGCAAATAAGTGTGTTTCGCACATTTTCATTTCAGTAGTTTTTGCTTTCCCTAAGCGTTGTTGTGCATTGTTTTCTTGGCCACCAGGGCCTGTTAGTTTGCTTTCAGTTTTGTTTTGTTTTCTTGCTACTGTTTGGAGTGTTGTTGTTCAATGTTTCTGAGTTTCAAGAAGGAGCAGAATTGACTCCGTGCCCAATGAATTGTTTTAAATGCCACTGATCTATGCTTAGCAGGCAAGCATATAGCGGAAATCATCAAAATGTTACATATTTTTTACCTCAGCTCAAATAGAGGAGCGGGCGGATTGTTATTTAACTTTAAGTGGAATTGCATGTTGATTTTCAAATGTTGTTTTGCATCTTGTTTGCATTGAACAACAGTTATGCATTTTAAAGAAAGATAGAGTTTCAGAGTGCCATTCAGATGTTGTAGATTTAAAAGAAATATAGAATTGAGTACATGGGAAAAATAGCATTTCAGATGCTTTCATTCATTTCGTAAAGAACTCATATTTTTTACAAGGCTTCATTTGATTTCACAATCAGAATGATATTACAGCATTGCATTCAAATGCATTTTCTTTTCAATTGAAAAGCAGAATTAAAATCAAAGATCCACACAAGTCGTGGATATAACTGTAACTGTTATAATGCATTTCCAATAGCACATTGCACTACTGAAGGTGCAAAAAGGAAAACACATAAGTGACAGATAATCATCATTACCTGATTATCGACGGTCGATGCCGAATGGTGCACCTTTCCTTCTTGAGCTCCGTCAACCTATAAGAGGAAAAGAGGGGTGTCAGTGGCTCCGATTATGATGTAACTTATATGGAACACTCACAATAGTACAGCATACTATTAGCAATGCATTGAAACAATCAAAATCAATCAAGTGCAGTATGAAAGAAGTAAGCTAAAGGAGAAGTAGCAACATCATAATCATCGTGTTCCATTTTTATGCTAACACTATTTGTTTCCTTGTGCAGGTATAGGTAAAGTCATGAAGCTGAACATTATTCGAAGACCAAGCATGTGGAGTAAAATGGGCTCCCACAAGGGTAGAGCTCGGCATACTGCCCTATTTATTAAATGGGCTGATTTTAAAAGATGCTTCATCATATACATTGAATGAAATGAAATACAACTGAAAGAGTAAAATAGAGAATCCATCAAGCAACGAGACCAACTGTTCATTCATAACAATCAGGGTTGCTTTCTGAAGGCTACAGGTGAACAGTGAGTTTAGTTCACTTAAGGAATTTAACTAAGTACATCTACATCAGAAATTGTTGAATAACTTCACTTTCTATGCTAATTATGTCATGTAAGTTTCAATTCATCAATTCTCTCTTGGATAGTGAACAAGCATACATATGCCTTAATGTTTTGTTTTAATATTCATCATCAAACAGAATAGTTTCTAAGAGTAGTTTGTGCAGTGAAATATAAAAATGCATGAAGAGTACCATGTTGCTCAAGAATACAAACACAGACAGTGCATTTGAGTATTGAATGAATTTTTGGTTCTAGTTGACTGATTAAGTAAATACTGCATCGTGAATAAGTAATAACAAGGAGATAATTACAGAATAATAATGGAGTAGTAAGTATTTTCTTTCCAAAATGATTCTAAGTTACCAGTTATACATATAAACCGATGAGCAGAGGAGGTTTCTATTGATGTAATGTTTCAATCCAAAAGCAAAAAGGTAATACCTCTACAGAATTCAAATGTAGAAAGTGAAAGCTATTGTGTTAGAGTTGAGGGAGGTTAAAAGGGACACTGGTGTTTATATACACAATATGCATGAGGAATTATAAGTATTAATCTAGTGATCTTTTCAGATTTCTAAAGAGGGAGTAAAATTTTATTTCCAGAAAAGTTTCTGAAGTTACCAGTTATGCATATGAACTGGTAAATAGAGGTGATTCATAGTAATGCAATATTTCATTATAACATTTTCTACAGAGTTCAAAAAGCAGAAGATAGATATTGTTTTGTTAAAATTGAGTGAAAATCAAAGGATACTGATATATGTGCAAAATACGAGCATGAAAATTCCCCTCTTCACAATGAACTTATATAGAAGCATTTTCAAGGTGTCTTAACTATCAAGGAGAATTATAGAAAATGTCAGAACGGAGTACCTAGTAATATGAGCCAAAGAATATAGACAAACACACATATTCTTGTTGTTCCCATCATATTCTTTTATTTTTCTGAAGGTATATTAAAGCAAGCAACAGTGATGCGATGAGTTGTTTTTCTTGGGATGAACAAAATGCTAAGAAGGTTTAAATTAAAGACAAATATTCAAGGCATCTTTATACAAAAGTGAAGGTAAAACATCACTGGTTATTTGAGTCAAAGCCTTAGGAACAAATGCAAGCAAATATACAGTTTTATCACCATTTTCAAGCAGATATGGGAGGTCAAGTTCTGTCAGAAAGTAAGACTGCATGCTTTTAGCTTTGAGAATTTTCAACACTCACAATATTGTTTTATTCCAGAAGTTCAAAATAAGTCACTGTTTATTTTAGCTCGAGTCCATGTGGAGATGACAAACAGAGTAATGAAAGATACATAAATGAACATCTTTCCTTCAAATATCAAATGCCAATATGGAGTTTTCTATTACAGCTAATGATGTAAATACACAGTTTTTGTTAACTCCTACAGGTGTTTTCAATTTTGAGGGTAAACAATGATGAACAGCAGTTTCTGCATATTTTCAATTGCTTTCAAAATACAGGAAATGTATTAATCTTGACGACCCATGTGACTGTTTACCCAAAACAGCAGTAAATCACAAGATATGCAAATTTTTGTGCTAGGTCGAGCTTCAGAAGAGAAGAAAATGCATTTTTCTTTAATAATTCCAAAGACCCATTTTCAGTTTGGCATCAAAATATAGAAAGATGGAGTTTCCCTTAAGGATTTCAAGTACCCATTTTCAGGGTTAGTTTCAAAGTGTAGAAAAATCAATTACAAAGATAACCCATGTGAAATCTGGAATAAAATAGCAGAAGTATAAAGGAAATGTGAGCTCCAGATTTGGTTTGAAATACTGAGGGAAGAAAATGCAGATTTATTAAACTTTCTATGATACCCACAATCAGAAATGTTTTTAAATTGACATAATGGTAGTTTTTTTGTTTTGGCTCGAGCTCGAAATCCACAAAAGTGCTTCCTATAATGCATATTTGGCATGGCCTGATATGGCCAGTATTTATTAGCAAAGAAGAGAATTTTTAGAAGTCTTTGGAGAACAGAATGTTTGGCAAGGAAAATTGCCAGTTTAAATTTCTGATGGAGCATTCAAGCTGCAACCATAATTTCTAGTTTAGCTTCCCAAAGCATGATTTCGAGCTTTTGAAGATCCGTCGAGCTCTTATGGTGAGAATGATACACAACAATGAGCACGAGAAACACACAGAAAAGCAAGGTAGAAGATATTAGAATATGCATAGCCACGGCTTTAGAGCCTGAATATTTTAAAGTAAGGGGCCATAGAGGTCATGAAATCATCAGATAAAGCTTACCTCTACACAGTGAGGGAAAACAAAAGTACAAGTCGAGTTTTTATGGAGTGAACTGCAGAAACGAAGCTCGAGCTCATGATGACATGGAGGAGAAAAGGAAAGAAAAGAATCAGAAACCAAACTCATGCAGGTCGCGGCCTTGTCTCCTTTTGGTGTTCAATAGGAAGTGAAAGAACTTCAAAACAAATAGCACAAGTCTTACCCACTAAAGTTTGCAGACCACTCGTGAATGTGGAATAGTTCCTTATGCATTTTTGAGCTCGAACTTGACAGAGACATGGTGGCAGCTGAGCTCTTTCTTGCAAGTAGAGAGTGTGAAAATGAGTGATAATTAGGGTTCGATTGTGTTTTGACTGAACCCTAATTCGAGAACAACATCATCCAGAATGTTCATTCAGGGCACGTGGGGAATATCAAATGGAGGTTGAAACTATAATTTATGCCTTATGTCTTTATTAAGGTCTGAGTTCAAAGCTTATGTGAGTGGGGCCGAATCTTCTTTGCTAGGTCGAAGTTTAAGTCTTTTGGACTTTTCTTTCCTTAGTGTTTTGAGGGGTTTGAATATTGAATATTTGAATATGGGTTTATGCCCTAGGTTGTTATTTTAAGTATGGGGCAATTATGGGGGAATTATGAATACCCTATGCCAAGGGTCAATATTTCTTTAGGGTTTTTATTTTTGATTGATTTTGAAGAAATCAATTATGGATTTGATAGGAATATGATATTATGTAAATGTATTTTTATGATTTTTGAGAAAATCAAAATGTTGTAATGGAGAAATAAGGAGATTTTCTTTTTGCAAAAGATTTCCAATCTTTAAATTGCAAAAATAGGCAAATTGTAAAAATCTGCATCTTGTAAAGCAGAATCATAAAAGCGATATTCTATAAATTGCTTTATGTTTTCTTGCTATTTTTAGCAGATCTTTTATTGACTTTTCCTCTTGGTTGGATTCCAGACTTACCTTGGAGAGATAAGGTGTTTTTGTTCTTTTAAAGCAGATTCAGCCTATTTTTAGAGGCTTGACAGTGTAATCATGAAAGCATTTTGCTTTTTTCTGCTTTTAAAGCATTTTTTGAGTTTGTTTGAAGCCTTTTTCCTTGAGCTTTTTTCTACGCTCGGATTAGGGTTTCCTTGAGAGTTCTTTTGATAGACTTAGTCTTTCAACTCTCCATTCTCAGCAATTCAGATTGGAGTTTCTGGCTCATACCCTTTTTGAGCTTGTAAACCATTTTGGTACTTAGTTTCAGATTCAGGCAAAGACTCTTTCAGCTTTTAATAGAACAGCAGTTTTCTCCTTCTTATCTTTTGTCTCAGATTTTATAATGGCAATCTGATGTAATTGTGTTTCCAAATCAGAATCCTTTTATGTCTTGTTGTTATAAGGTTGTGTTTCAGAATTACATGTTTCAGGTTGTATGTTGTGTTTGTTTTCCAGGTCTTCATACAAATCACTGATGAGATATGTGTCAATAAGTTTGTGAGAATTATTGTAATTAGAAGCTTCTATGAGTGGTTAAGTCTGGGTTTTCATGAATTTGGTGAATCATCTATTAGGTTCAGATTTATTTCCAGTTCATCTTTTTCCCTTTTCCTTTGGAGTTTTAGAATAGGATTTATCATTCGCAGAACCAGCTCACTCTGGAGATTCCTCTTTTGAACAGATCACCCACATCTGAAAGAGGTTTCCATGTTTCAGTAGTTTGTTGAATATTGCATTCAGCAGGGTGCAAAACTATTGATAACATTGACAAGCAAGCATCCCATATTATTTATTGTTATCATCAACAAGGTCACAAGTATAACAATATACACCACATAAGGCCATTAATAAGACTTCCATAGCCCATTAAGCCTTCAATTCATCTTATAATCTAATAATATAATTAGGATGCCATATGGTTTTACCTCACCTAAGACTAGTGTCTATACTATCAATCACTTGAACTAAATTAACAATCACAACTATGAGAATTGGACCTTAGGGAAACACAACATTGAAAGCACACACATTTCTTTTGATGCGCCAATGCCAATATTGAACTCCTAAGACAGGTAGCTCTCAACATCTATCACTTGCACGCTATTGGTGAAAGTTGACTAACCTTATGATATAGTTGAATACTTCTTTGGAAAAGCATGCTCTTTCACTCCTACTATGTTGGAGCAATGATAAGCTTATCTATAAGTGGGTCATAGGTTTTGCAATTTTAGTGATCACCTCAGGATGAGTGGGACAATTTACACTAAGAGAACAATTATCCTCTACCTATGCCCTCATAGATTCCCCTTCTCAACCCTAATTGTGATTGTAAGAAGTCAACTTCTATATTGATCTTGGTTCAACATTGTGACATTTATAACGTACTAAAACATTGATGTAAAACATATTCTTTGAAGGGTTTCCACCCAAGGCTAGTTAATCTGGTTATATTACCCTAAAGGTATATATTAAACTATACAATGGTCCTATGTTCTTTGAGCCAAAATCCATGACAAAAGTAACACTTTGAACCAACGTGAGTTGGCCTTTAACTAGACACATACATAAATACAAACTCATAAAATAGTTTGAAAGTTCATCCACTTCTTTTCAATTATTATTTGGAAACACATTATTTGTTAGGCATAAATTACAGTCATAGTATTAATATTAAACAATATCATACATTTGAGTACATAAAATTTTTGCATAGTACCAATTAAAATTATCCGCTAAACATATTTAAGGGCAAAACAACATACCATATTTGACAATTAGTGCTCATTGGCAGCAGTAGCGGGATGGGTGAGTGAAAAAGAGGATTTGAATTTTCTGGACGGCAATGGGTGTCTAGTTCGAAGGCAGTTGGATCTGGGCTGGGGGATGGTCTTTTTGTGGATGCGGCAGGCGAGAATGTAGGCGATGAGCAGGAGGGAGCAGTGTTTGAGGACTGGGCCCCAGAGAAATGTGGGGACCTAGGTGGAAAGGTGTCATCTGAAGGTAAGTCATCCCCTAACTCTTCTTCGAAGGATGGGGTTTGTGGGTTTGGGTGCCTTGGAAACTAGGGTGTGGACAATACTTTGAGGGATCACTCACGAGAGGATCCAAAGAGGAAGTGGGTTTTGCTGTTTGGAACCAAGCTTGTGGGAAAGTCTATTTTTCCTCCGATAAGCAATATTTTGCCCCCTATGAGTGGGAAGTTTTCTATTCTTGTTCCTAATCTAGTGATTGACCATAACGTTTCTCTAATGGATTCATCATTGGTTGGAAAATTTATGGGTCCACGGCCAAATATTGAGGTCATCAGGGACTTTGTTAAGAAGACATGGAGGGTCAAAGGTCAAGTAGAGGTTGCGGCTCTACCTAAAGGTTTTTTCTCCTTTGCTTTCTCTTGTAAAGAGGATAAACTAGAAGTTCTATGCGGTGGTCCTTGGGTCATTGGAAAGTCATCTCTAGCTATTAAGAAGTGGTCCCCAAAAATGGATTTCTCATATGCTTCTTTTGAGGTTGTGCCTATTTGGGTGTGCTTACTTGGATTACCACTGGAGTTTTGGAGCGAGGATGTTTTTAGGGGTATTGATAGCTCCTTTGGGGAGCTGCTATCCATAGATGTTATGACTTCTTCTAGAAAAAGGATGGTTTTTGATAGAATCTATGTGGTGATTACCCAATCTTCAGACCTACCTTCTTCGATAGAAATAGTGTCAAAACTTGGAAAATGGGTTCAGTCTATTGAGTCTAAGACTCTCCCTTTTGTGTGCTTCACTTGTAAACAAGCTGGGCACTGGGCGAGGAAATGTCCAAACAATGTGCTTAAACCTAATGGTAAGGTGGTGTCCAAGGAGACCAAGATGTGGAGGGCTAAAACGGTGGAGAAGCCTCAAGAGGAGGGGAATAAAGGATATATCATTGGGGAAGGCCAGGGAAATAGTGGGGAGTGTTGTGTCCCCAACCTGGAAGATAAAAAAGTTGAGGAGTTGTGAAAAGGTAATGATAACTTTGCAAATTCTGAAAGAGAGGCTAATGACCCTAACAGAGCAATTGTAGACTCAAGAACAAAGGATCCCCAGGGGGAGGAGGAAAAACTAGGAGGGAGTGTTGTAAAGCAGGATGAGAGCTTGAATGTAGTTCCAGACTTAGTAGCTAATAGAGGATTCAGAGAAGTCTAGGGAGAAAATATCCCATTCCTCTAGCGAAGATGGGTCTCAAAGCTCTCCGGAGGTTGTGAAATCCACTTTTGGGAACTCTGTGGATACCTCCAAGGGGGGACTGATGTTGGGTATTCTCTGTTGAATAGAGTTGTTGTTGTAGATGACATTATGGATGGGAAAGAGTTCATGGGTCTGGAGGACCTTGATCTTCAAGAGGATAGCCTATTCACTAAATTTGAGAAGAAGAAGAGCAAAAAAGGGAACAATACAGTGGGGGTTTCTACAAGAAATAGATCAAAAGCAGATGTTGGAGTTCAGAGAGGGTCGGGTAGGAAATCAACAAAGTGGCATAGAGAATAGGAATGCATTCAAAATATTGCAGATGGAACTCAAAAAACTATCCCGGATTTATGCAGAAGCAATACCCCATCAAAAAATGAAGTTTATGTCATGGAATATTCAGGGGCTAAACAGTTCCCATAAACAAGAGATTTTGCACAATTTTGTTGGGGACCACAAACCTGATATCTTAGTTATTCAGGAGTCCAAGATGCCTAAAGAAAGGGTGGAAAAGATTAAGATCTTCAAGAAAGGTGGTGTGCAGGGTAGGAGTTCGGAGGGGGCCTCTAGGGGCTTAGTGACTTTTTGGAATTAGGATCACCTTCAAGGTACTCCAATTTGGGAAGATGCCAATCATGTGGCTACTAGATTTAAGCATATTAGAGATTATTTCAGTTGGATTTCATCTAATATATATGCACCCAACAGTAAATTTTCTAGGAGTTTTTGGAAAAGGCTTGAGTCTTTTAGATCATGTTTTCCTTACGAGAATTGGATTATCATGGGGGATTTTAACATGCCACTGTTGGTGTCAGAAAAAATTGGGGGTTCTCAGATACAGTTGGATAGTAAGATGGATCTGATGGACTTTATTAACTCTCAATGTTTGCATGATGTGGACCTCAAGGGGGCTACCTATACTTGGTCTAACAAGAGGGTTGGGAGTGACCTTATCCAAGTGCGGCTTGACAAGGCCTTAATCTCGGATAACTAGTTAAAGGATTATTTTTTCTCTTTAAATGCTCTTCCCAAAATTGGCTCAGACCATTTCCCTATAAGTTTTGTGGCCGACTCAATGTCAGGTAAGAGAAATTTCCCCTTTAGGTTTGAAAAAATGTGGTTGTCTCACCCTAATATCTTTAATTGCATTCAAGAGTGGTGGAATATAAATTTCAGTGGGATAGCTATGTTTAGAGTTGCCAAGAAGCTTGCTGAGGTCAAATCTAAGGTCAAAACCTGGAATAAGGAATTTTTTGGAGATATCTTCGTGTCTAAGGCCGCTATCCAGCATAATTTAAGGGATATTCAGGACCGAATTTAGAAAGAAGGTTATGTGAGAGACTCCTCTAAGGAAAATGAAATTCTTTCAAAATACCATGACATTATTTCAAAAGAAGAGGAATATTGGAAACAGAGATCTAGATCAATGTGGCTTTCAACTGGGGATAAGAACACCGGGTTTTTCCACATGACCACTATGAAACATAGGGCATCCAATCGCATAACCCATATTATGAAGAATGGGGTTAAAATTGAGGAGGATGAGATTAGGAATGAAGTTATCCAGTTCTTTGCTAACCTTCTTTCTTCGGAAGAGGGTTTGGATGTGAGTGCTCAGCAAAATCTTATTGAGGCTATCCCGAACATTCTGAATGAGCATCAAAATAGAATCTTGACGGCTATCCCCTCACAGGAAGAGGTTAGGAAGGCAGTTTTTTCTTTTGAAGGGAACAAGGCCCCTGGCCCAAATGGATTCCCTATGTTCTTTTTCCAAGTTTTTTGGGAAATTATGGCTGATGATGTGATCAATGCTATCAAGGAATTTTTTGGAGCTAGGAAATTGTTGAAAGAGCTTAATGCCACTTTTATTGTTCTCATTCCTAAGTTCCCTGGTGCTAATGCTTTTGACTCCTTTCGCCCAATTAGCTTATGCAACTCTTTCTACAAAATCATCTCTAAAGTGGTTACTTCTAGGCTTCTTGGGATTCTCCTGTTGTTGATATCTCCCCAACAAAGTGGTTTTGTTCCAGGCAGACAGATTCTAGACTCTATTATTATGGTTCATGAGAATATCCACTCTCTTGAAGCTTTGAAAAAACAAGTCTTTTTGCTCAAGTTGGATATTTCTAAGGCCTATGATAGGGTGGAATGGGACTTCTTGATCAAAGTCTTAAAAAGCTTTTGGGTTTTCAGAAATATTTTTGTAGATGATATGGGAATTGATTTCTACCACCAGTACTTCAGTTATCATCAATGGCTCTCCTCATTTTTTCAAGGTGTCGAGAGGAGTTAGACAAGGGGATCATGTGTCTCCTATTCTCTTTACCCTCATGGCGAAAAGTTTGGGAAGGCTTCTACATAAAAAAAGTGATGGAAGGTAGCCTGAATAAAACTATCTTCGGTGAACTTGGCCTGTTCGCACCAGTAGTTTGTGAATGATACAATGCTTATGGGAAGCTCAACTATTGGAGAAGCCAAAGAAATAAAGACCTGTCTTGTGCTTTATGAGGAAGGATCAGGGAAAAAAATTAACAGGGCAAAAAGTTCTCTCTACTTTTTTAATACCCCTAAGCATAGACAGAGGAAAATAGTAAACATCTTAGGTTGTGGTGTTAATTCTCTTCCTTCCACTTACTTGGGTCTTCCTTTGGGGTCCAAACCTCTAGATTCATTTTGGATTTCTCTTGTGGATAGGTTTAATCAGAAGTTGGTTGGCTAGAAAGGGGCCCTCCTGAGTCAAGCTGGTAAAGTTTTGTTACTTAAGGCCTCTCTTCAGAATTTTCTTGTTTATGCCCTTAGCTTGTTTAAGATCCTTGGAAAGTTTTTCGAGATTATCGAAAAGATCCAGAAACATTTCCTTTGGTTGGGGTTTGAGGAGAAGAAGAGGATTCTATTGGTTGCTTGAGAGAATGTGTGCAGACCTAAGAAGCATGGGGGTCTTGACTTGAGGAACATTAGAGTTTTTAACAAATCTCTCCTAGTGAAGCAGGTTTGGAGAACTTTTGTGAATACTCGTGAATGGAATACTATCTGGCGCAGTAAATATTTTCGGGGGGTTGACTCTTTTAAAGATTTTCTTAGTTCTCAGAATCTCCCCATTGGATCATTCCTCTAGAACAACATCATTAAGGCTAAGGACCTTGCTAGTAAAGATGCTTGTTGGAAACTTGGAGATGGCAAGAAAATCTAGTTCTGGGAAGACCAATGGATTGGTAATGATTGCATGTGTAACATCCCGATCTTTAGGAATTATATGGAGGACTATAAATCTAGGTTTGGCATCTTGGTTGGGGATTACTAGAGGAATAATCACTGGGTTGATATTTCTTTTGTTAGCTTGGATCTCCAACCTTTGCAGGTTCTTCTTAATTTTGTAGTGCTCAACTCGTAGGGTCAGGAGGACTCTTTGGTCTAGAATTTGTCATCCCCATGGATCTACTATGTTTCTTCAGAGGTGGCCTCTTGTTACTCTTGCTTCCATTACCCTGTCTGGGAAAAGGTGTGGGTGCACAACCTTATTCTAAAAGTCAATATTTTTGCTTGGATTCTCCTTCAGAACAAACTATTGACTAATGATAATATTTGTAAGTGTGCTTTCTCCTTTCCTAATAGGTGTTACATGTGTTGCGCAGAGGCGGAGACTTCCTCACATATTTTTCTTCTCTGTCCTTTTGCTTATGCTATTTGGTGTAGGATTTTGCAATTATGGGATCTCAACTAGGTTTTTCCTGGAACTATCTCGGATTTTTACAACCAGTGAAAGGCCCCTTCAAACAATCGGGTGTTGAATTTTCTTTCGAACTATATCTTCCCTCACCTTGTCTGGGGTGTTTGGAAAGAACGTAATAATAGAGTTTTCAGGGATGTGGCTCTCTTGGAGGAAGTGGTTTTTGGAAAGATTATTAGAGTTGTGAGAGAAAACTTTAATTTGCTCAATAACAAGAACAAAGTTAAAGGTAAGGTTAGCTTTCAAGAGTATGAGATCAGAGTGGTTGAAGCCTGGAAGGTTAATGTGGACATGTCTAATCATCCCAAGCTTACTAAGGGACCTAGAGATGGTATCTATTGGAGCCTCCCACCTCCTAGTTGGGTAAAAATTAGTTTTGATGGGGTGGCCAAGGGAACCCTGGGTTGGCCGGGTGTGGAGGTGTGATAAGGGATGAGAATGGTTGCTTCATCACAATGGTGGCACTCCCCTTAGGCACTCAAACCAACCACATGGTTGAAGCTATTGGAGTGTTTTAGGTCTTGAAGTTGGCTAGCCAGTTGAATTTCAAAAATGTTTGGATTGAAGGGGATTCAAATAATATAATCCAATGTTTAAAGGGCCTTCAAAAACCCTCATGGTCTATAGAGAATTGGATAGACCTTTCAAATGGAATTATTAATAATTTTGAGAGAAGTTATATCTCACATGCTTTTAGGGAAATAAATACGATGGTGGAATTTTTTGCCAATAAGGGAGTTAAAGCAAAGGAAAAGATGAGTTGGCAGAGGGGTTATGAGTTGGAGGTTGATGTCATGGCCTTAATCACGTATGACCGTATTCATCGGAGGGTGCAATTCTCCATTCCAATGAATGATGGCTAAGTGTCCTTTCTTGCAGTCTTGGGACTGCAGTTTAATCATCACTCATCCTTGGCCGAAGTGTAATTGTCATATTTCCCATTTGAGTGATGTGAACTTTGCATGCTTTTTGGGCATTTTGAATGCTTGCTTATTTGGGTTTCTAGAGTTTTTTGTTCTTACCTGAAAGACTACCAACATGGGTGGCGAGAGTCATAGGGTGGAGCCAAAGAACTGTGAAGCGTTAAGGAACAATTCAAAACTCTGGGAGATGCTGGAGAAGGGTAGTATTACTATCTTCATTGATAAAATCCATGGTTGGGATCCAAATGTTACCAGGTTCTTTGCTAAGGGTTGGAAGGATGGTGAGATAAATTTGTTTGGAAAACAAGTGGTCATTAATGAGCAGTTAGTTGCTAAGTTAACATGCCTTTCTATGGAGGGTATTAAGTTCTACAGGTACAGAAAACTTTCTAACCAGGCAGTCCAAAAATTCCCAAAGTCAGAGGTAGAGAGGGAGGACTTGTGAAGGATGACTAAAAGCTATTATGATTTGGTGAGGATTGTTTCGCACTGGAAGAAGGTGTTGAACGTGCTAATGGAGTACATCACTCTAGATGATCATTACACAGGAGTCTTCAGGTATCATTTTGTTCTCCTCAACGACTTCAAGCATCAGGTTGGGGTTTCATTCCCATTCTATCTCGCCTCTTCTCTAAATGCCAGTTTGTAGAACCATAGATAGAACCCAATTAGTCATTCCATTCTCCATGAAGGATTGCTTGTTTTAATTCATGATCATTTTAAAGCAATGTCGGCTCTATCCCACCAGAATCCCTCTTCTAAGGATAGGGTTGTTGTTAAGGGGAAAGGGAAATTTAGTGACTCTCCCCAGAAGAAGGGTAAGAGAAAGGTTTCGAAGGACCCCTCCTATGATGTTAATGATGAGGACTCGCAGTCAACCCCATCGTTTGAGTACTCCAGCTACCACGCTACCGACAGAGATGAGAGGTCCCGCTTTCCTAGGGATCTTAAGGTAGAGGACCACTACTTTAAGGTTGAACGGGAATTCCCTTATGATGTTCTTGCTATTGCCCACAATGGGTCTATGAATTTTTTTAGGTTAATTAGATGGGTGTCCTTTGAGATTAAGGAGATTAAACTGAACCAAAGAGACATGAGCAGTAAAATGGAGAAAGATGATGACAATAATAACATAGATAGTGTTAAGGCCATTGATTTATGGACAGAGGAAGAAAAGAAATATACGGTTGAGTGTCTCAAGAAAACTGTAGAAGATTTACAACATTTTAAAGGCAACCATGAAGGTAAACAGTCTAAGATGGAGGAGTAGCTGAGGAATATCAAAGATTCTCTCCACAAAGTGTTGGTTATGAGCCATAAGATTTTAAAATCTACTGCAAAGACCATGAATACCATGGTGGAAAATCTAGAAAATGCTTATCAAGTAAGGATGATTGTGTACGTTGATGTGGACAAAGAGGAAAGCCAGCTGGAAGGTGGGGGGTTGAGCAACAGGACTAGAGTGAACTTGAAAAGGAAGGAAGACTAGGCTCTTGTGAATATCTAGGAAATCAAGAAGTTTACTCTTAATATGAACAAATTGGAGCAGGAGGCAGTGGAGATCCTCAAGAATTTGGCCTAGTGGCTGGATTTTTTGTGGCTTTTTGTCAATTTTTTGTTGTGTTGCCTTGGGTTCCATTGTCTGCTTCTTTGTGGGAAGTGTTTTGTTTTTTGTCTAGGCTTTGTTAATGTTATATATTTCGCTTTCTTACTATTAAGGGTTTCGGGATCCCTTCAAAACCTGTTTGTTCCTTAATAAAAAAACATACCATATTTGAGAATAACTACTATTTATTCCAATAGTTAGCAAAGGTAGTTGTAAGGAATTTCATCCTAAACTTAACACAAATATAGGTATATAATTAGAGAAATCAAACCATTATTACATAATAAGAGTTGTTCACATCATTAAATTGTAATGTTTTAATTCAACATCATCATTAGATGCAGGTTAGTAGATTTCCATAACTCATTCATAGCCAAGTCATGGGAAAGTTTATCATGCCTTTATTTTTTTTGGAAGAATAGACCTTATGAACCCTTGAGACTAACGTATACCCTCTTATACTTGTTATTGATCCAAGACACAATGTCCAACACACAATCATTGACTATTTTACTTAAAATAAGTTTAAAGGCATTCTCACACATTCACATCAAGACAAACTATGATGATAGAGACTATAAAAGTGCATCCAAGATTGGAGTAGATTTTGGAAAGCTAAACACCACAAAATATTTGAATAGATAACCTTGATTATGATGGATTACCTTTTATTATCTTAGATATATATAGTGAGGGAATATTAATTGAAAGGTTTGAGTTTCTAGCCATCCAATACAAATTCCAACTTTTAGGATGCAACCCATTGAAGAGGGAGGGATGATCATTCTTAGGAACAATGCAAAGCTTGAAGTTATTCCCTAAACCCCCTTACTAACTTGGGTACAAGGGAACCCTTCACCTAATGATTGCCTATATATCTACTTCCAAACAAAATCAAAGTCATATGTAGTTTCTTAATCTTAATCTTTCAAGGAACTATTGGTAAACAAATATGTCATTTCTATATTTAACTACAAATAGCTTTAGACTCACCCAATGGGCAACAACAAATGTTCTAAAAATTGGAGACGTCACTATTGGATCATCGATCTTCCTCTATGTTTGAGAGAGGCAGCTCCTTCGCTTGACAAAATCTAGGATATTTAGAGATATGATTTTGATTGGAAAGCAAGAAAGGCACACAACCTAAAATTGAAATGTAACAAAAAAAATTAGAAAAGAAGAATAAGTTCATAGATTCATTCCTCAAAAGATCTTATCAAAGTGAAAAGGATGCAATTTGGGTTTTATAAATGGAATGCAGTTTGATGTATAAGAAAAATGCATCCATATAAGGTTTCATCACTCATAGATTAGAAAACAACCTATATTATCATCTAAGTTGCATAATACATATATTAAGGAGAAACATTTGTATTCACCACATGATAGAAAATATTCAAAAGAAAGATTGTAAATTTAACATATGAAGATAATACAATATAAAAGATAACATACTAGTTCATAGACTAGTTGTATTATCTTTTATTTAATCCAAAATGAAGAGCTCCACAAACTCTTTTGTTGTTGTACAATGTGAAAGAACCCAAAGGTTTTCTAGCCCAGGATTCCATCCTCTTACAAAAAAGAGAATAGATAGCCTTTCAATCCATAATTGATTTATAATTGATTCTTGAAAATACAATAATAATTAAAATTAGAATTTATTTGGTTTTATTTTGTCTCCATTTTCCGAAACAAAATCCATTTTCTAACCTTAGTTGCAAGAAAAACTTACTTGTATGGTCACCAATATAGTGATTAACCCAAGTGTGTTATCAATTCATGTATGAGGCTTAAAAACATCCTATAGTGTACCTAGTGAATTAATCTTGTTGAATCCATCTACAATGATAAACATACCTGAGAATAATGATAAAAGAGAATAAGAAACCCTCTCAAGGGAGGGATGAGAATCTTTGAAATCAAAGACTACAAGGGTGATAATTCTAGTAATAGTAGACCATGACATGTGAGGTCATATATTAGGGAAATTAGTGTTCTAATGGTCACTAAATAAATATATCTTCCATGGAATGATTTCCCACTTTAATTCCTTCTCAACCTTCTCTATAAATGCATAGAGTTTCAAAATCTTTAGGTTGATGATCAATAGATTTTAGAGGAAATTTATTCCCTAATGCCTTCTCAAATACAACCACCATTATTATTATTATTTGGAACCCTTGTGTAGTAACTTTGAAAATTGGTATTTTAATCATTATTTTCTTTTGAAGTACGTACATGCACAATAGTTGGTTATGCATAGAGGAAATAACAAACGTAATCACATGCCAATTTCATACAAATTGATGCAGACAAGATAAACACCCAAATTTATTGAAACATCATTAGCATCTTGCTATATTTGTGTGAACTTTATAGATTTTTTGCATAAATCATTTTCTTGAAAGTTTATAAAACTTTTCTAACAAACCCATTTTGTGTTTAACTAGCATCCATTGCAACCCATAAGGTGAAATCTCTTTGAGGAATTTTGTCAAATCAATTTACATATCTTGTCTATGCTTCCATGTTTTGTAGATATGTTTCCCAAAGCATTTACAACTATATTGACTAAATAAATTATTTGAATTAGAAAAGTCAAATGAGTGCAACAAATAAAAACACTTGAATATATTGATATTATCATAAATCAAATTACATAATAGCTTGTTGATTTCTTGTTACTTGTTTAGTGGTAGAATTATTGTTGTATTTATAGATTTCATACAATTATTTAGAATATCCTAGAATGGTTAATCAAAGCCTCTATTGTGAAGACTCTAGAAAAAGATGGAAGTTTCCAATAGATAAATATAATCTCTTACACTATAATTTTTTAAGATACATTCTATAAATATTCAAAAAAACATTATCTCCAACACCCCCCATAATGTTTATTTGGAGAAGATGATTACAACAATTATTATATTATACAACTTCCTTGAGATGTAACAAGTCTCGAAGCTTGACAAATTTCACTTTAGGCAATGCTTTTGTAAATATGTCGGTAATTTGATCTTTTTTCCACAAAACTTGAACTCCACCACTTGATTTTCAATCAAGTCACAAACAAAGTGATGATTTAGTTCTATATGTTCAAATATAGCATGATACATAGGATGTTTTGCTAGCTTGATAGTGCTTTGATTATCACAAAATATAATAATTGGACAATCTTGTGGTTTTTGTGTTTCTTCAAGTACTCTTCTAAGCCATAATGCTTATTTAGATGCCTTTGATGAAACAACATATTAAGCTTTTTTGGATGATAGTGACATTTTTTATTGCTTGTTGTTGCTCCAAGAAATTGGTCATGAGCCAAGATGAAATATATATCTTGAAGTTGATTTTTTGTAATCAATGTCACCTGCATAATTAGATTTTGTATAGCCTACTAGAGTAGGCTCTCCTCCATATTTGTATTCAATTACAAGTTGATAAGTACCTTGAATGTATTTTAGTATTCTCTTAGCTACTTTTCAACGTTCAATGTGCAAATTTTCCATGTACAAGGGGCACAATACCAACTGCATATGCAATAGATGATCTAGTTATATTAAGATACAAGAGAATTCCAACAAGTTGTATATACAATTTTCCATCCACCTTCTTTTGAGTATAGTTAGCACTCAATTTTAATCCCACTTCACATGGTGTATTGGATGGTTTACAATCACCCATATTAAATTTTCGTAATATATCAAGAGCATATTTGGTTTGAGAAAGAATGACCCTTCTTGTCATACTTGCATACCCAAAAAATAGTGCATCAACTCAAGATCAGATATTTCAAAAGCTTGTTTGAGTTTATCCTTGGTTGTTTCAATGTACTATGTGTGATCTCTTGTAATGGTTAAATCATCCACACATAGTACAATAATAATAATTTTATCATCACTATGCTTTACATACACATTTGTATCAACTTTATTTCTTTTACATCTTGCTTCTATAAAGTACTCACTTATTTTGGAGAACTATTCCCTTGGAGCTTGTTTAAGACCATATAGTGATTTTTTTAATCTACACACTAGATGTTCTTCCCCAATTTTAACAAATTTTGGTGGTTGTTGCATGAAAATTTCTTCTTTTAAATCACCATGTAGAAATTCACTTTTTACATCCATTTGAAAAATATTCCAACCAAATTTTGCAACTAAAGCAATTATTGTAGAATGGATGTCATTTTAGCAATTGGAACAAAGGCTTCAATATAGTCAATACCTTTTATTTGTGAGAAACCTCTAGCCACTAGCCTTTCTTTGTGTTTTTCAATAGCTTCATCTAATGTGAGCTTTGTTTTGTAGGTCCACTTGTAACTAACCACATTTTCACCTTTTGGAAGAGTTTCCAATTCCCAAGTTCTATTTTTCATCAAAGAGTTGTACTTGTCTTGCATATTTGCTTCACATTCATCTTTTCCTTTTGCTTCCTCATATGTATTTGGAGTGTCAACTTGCATCACCCTAGCCATAAGACTATAGTTAGCAAAATTATTCTTAGAGATTTCTTGGTATATTTTTTGAATGCTTCTAGTCTTCCTTGTGTCTTTATCATCACTTTCCCTTAATACTTCAACTTGAATTCCTTCTCCTCCTATAGAATATGACAACACCTCTATTTTAATAATTAGTATAAGTTACAAAAATATATTCTTCAATCAAGGTTGGAAATAAAGATGATGTAAAATGATCACTTTCAATACCTTCATCAAACCATACATTCATTTTGATATGTATTTCACTTGTTTTAATATTATATAACCTATATCCTTTTGATTCCTCACTATACCCAATCATTATGTACTTCTCACTCTTTATATTTATCTTGTTCCTTTCTTCATCAAGAATTTTGGCATAGGCATTACATCCAAAGGTTCGAGAATAAGACACTGTAGGATTTCTACCATTCCATGCATCTTTTGGTGTTATGTTCATAACTCCCTTAGTAGGTGTTATATTCAAAATATATACAATAGTATGAATTGCTTTAGCTCAAAATTTAGCTTCTATATTTCTAAAGTGTAACATGTGTCTAGCCATTTCTATCATAGCTCTATCATTTCTTTTCGCAACTCCGTTTTGTTGGGGTTAGTAGGAAATAGTTGATTCCTTATTTTGATGGCACCAAACTTCTGACACTCACAATTTGCAACCAACTTGATGGTTCTTTTCCAAGACACAAACTCTCGGAGATCAATTGCTATAGGAACTTACAAGTTCTTGAAAAACCAATCGTCCTTAACTAAGACATTCACATAAACTTGAAATTGAAACTTAACAAATGAAATTACCGCACTCAGATGTACATTGGAAGGATAATATTTTATTAATGCACAATATTATTCAATTACAAATCATTCTCGACCCTACAAGATTGATCTCATAGTCTACTCAACCTCCACCACATTGTACTCTACTCTCTTCACTCTCTCTAATGCTCCTCTGAACTTTCGAGCTTACTCCATTATTAGCCTCTATAACATTTTAGTCACACTTAACTTTATTGCTGCCCTCATTCTTTATACTATGCTTGTTCTTTATCTTCCTTCCATGACTTTGTTTATCCTTTCCTTCTCAGGCTCTCTACACTCCTCTTCACCATCTATTTAGCCTTCTCGGCCCTTCTCTGCTATGTCTTTGACCCCTCTTCATTTATAGGCCCTTATACTCTTCTTGGCCTACACACTCCTTTTTTCATCAACTAGAATCCCTTATTATTGTCAGATCTCCTTCGAATTTCCTCTGATCACTTATTGCATCGAATTAGCCTCCCCTATTCCTTGTTCAAAAAATCTTCTCCTTTCAGCCTTCGTTTCCCATATTGACCTTCATCTCAATCTGCTTCCATTGTTCTTTATCAACACCCACTTTATGGGTATTCGACCTCTCCTTATGGCCACATTCTATATTGGCCTTCGGCCCCTTCCTCTCCCACATTGACTGCTTCCATCATTCTTTTATTATCACCTTTATAACTGTTTGGTCCCCTTCTAATTTGAACCTTCACCATCTCATCTTCATCTAACCATTCTTCTCTTTATTTCATCTGGCTCCCTTATCGGCTACACTTCATAACAACCTCTTCAATCAAGAGCAATGTATAACGGATTGGTCTTTCCATAATCAACTGCCACCAAATTGTCTCCAAACTAAATTGACATCTCCCACGAATAGAAATCAAACCACTATTGGGTAACCAAACCGACATGGTCACTATTGAGTTTTGGAGGTAACAGAAAAATATTCAACCACCCCTTTATTGCAAAGAGTTTTTGTCACTCAGGCGACGGGAAGTCCAACATTTGTTGTTTGCAACAAGAGGCTAAAACATAACACATCCAATGCTCAAACCACCAAAACACTAAAAAAAACCCCAAAAACTAAAAAAATTGAAACCAAACTTTGAATGGAGAGCGATGCCCCTACATCAGACTCCCTAGGGGACAAAATTTGCATGTGCTCCTACACATGAGATCGTAAATCCACAATCAACTCTTCTTTTCTTCTACCTTTTCCAACATCTTTTTGGTACTGCTGTCACATCCCTCCAATACTGAGGTCCATTATTCAACTCTTCACTCATGAAAAAATTTCTCCCATTCATCATATTCCTTTTATTTTACTATATCTAGTCGTCAACAATGAAAACAAAGAATCCCATGTCTTCTAAACTATTCATTCCACACATCTGCAAAACAACCCCTATCTCATCTACACAAACTATCATGCTTTCTCTTCTTACCACCTCACCTAACATTTTCCAACCAAACATCATCCAAGGCTAACTGCTGCAATACTACATCATTATCAGCTCCATTATCTACACCCCAACTCACAAAATCTTTTACTAAATCTGCCTCTTTCTCAACATCATTCCCTTGATCCTTAACCATAACTTCTAACTACATATTTATCACTATTCCACTTATTTGTATGCCTCCAAGCTTTCTATTCCACTCCTCTTTGATTGCTTCATATTTTTCCCATAAATCATCTTCTTTGTCATCGACTGCTTCTCCTATTCCATGTTCTTTGTTGCAATGTCTTTCTCTTCATTCGCTTGTTTGTCTTCTCCATTTTGGACCATTGTTGTCCCATTATAAACAGTCTTTCTTCCAATTGCATTCTCATTCAATTTCCTCCTTATCTCCTCTTCTTCATGAAGGTTATTGTCTTCTACAACTGTTTCAATATTTCTTCCCATTTTTACATCTGCATTATACTTCCTTGCTCTTAAATTTGCTGCACACTCTTGCCTTTGGAGGCTCATCTCCAATTCCTCATTCATAGACAAATTAAATTTGCTTTTGCTCCTTTCATTCTTCCCAATCTGCCTGTATTTGCTTTCTTTCCTCTTCTAATGTTTATCTCTTCTCCCTCCTTTCTCATCTATCATCCTCCACATCTCCACATCATATGCATAAATTTCATTCAAAGCCTCAAAATCATCATCATCAAGATTAGATACCTAACCTTTTACTTTGCTTGAACTATGCTTCTTCTTCTCAAATGTTGCTCCACACCTTTGTTCTTTATTTTCTTTCTCATTTTCCACCATGACTCCTTTTTCTTGGGACTGGTTCTTTTCTTCATGACTCCAACTCACAACCTTTGTCTTCTCATCACCACAATTAGTGGCTGCTATTTGTTTCACCACCCATACTTTATCTTTGAACTGTTGTCCTTTCTTGGTTGCACTTGTACTTCTCACTCTTTTCTCTATCTTCATCCTCAAATCATCATCCCAAAGCCTTCTTGTTGGTGCCCACTTGTTCCTCAACATGTTCCTCTCTCTTTGTCCTTTCTCCTTGGTACAATAATCTTTGAAAACAACTTCTTCATTGCCATTTAATGGATGCCCTGCAACAACCTGCTTTTTTTGCCAACCTTTGGGTGCTCTCTTGAACTCTTTCATAACTTTTCTCTTTTCATTATTTCCCATTTCACCTTGAACCTTCATTTTCTGCCCCATTTCAGTGGGTTTTCTTTGTCAACTAGGCACTCTATATCCATGATCTATTGAAAACCTCATCTCTCTTTCCTCTCTATGTTTTTGCAAACCAACATTATTGTTTCTTTCTTCATGGCCCAAACCATTACTCGTATTCACAGGTTCAACACTTTGCTACCTAGATTTTCTCTCTACTTTGCTTACCAATTCTTCACCTTCATCTACAACATCTTCTAGAGCTTCTTGAAATTCATAATCATCCTCAAAATCTACATTATCATTTGAAATCACTATAATGCTATGCTCTTCTTCATATTTAAGTTCCTTGTATTGTACCTCTTCATGCTGCACTGCTGCAATCTATTCATGCATACCAGTTGTTGCAATTTTTTTTCCTCTTCTCTCATCTTCATCTCTATCCAAAGGTGCTCTGTTGGACCTTCTCTTATCCACTTCAAGGTCTCATTCTGGACCTCCCATGTAAATCTCTTCATACCTACATACACATGCTTAAAGACAATATTAGACAATAAAATAAGAGACCACAACATCTCCATAAGTGCCTCCTTCATGGACACTTTCCTCTTCCCTTTTCTCTCTACTTCTTGCACCTCTTTCATGCTCCACTTATTGGCTCTCATCATGTTCTCTTCAACGAGAACTTATTTGACCTCTTCTGGTCCATGTTGCTCTATAGGAAACTCTTTGTTGTCCCAAACTTTCTAGGACCCTCTCATCCTCTTATATTTTCCTCTTAAGGCTTCTAGACTCTGCCTTTTTCTCTTCTCAATAATATCCTTCACAGGCCACTTTACTTTTCTTATCATTGGCCATACCCAAACATAATCTTGGTTTCCTTCCTCAAGCCATTGTTTGTATCTTCCAAATATCTCATCAATGTTGCTAACTCTTTCTCAAATTTTGCATCTTTCATCTTCTTGTTTTCTTTCTTCTTGTCCCTCTTCGTGAGACTCTCTTTTCCAGTTTGCTTCTACATCTTCCAATCTTCCTTCATTTTCTAGACACCACACCTAGGGCTTCTTTCTTCTCCCCTTTCCCAATCTTTTTGTGCCACATTCTTCTCACAATCCCATCAATCTGCAACACATAAGTAAACTGCAATCGTATCTTCCCACAGGAATCAATATCTCCCTCTATATACTCTGCCTAGATTCTTTGAATCCATCAATCTACAACATATACACTTTTTTTCCTCTTCACTACCCACAGGTTCTAGCTAAGTTGCCTCACTTCAGTGATCTACTTAGCGCTTAGAACCTTTTTCGCTCTAATACCAAATGACGGCACCAAACTTCAGACACTCACAATCTACAACCAACTTGATGGTTCTTTTCCAAGACACAAACTCTCGGAGATCAACTGCTACAAGAACTTACAAGTTCTTGACAAACCAATCGGCCTTAACTAAGACATGTACATAAACTTGAAACTAAAACTTAGCAAATAGAATTACCACACTCAGATGTACATTGGAAGGATAATATTTTATTAATGTACAATATTATTCAATTACAAATCATTCTCGACCCTATAGGATTGATCTCATAGTCTACTCGGCCTCCACCATGATGTACTCTACTCTCTTAACTATCTTTGATGCTCCTCTGAACTTTCGGCCTTACTCCATTCTCAGCCTCTGTAACATTTTAGTCACACTTGAATTTATTACTGCCCTCATTCTTTACACTCGGCATGTTCTTTATCTTCCTTCCACAACTTTGTTTATCCTTTCCTTCTCGGGCTCTCTACACTCCTCTTCGTCTTCTATTTATCCTTCTCGGCCCTTCTCTGCTATGTCTTTGACCCCTCTTCATTTATCGGACCTTATACTCTTCTCGGCTTGAACACTCATTTTGTCATCAACTAGAATCCCTTATTGTTATCGGACCTCCTTCGAATCTCCTCTAGTCACTTATTGCATCGAATCAGCCTCCCCTATTCCTTGTTCGATAGATCTTCTCCTTTTAGCCTTCATCTCAATCCATTTCCATTGTTCTTTATTGTCACCCCCTTTATGGGTATTTGGCCTCTCCTTATGTCTATATTATATATTGGCCTTTGGCCCCTTCCTCTCCCACATCGACTGCTTCCATCATTCTTTTATTACTACCTTTATAATTGTCTGGTCCCCTTCTAATTTGAACCTTCACCATCCCCTCTTCATCTAACCATTCTCCTCTTTATTTTATCTAGCTCCCTTATCGGTTGCACTTCATAACAACCTCTTTAATCAAGAGCAATGTATAATGGATCGGTCTTTCCATAACCGACTGCCACCAAATTGTCTCCAAAATCAAATCAACACGTCCCACGAATAGCAATCGAACCACTATTGGGTAACCAAACTGACATGGTCATTGTCGGGTTGAGGAGGTAACAAACAAATATTCAACCATCCCTTTATTGCAAAGAGTTCTTGTCACTTGGGCGGCAGGAAGTCCAACATCTGTTGTTTGCGACAGGAGGCTACAACATAACACATCCAATGCCCAAACCACCAAAACACTACAAAAAACCCCAAAAATTGAACAAACTAAAACCAAAATTCGAATGGAGAGCAAAGCCCCTGCATCATATTTATACCATGTTTACAAAATTCTAAGAAATCTTTATTCATATATTCAATACCTCTTTTTGTCCTTATTATCTTTAGAGATCTTCCACTTTACTTTTCAATCAAAACTTTTAACTCTTTAAACTTATCAAACACTTCATCCTTCTATTGTAGAAAATATACCCAAATTCTTCTAGTATATTAATCTATAAAATTGAGAACATGCATTGATCTTGCAAGTGATGGTATTCTAAAAGGGCCCATTACTTCACTAGAACCAAATGTAAATGAGTTTTTTCGCTCCATGATTTTCCTTGTAGGAAACTTTCCACGTGCTATTTTCCCATTCAACATCCTTCACATACCTTGTGTCTTGGTCATATTTTTGGAAGACCATGTACCATATGTAGTTTTTCCATAAGCTAGAGACTTTTCTAGTTGAATGTCACATATTTTCATGCCATAACCTACTCATATCATCATATTTAGCAGTAGCACACATATACTCCTTTCAACATTTAAAAGTAAATTCTTGAAATTTTTATAATATATTCTACATTTTACCAATTGTAGTCACTTTATAGTTATTCACGTCCTTGATTAAAAATTTGTCACTATAAAACTCTCGTATACCCTTGGTTTACAATTTGAGATATTGAACTTGAATATTTGTTTTGAATTCTAGAATTAGCTTCACATTTTTGAACACACCATTATCAACTTGAACATTTCTAGTTCCTTTAACTTTTGAAGCAATATGATTTCCTATATATATTTTCTTTTTAGTGTTATCATTTCTTAATGATTCAAATTGTTCCTTATTGTGAGACATGTTTGTGTAGCACCAAAATCAATAACCCAATCATCCTTATAAGAACTATTTGTTTAATTGCAATACAAAGAGCATTAATTTTAGAATCAAAGGATTTTGTAAACTTATTTGTCTTCCTTTTTGTATCTCTAATCCTCTTATAACATTCATTTGCTTTGTGACCTAGCTTTCCACAATAATTACATTTCCATTTACTTTGATTATGATCCTTGAAGTGTATCTAGTTTCATCCTTCCAATTTCTCTCTTGGTTGATTTTGTTGTGTATTTTTGGCATGGTGTTTCCCCTTCATTGTGAATGCTTGAGAGTCATCACTAAATGACTCCCTCTCCTTGAATTAACATTTTTCTTCTTGCACTAGCTTAGCACATAACTCTTCATATTTTATATTTATAATTTATCAACAATATCTAGCCCTCATATAAATGGTTGTTAGGATCTCGGAAGAATTTGTAATAATATTTGCACAATTTTTTTTATCTATATCCTTTCCAAGAGAAGCAAGCTCGTTTTTTTTCTTTTAATTTTTTAGATGAGGGACTAGTTCTTGTGAATTTGATAATTTCATATTGTACAATTATGTGGTGAGAGTTAGGATCCATACATCACTCAAATTTTCATATGTACTCTACAAAATACCCCATACTTTGACTCTACTTCTCTCATTGCGAACTTTTAAAAAAATTGTTGGAGTACGAGAAACACTGAGAAGGGGGGGTGAATCAATGTTTCAATAACCAAATTCAAATTCAATTGCTTTTCAAAATACAAAACTTCTTTATAATTGTGAAAAGTTCAGTCTCAAGAATGTACTCAAATGTGACAGCCAATATCATATTTTTAAACCACATGAAAAAATCAAAAGAGGCATAACACAAAAGAACCATAACATAGTATTTTCATGAGTGGAAAACCCTCATAGGGATAAAAAAACCACTCGGTAAAATGCCTCACTAGCTTAATCAAAACCCATTGATTACAGAGCCTCACTAGCAAAGCCTCATTGGCTACAAAAATATGCCTCACTGGCAAAACACAACCTCACTAGAATTTAATGTTGCTACAACCTCATTGGCTTTTCAAGTTAGCAACTACTTCACTGGAAAACAATATTTTCATCTCAAAATGATTCTAAAAATAAAAAGATAGAGTGAAATATTTGTTTCATTACAAAGCATTTTTTGATTGTCTCATTTTCATTGGAGACTCAAGCATCTATATGTAAATACAACCAACACTTAAAGTTCTTTCCATCTTTCATAACAGATTTCTCATCAAAGTTTTCAACACAAAAATAAAAATGACTCTTTGTAGAGTATAAGTCTCATACCCATCGAACTAGTGCATAGTGATCATGTCACTGTTTATAGCATACAAAATAATCACTTCCTTCATCCATAACTGCCTTTCAAAACTGCCTGTACAAATTTTCATAACTGCATAACAACATGTGGATTGGCTACTTTATTGTTTTGAACCAACTATTAGACCAAAACATAATATGCAATAATACTCTTTAAAACTTTAAAGTGTTTTTCACAATGAAACACATATGATAAGTCGACATGCTGGAAAAACAAACCCTCTATACAAAATTAAACCTTAACAAACAACAATGTATTTGTGACAAGGTCGTTCCCTAGCTACCACCAAATGCAACATATGTCCCTTACAAAAACTTTAGGAACAACAATATGTTTTGAGAGCTTGTGCCCTAACAATAGGGTATACACAAGTTTAGACAATAAATTTACATTTGTGCCCAATACCAAAACCCATGTCATCACAATGAGTGTATGCAAAACTGAACAAGGTCGAAATGATAGACTTTGAATCAAACCCGACAACCATACGCAATGCAGCCATAAATCAACCAAGACCATGAGGAAATGTAACTTGACCTCAATCAAATGCAAAAAACTAAATACACTAAATTCCATTGTAAAGACAACAGAATAAAGACCATTTCTAGATTATACAAGCTTATGCAAAAACAAAATGACTAGGGTTTACACAATCGAGTTACCACTTTACATTTCAACCTTGCAAGAAATGAGGTCGATGTCACTTTGTAAATGTTGTCTGTGAACTACCTAAAACCATTTTCATCATTTTCCAGCCACCAAACCACTATTCTTCCCTATTTTCTCAAGCCCTAACTCGACCATCAACATTGCCTTGTGTTTTACAAAGTGATTAACTTTTTAGGGAAAATGATAGCAAAGTATATTCATTATGCCTTTTGTGTTGGCATTCTTCATCATAGCTTTGATTATTTTGCATGAATGTAATTAAACATTATAATGCTAAAAACCTGTGTGTTGGTCTAAGCCACTCAAAACCTTTGCGTCGTTCTAAGCCACAATGACATCAAAGTGCTAAGTCAACAAACCAAAACCTCATGAAATATTGCAACCTCAATGTCATAACAATGATAGCTCATAGTCACCAAATATCAACCAAACCAATGAAGTTCATGCCCTTTATAAATGTATCAAGGTAACAGCCTAACTTGACATCAATGCCAAAACCAAGCTATGTCAAAGAGGTCAACAAAAACTTCCTCAGAAAGTGTAAACTTGATCAACGTTGATGCCTTTTTCTCTCTTATCCCTATATTCTTGATCTTTTCCAAGGTTTGTTGGCCTTTGTTCACTATCATTAGCAATTTCATAGCATTTTCAAAGCGTTAGATTAATCTCCATACAAGACACCCAATCATAATATTTTTTTCCATTTAATTTAATTATAGGTAAAGGAATACCAATGAAACCCATTATGCTAAATTCCCTCTTTTTAAGATGACAATGAAATTAAAAATAATCTTCAAATTCGTTAATGTATTTTTTTTTTAAATATAAATCTCTCACCAATTTTTTATACTGATATTCTTTTCTTTGTTGCAATATTGCTCACTTCCTTTACGAGAAAAAACTTGCTCGTGCTACTAACAATTTAATCACAATCAACATAGTTGAAAGTCCATACTACAAAACCCACATATCACTACCTAAAATTTAAAAGGACTTTTTTACCATATTGAACAAATAAATAATTTCAAATAGCAAAGATAAAAGAGTGCAACAAATAAAAACACTTGAATACATTTATATTATCAAAAATCAAATTACATAATAGTTTGTTGATTTCTTGTTACTTGTATAGTGGTATAATTGTTGTTGTATTTACAAATTTCGTACAATTATCTAGAATATCCTAGAATAGCTACAAAAGCCTCTAATGTGAAAAATCTAGAAAAAGATGGAAGTTTCCAATAAATAAATATTATCTCTTGCGTAAAAAATTTAAAAAAATACATTCTATAAATATTCAAATAATAAACATTATCTCCAACTATTCTTGTATCTTGAGAGTCACTCCTACCTATCATATGAAAATTTTATGACGGTTTGGTCATTTAAATGCCTTTCATTTAATGTTTTAAGAAAATATTAAATATACAAAAAGTTGAATTTATGAAGAATTTTATATTAAATATTTTATATTATTTTTTTATCGAATTTATTAATCATACATATTAAATATGAAAAATAATAATTTATCTTTAATAAAGTAATGCAAATAATTTAATTTTTATTTTAGAATATATCATTATGTATCATTTAAATTAATTAAGTAATATTTAATAGAAAGCATAATTCTTAAAATGACAAATAAATAATAAAGAAATGTAATAATCTATTATAAACCTTCAATATATAATTTGCTTATATTTAAACTCAAAATTGACTTCCCCAAAGAAAAGAACTATTTTATTTTATTATTTTTAAATTGAGATATAAATGATATCAAATGTCAAGAAAAGAAGAGTTCTTTGTATTCTTCTGGATATCTAATATGTTTCACTCCAATTTACATCATTTGCTTGAGGCCCATTTAAAGATACTCTCATTAATGCATCCAATATATATCCAAACACAAATTTGATTTCTAACATCTTTGATGATTTTTTATTTTTTTTTTGAAAATCCTCTTTCACAATCAACAATACTTGTAAGAATAGTAAGCATGGCTGCCATAACTTTATCATACGAGAATAAATTTTATGCCAATATGTTGTGTCACGAAAGACTCTCTATACATTTTTCATCTTGAAACCCTCACAACTCAAAAAAAAGAGTTTAACTCCGTTTTGTAATCACTAACATCAAATGTGGATACAAATTCATTGTCATTATTTGAAGTAGTATGTTGCAAATGTTGGAGAAGCTTATAAAGACAATGCTCTAAGATATTATCTTGAGTTTGAAAATCTGATGGATAATAAGAAGGGTTGAAGAGTTTTGCTACATTAAAAACAGGAAGATCTAGAAATATTTTTCATTCAAATAATCAATGAGAGATTGAATATAGCCTTCTGCAATATGTTGACAACTTTTTTGTGTTCCTTCAACACAGGGTTTCATGGTATGCTTCCCTACATCACCATACTCATATCCCTAAATTGGAATATGTATATGTTTTAATTCATGCATATCAATGACAACATTGTCTTTCAATTCAATACATCCAAATTGAGAATCAATCAAGAATTTTGAAAGATAAGTTGTACCTTCTACAAATGTACATTTTCTCAAAAACCATCTATATAAATTTCCTATTGCTTCATCAAGAGACAAATCAATAATTGGGATGTCTACATTTTCTTCTTGAAAAATTATATTCAATTTATTTAGTTCACCAAAAACATCAACAAGCATATGCAAACAAAATTAAATAGAATAAATTGTTGTCTTTGTATACAATGATAAACACTTCTTATCATTTTTCCACAAAGTTAAGATAGCTGGCATAAGATTTGCATACCTTATTATGATTTCTCCTCTGGATAACCATATAATTGTGTGGATCTGTAAAAAATTTAAAAAATCAATTTGCACAATTCTAAGTAAATCATTCAAACCATTATCTTTTTGGTAAATTTTGGACCCATGAATGCACTTTATTTGTTATTTAAATTCAACAAATAATAAATCAAGTATCCTTTCAAAAGCATTTGTTCACTGCTTACGATTCACAATGAGCTATACAATGCACTAAAATAAGATTTGGAATATTTTATTTTAAAAGAGGAACAAATCCATTTTCATACCCAACCATTGTAGAAGTCACATATGTTGAGACAACTATTAGTTTTGTCAATGAAACCCTCTATCATTTATCAATTGATTGATGGCATCATATAAAATTTTCACTTTTCCATATGACACATTCATGATCTTCATAAACATATAAATAAGTGTCCCATGACCCTCTGAAGTTAAGTATCTTGCATAAACAACAAGGTTTTTCTCTAAACTTCAATCAATACTTTCATCAACCATTAGTGAAAAAAAGGAATTTTCAACATTTCTTCTATTTGAATTTGTTCAAGATATTTTGATATGCAAAAATAAAATCATTGTGTATGTAGAGTAGTCTTGATACTTTGGCATATTAGGAGTTTTAAAATCCATGAGAAATTTACATATTTTCCCATACTTAGCTAAAGATAAATCCTCTTGACAAACAAAATAACTTGTTTTCATTGAAGTGATTACTCTTTCCCTATTAATATCTTGAATCTTTAAATTATGATCTAGAATAAATCGTATCTTTCTCTTTGATGCATTAATCCATCTTTCTTGAGCATCTTTATGTATCACATACTGTTCATGAGTTACAAGAGAATCATGTTGTGAATTGCTTCAACCATCACGTATACCTCATGGACCTAGCATCTTATACTTCTCACAATAATTACATTTAATGACTATATTACCATCATGTTTAAAATAATTTAACGTTTCAAAAAAAAATTAGCCATTCCTTTCAAAAAAAAATTACTTGTACTTTTTTCTTCCCTTGATTGATATTTGACCCCTCTCCAACTTCATCACTAATACTAGCCCCTTCCCCAACTTGATATGTTTCTTTCAAATGCTTATGATGACAATGTTCATGTAACATTAAATTATTGTGAGGACCCACCCATAGATAGGCATGACAGATTCGAAGTAAACCATATGGTTATATATATTTATATTAGTGATTTAATGATTTATTTAATTGTAATGTTAAAAAAAAAAAAAAGTTAAAATTACAATGAATATAATTATGGTGATCATTATAATTTATTTAAAGAATGCTTAAAGTATGTTTCAAATGCCAAGTTATATGAAATGGTTATGAATAAATAAAGAGTTTAAAATTTAAGTTGATTATTTAGTAACCAATATATATTGTAAACAACGTAATTATATGTTTTTAAAAATATTCTTTCATTTTTATTGAGAATGTTAATAGTGAATATAAAAATAAAGTCATTTTTTTTATAACATATCAAACCTTAATAGTTGTCCCTATGATCTCAACTAGACTTATTACAAGTTATGAATTGAGATTAGAGTGTCTTAAGTCTAGAGGATCATGAACCAATCTTGTGTAATCATTTATCATATTTGTATTAGATAGTCCCTATTAAAATTGTATAATTTAAGAATTTGTTAATTGATTTAATTTTGAGTATGTTATATCATAACAGAAAAAGGCTTCATTGGAATGTAAACCTATATGGATTGAATTTATTATGAATGGATTATGAAACATGTTATAACATTACTAGTAGAATGGCCTATTATGTAATTCTAAATCTTCCTATCTTAGATATCGATTATGGTTCCTAGTTATGGTTAATGGATTTGGCACTAGCTTGACACTCAAGGTATCACTCCATTATGATCTTGATAAAAATGAATAAGGAGGTGTTAGAATAATTGGAAACCTAAATATAAGAACTACTTTGAGATAACTTATGGAACTTTTAGACTAGATTTGATTTCATAAGTTAGATTGATTAGACTATTAATTTATTCTTATTACAATGCACTTAATCAAGATTAGTATATATATGGATTTGATATTATACATATTGCGAGCATAAAGGATGAAATATTAATCCTATTTATTAAAATACCTTAGCTTAAAGTTGGCAATGACATCACACATAGAGTAAATTGACTTAATGGATAATTGAATAGGTATAGGTTATGTGTTTTGAGGATAGCTTAAGATAATATCTTTGGTTTAATAAATTATTATGAATTACTAGCGTTTATGAATTCTTGCATATCACAATTAGTAGATAATAAGTTTCATATTGATGCATATGCATATTGAATTTCATTTGAATAGTTATAGATAAAAAAAAACTGAGGTGTCTATAACATTATTAATTGATCTAACTTATTATAGTTATATGTGACAAGAATTAGAGCAGTTGAGAGTAGAGTTTTATTGAATGGATTGATATAGATTTTAACTAATTTTCTTAATTATTGGTTATTACACACCCAATACTCTAAACCAATAACCTATTTGAATAAAATAAATTGAAACCAATAAGTAAGAATGAATGAGAAATTATCCTCAAACCCTAATTAGGTAAACATGAAAATATATCACATATGAAACTTAATGTTAAACACCTCAGTCTACAATGCTTGCAATAGATCTTTCAAATTATTTTATTCCTCCATATTTCATGAGTGGATGGAAATCAATGAAGAATTCTATGGGAAATTTGGGAAGAGTTAAGATGAAGCCTAATCAAATCTATTCCCAAAATCAAACTTCAATATTTTTCCTACCGATATGGAGGCCGATATGATAGGTTCAAGTTGGGAAAATAAAAGTTGACAGGCTTGAGTGGATAAGTGACAGCTGTGAGGAAGAAGCATTGAGAGGATTATTTGGAAAAAGATCTGTAATTGTGTCCTAGCATAACTACATTCCTACATTTGATACTACTAGGAATACATGAATCAAGAGGTCATTGTTAATTAATAAATTACCAAAAGTGGGCACGTGAACTTAATGCTCTTTGCTATCGAAGGTTAAATAAATTTATGGTGGGGAGAATAAAATATGAGAGGTGGCCCCACAGTCAATTTTGAGAGAAAACTCCTATCAAAAAAATCATCATAGACTTCTAAGCAAATTGGTTTTCATGTTTTGGTAGTTGTAGGAAACTAGAGGTTAGGCAGTGAGATTTTTTTTAACAGAAACTTATTAAGTTGTGTGACTGAGGATATTGGCATGGGCCAATTATGCTTGATCCATGAAGAATCGAAGCATATTCATGCCACTAATACTCAATCTTAAACAAGATCATTCAAATGAAAATTAAACTAAACATTTATTGAAACTACAAAAGCATTTAAATGTCTACTCTAATCCATTTGAAACTTATCCCATTTTGATATTGGTGTCATGTTGATGTGGAACAACGACCCTTTCCCAATCTCGTGATCAGTGAGATTGTTTCAATTGATACTATTGAAGAGAATCAATGAAATGGTTGTGATATATGAATGAAAACATGATTTATGCTAAAATGAGTATGATGCAAGAGTTAATCTAGCATGATTTTATGCTAAAAGATGTAGATATGCAATTGCTAAGCTACTCTAAATGAGATTTAAACTAAAAATACTCAAACCCTAATTATCTTATTAGCTAAATGGATGCATTATGGAAGCCATTAATAGAAGCTAAGCTATTATGCAACTAATTTAAACTAAAATATGCTAAATTTATGCAAAGATGAGTGAGTGTGAGTGATTTCAACAGCATAAGTTTGCAAATTGAAAGATGGGTCCATTTGTCTCCAAATAGTGACCTATTTATAGGAAAATAAATGAGAAATGAAGGGTTGAAATTGAAAAGCTAATCAATGGTCAAGGATGGAAGAAGATGGAGGCATGGATCATGGATTCTCATCAATGGGTGAGAATGCAAGATGAGATTTAATCAAGGGTTCTCATTCCTTCCAAACAAGCACACAATTGACCTATACAAGAGGTCAAAAGTTAACTTGCATTTGAAGTTAAGTGAGAATATTCTTTGGAATATTCTCATGGGTGAGGAAAAAGGATATTTTGCAAATTAAAACAAAGTTTAATTGTGCAAAAGGGGAGGGACTATTCTATGGGAATATTCCCCTTTTGGAGGAATGTGCAAAGGAGGAATATTCCCTTGCAAGTGGGGGGGAAATTAGATTAGTTAAATAATTGCTAACTAAACAAGGGTTTAATCATGCAATTAGGGGAATAAGAAGAATAAAGTTATATTCATTAAATTAAATGATTTAATGAATGAGGGAAAGGTGAAATGACATTTAAATAAGAAGACTTTAGGGAATTAAATTAAATAGCTTAATTTATTTAATTTAATGAGATGAAATGTTAGCATGAAAGGGAGGAATTAACTTGATTAATTAAATGAATTAGGTTAATAGATGCAAATGATGCAATTAATTAAATAGCTAAGCTAATTTAATCAATTAAGTGAAAAAGGGATGGTTTTTAAGAGGAAATGATGTTAGTATACTTGATTCGAGTGTATGATATCATTTAGGAAATTTTTCAGTGTTTACATTTTTCCCCTCTTTGAAGTGAGGTATCGTTGCTTCAATTCAAAGACTAATGCTCTTCGGATTTAAAAACTATTGATTAAATTTTTAAAAAAAAATGATTTTTTAGATGCCCCACTGCTGAAGGATTAAGCTGATTTCTTGCCCCCTCGAGAAATCGGGCGAAAATTTTGAATTTCATGTTGATTTCTCGACAAAGGGGAAAAGCTCCCCCAGGGGTCTAGAAAGGCTTTGAGATGCAAGAAACATGCCAAAAATGCAAAAAATGATGCAAAATAAGGTTTCGATTGGCAAGGTTGGTGAAAACAATGATAAACCATATCTTCAAGGTTAAATTAGGGCAAAAAACCCTAATAAATAAGCTAAAAAGGGTCACTTTCAATTCATTTGTGAATTCACACCTTAAGGAATTCTTGCAAATTGAGCTCTAACCCTCTAACAAAATGGTGTGACAAGCTCCCATGACACATTTCCTACCGAGTTCAAGAGTACCAAAGGCTTCTAGGTGCAGGACCACCAGTATGTGATTCGAAACTTGATTTGAAATTTGACTTTTTGATGCATTTAATGCCTTTTAAAATTTAAACTTTGGCGGCGTCGCTCTAGAGCAACACTAATTTGATAATCGGTGACCCTAATTTGAACTGTAGTGACACATATGTGTATTGCGACGTAGTTCACAATTTAGAATTAGGGTTTCAATTTCTAAATCACAATGCATATGTTTATAGCGACACAACTTGCGATTTTCATTTTAATGCCTCAAGCGTCGTAGTTTAGAATTTGAAATATAGCAACGCTATTGTCATTTTGGAGCTGATAATTTCAAACTTAGCCAATTTTTTTCAAATTTTGACGTTGTGCGCTTCATGGGTGCAAGAGGTCATTCCACCTTTGATGTCCTGCAAACACCAACCCACAGTATTGGCGAGACTTGGTGATTTATTCGAGTTGTGACAAGAGCACTTGGGGGAGATCGGTATATGGTACATTGCATACATGCCCATCGTTAGGACACATCTACCTATGATGATAGTGTTGTGCGAGCAATGGCACAATGAGACTTTGTCATTCCACCTTCCTATAGGTGAGGTGATAGTGACACTAGAGGATGTATGGTGGATATTGTGTTTGTCGATACATAGCGAGTGTGTGATTTACAACTCTGATGTCGGTTACGATGCCTGGCATGAGGTGATGAAGATTGAGGACATCGTTCTAGTCAATTCACAGATCAACCTTGATATGTACAAAGGTTGAGTGCCTACTTTTCAATTGATTGTTGCAGCCATCATCTCTGGTTTGGTTGCTATTGATCGATGGAGCAAGGAATTCGGCCCAAGATGGGGCCTTGCTTGGCACCAGATGCTCTACAGGACACTATTTGCATGGGGTCTAATGATGTTGGCCTTATTATATCATGATATGCATGACTTCGTTTACTATGGTGGACGAGCCATCGACACAGGGGTTACCTTGCTACACATTTTGGATTGGGAGCATATCACAGTGCTTCAATTGATTGTCCAAATGGCTAATGTAGAGCCAGATGATCTAGTGGTGTGGTGATACAAAGGGGCCATCACTTTACAACACACTGGGTAGCTTGGGATTCCATGCTGGCATAGGGTGCTTGATGATATGACAGTTTTTAGATGGCGGCCCTAGATTCAGATGTTAGTGTGGTATGACAATGTTTAGTAGCTCTTCTTTACTAGACAGACCTGGTATATGTAGGGTCAAGAGCACACCATTATTGAGAGATACTTGCCAGATAGGGTGGCCCGACAGTTTGGTGAGCAATAGGATAAGCCAGACGATGCATACAGAGCCATCTTTGCTAGATCAACACAAGAGGTACCTACATGGGGACATACTATCCTAGCTCCTAAGGTAGTTGAGGGATTTTGAGAATTGGTTGCTCAGCCATGGGCATACGATAAGGGATAGGCCAACACTCAGATGATGTCTGCATACGATGCATGGTTTACATCCCCTTGTTAGTTGACAGATCCAGCGGGTGCTCCTCCAAGAGGGAGACCGAGAGGGAGGGGAGTGGGCAGAGGCAGAAGCAGGGGATAGGATGGTCAAGATGGGAAGATTACAGGGGCACCACTAGTGGATCAATAGCCTCCACAATAGCCTCCTATTTAGCAGCAACCAGTGCAACCACCACCACTAAATCCCTAATATTTGTAGATTCAACAGCTACAGCAGCAGATTCAGGTCATTATAGGTGAGCGGGATCAGGCTCGATAGCAGATTTTGGCTATTACTACTGAGAGAGATCAGGCACAACAACAGGTACAGGCTATCACACCAAAGAGAGACCATGAGCGGTAACTCAAATAGACTATCGAGATGTAGTCAGCACAGGAGGTCAGGTGGTGCCAATAGCTCGAGATGATGATAGTTGCATCTCAAGGGCATACAGTGTCTGCTAGGTTATATAGAGAGGTTGTTACTGAGGCAGTCTATTATAGGATGCACTATCACAGAGATGTCCCCGTGGTGCTTAGACAGTCGAATTACTCCTAGAGGACCGGGGCACATGCTAGAGCAAAGGATTAGCCAGAGAGACGAGTTGGAGAGGGGAGCAGCTATTAGGGCTAGCTCAATTGTACAAACACTTTTTGATTTATTGCCCGATTCTTTACATAGATATACATTCATGGGCTCATTTTTTATAGCCTTGTGGATATTGTATTTATGATCAATATACATACACTGATTCAGATATTGTACAATGACATTCATTTTTTGATATATATAAATGATACGGATACAGATGATTTATGATGAGATGTGTACTCTTACGTCATGCTTATGATTGTATGGATGCACTTTATTTATGCCTATGTGATATGATATGAGATTATATGTGATGGTATGAAATGGAATAGATGCAATGTAATATTCTTTTTTAGTATCTTTTCACGACATGTTATGGGATGGATGATATGATATGCAGATGTTATGCTATGATTATGTATGCAAATGTTATGGATGTATTTCTTTTTGTGTATTTTCCTATGCAATTTTATGAGATTATGATGCATGCATATGGATGTATGGATGGATAATGCAGATGTTCATGATTATGCAATTATTTAAGATGCTTAGAATAACAAATCTATATTATTCACACAACTTAAATGATGATGATGATGCAAGATGCATGTTTCCTAAATTTATGATATTCCATGATTATGCTAGGATGATGGAGGATGTATGCATGTTGATGATTTGTGGATGCAGGATGGATGCATTGATGATGTTTTTGCTGACTATCATGATACTAGGTTAGCGCGGAGAGAAGATAGAAGAAGCAAGATGATTGACCATTGATTTTGATGGTTGCTTTAAGAGATCCAACAAGTCTATGATCCATTGAGACTTTATTAGAGATGGTGATGAGAAATGCATGATGATGATTTGCTCATATCTTGGGATTGGGATTTTTTGTCATTCCTTATTATTTGATATAACACATAGACACAATGCATCAAGGTATTGATAACCAGGATGACATTGTATCTAGTGTAATGGAATTTGACTCTGCAAATAGATAGGATAGTTCTTGTTCACACCTTGACATACAGAAACCTCATTGGAATGTAAGTTAGAAGCTTAGAATATATTGGACCTAATCATATGCAATAGTCAACAATGTACTCCAAACAACTTTCCTACACACAACTAAGCAAGTATGTTCCAAGATTATTTTACAAGAGTAACCACAAGCACAACAAACAAACGATAATGATTGATGCCCCATTCCTTTCTCTCTAAATCATTTTGATAGACATCACCAAGAGGTCCTTGGAATAGGTCATTAAGATAAATCATAAGAAAAGATCAAAGACAAACAATTAGTGTTATCTATATCTCTTGACCGTTTAATTTAGCTAAGTTCATTTTTGATACTGATGTCCATCGCAAGAAGGATACATCCTAGGACATGTTGATCAGAGGTTTTTTGATGTTAGGATGATGATGAGCTTTATGATAAGCCGTTGATATAAAATTCACTGACATGTTTACCTATGATCTAGACTTTAGATTTTGACAGTTAGGTTCTCACTTTACGACATGTTATTCCTGCTTTCTATTTTCTTTACCAAAGGTTGAAGGTGATGATCGATTTATTATGGGTGAAGTTTTATTGCAGGTGAAAGCGAAAATGGGATGGATGGTTTTGGATTTTCTAGAATATTTCAATGTTTTTGGTATTTTGAAAATGTTTTGAGGTTGTTTTTGGTATTCACTTAAGCAAGATAAACTTGAGAAATTGATGATAGGGGCATACTATGGGGAGACAATTGAGTCCTTCAGTTGCAAAATTGATGAAATGAAATTAACATGCAGATCCTTGAGTGAAAACCACATTGTGGCACTCTCTAATCCTAAAATAGTAAAAATAAAGGACGTATCTGAGGGTGAAAACCTCTCTGAGGTGCCCAAGGATGAGGGATTCAATCTCCCCCTTAGTGCAATGCATCCAAATAAGTCAACAGTGCTAGTAGAAAAGGCCACTCCAGTCAATGTGGGAATAGAAGAAGCACCTAAGATCACCTTATATGTTGAATCCTTGTTGGATGAAGAATGAAAGAACCTAGCAGCATTCCTGAAAGAGCGAAGAGATAACTTTGCATGGTCGTACACAGATATGTCAGGGATTGATCCAGAAGTGGTTGTGCATCACTTAGTAGTCTATCCTAAAGCTAAGCCATTCAAGCAAAAATTAAGGAAGATACTCCCTCCGATAGCACTCTTGGTGAAACTAGAGTTACAAAAGCTTCTTGACATTGGATTCATCTGACCGATAGATTATCCTAAGTGGGTTTCAAACCTGGTACCATTCTCAAAACCCATTGGGGGCATCAGAATATGCACTGATTTTAGAGACTTAAACAAGGCATGCTCGAAGGATGATTTCCCTCTACCTAACATCGACCTCATTGTGGACTTAATAGCTAGGCATGAGATGCTGTCACTCATGGACATTTTTTAGGCTACAATCATATCATGATCGCCAAGGAAGATCAACATAAAACCACCTTCACTTGTCCATGGGGAACCTATTCTTGGAACGTGATGCCATTTGGGTTAAAGAATACAAGAGCAACCTATCAAAGAGCAATGACCCTTATCTTTCATGACATGATCCACAAAATATCTGAAGATTATGTGGATGATATTTTGGAAAAATCAAAGAAAAGAAGTGAGCACATAGGAGTCTTAGGACCCATCTTTGACAAGCTTGAAGAATACAAGGTATGGTTGAATCCAAAAAAGTGTCTTTGGGGTTACATCAGGGAAACTTCTTGGCTTTATCATCTCACAAAGAGGGATAGAAATTGATCCAACAAAGGTAAAATCCATCCTAGACATGGAACCACCACAAACACTAAAGCAAATGAGAGGATTAAAAGGAAGATTGTAGTCTATCAGAAGGTTCATAGCGCAACTATCAGACAAAATCCACCCCTTTTTTCATCTTCTCTATAAAGGAACAACTTACAAGTGGGATGAGAAGTGTGATAAAGTTTTCCAGCTGATCAGGGACTACTTATTGACACATCTAGTGTTAATGTCATCGATACCAAACAAACCATTAATCCTATATATCTCAGCAACATCAACAGCATTGGGAGATCTTTTAGCACAACATGATGAAAATGGAAAGGAAAGGGCTATCTATTATATCAGCAAGACATTGGTGGGATAAGAATTGAACTATTCAACCATTGAGAAAGTATGTTTAGCAATAGTTTTTGCTTCACAAAATTTTAGGCATTACATGATGTCACATCAAATCAAACATTGCAAAGATTGACCCATTAACATACCTATTATCCAAAGCAACTCTCACTAGGCGAATGGCTAATGATCTTAACTGAATTTGACATAGAGTATATGGAGCGCAAGGCAATCAAAGGGAAAATGATCATAGACCAACTAGCAGATGCACCTATCTATGCTAAGAATCCCTTGATATCTGAGTTCCCTAATGAATCAATGTTCCTCATCAATCTCACAGATTAGTGGAAAATGCACTTTGACGGATCGTTCACCCAACATGGATCAAGAGTAGGTATTCTTTTCTCACCCCTCAAGGTGATTGCATTCCAAAGTCATACCTAGGCTATCATTTCCGTGCACTAACAACATTGTTGAATACAAAGCCCTAATCACAGGTCTAAGGATAGTAGTTTAGTGGTAGATACAAGAGATGAAAGTCTATGGAGACTCACAGCTGGTTATCAACCAAGTCAAGGACGACTACCAAACTAAGGATGACAACCTTTCCCCTTACAAGAAGATGGTGGAAATTCTCAAGGACCTTTTTATAGATATAACTTTTGAGCAGATTCCTTGCATGAACAACAGAGCAGTAGACACCATGGAAATAATCGGATGACTAATAGACATGTCAAACAACGTCCTTCAATGTGAATTCTTGGTAGAACAACTTCTAGTACCAACTTTCAAAATCCCTAAATCAAATTCCATGTGTGTCATTGTTGGTCTTGAATCCCCATGGTATCATGACATATTCATCTACCTTAGCAAAGGAACCCTCCCATCCGATATCACCTCAAACCTTAAAAAGACCTTTGTCAAAAAGGCATCCCAATTCGTAATCCTAGGTGATATCCTATACCGCCAAAGCATCAAAGGAACATTACTACAATGTCTTAACCAAGAGGAAGCCTTAACCGCTTTAATAGAAGTTCACGATGGCATATTTGATTCCCATTCTAGTGGTATGACTTTAGCTAAGAAACTGTTAAGGACGGGGTACTACTAGCCAACCATGGAAAGAGAAGCTCATTAGTATGTGTAGAAATGTGTCCAGTGTCAACAGCATGGAGACCTTATTCATGCGCCAGCTCAAGAATTGCAACCAATGATCACACCCTAGCCTTTCTCACAATGGGAACTCAACCTCATAGGAAAAATCACTCCAACCTCATCCAATGGCCACAAGTTTATCATAACAGCTACTGAGTACTTTTCCAAGTGGGTTGAAGCCATTCCTATGACCTACATAATAGGGAAGCAAATTGCCAAGTTGATCCTAAATTACCTAATATGTCGTTATGGTGTTCCAAAAACCCTAATCTCAAACAATGGAACACCATTTAAGAATCAGGATGTGAAAGAGCTATGTCAAAGATTCAACATCCAACACTAATTCTCTACCCCGTATTATCCCCAAGGCAACGGTCAAGCTGAGGTTACAAACAAGACCATTCTGAAAATCTTGAAGAAAATAGTCAACAAAGCTAGTCGTGATTGGCATCTACAGTTAAATCTCACTCTCTAGGCCTATCGAACCAATATCTACATGCCAATAGGGGCAACCCCTTTCTCCCTAGTCTACAAACCAGAAGCCATCCTTCGTATTGAGGTTGAGCTCCCATCAGTATGAGTGTCACTACAAAACCTAATCGTCAATGAAGAATACAAATTATCTTAGTTGAATGAGCTAGAATTCTTGGACGAGCGTCGTCTTGATGCCCTTAATCACTTGCAAGTATATCAAAACTGACTGAAATAGAGCTATAACAAGAAGATCAAATCTCGATCTTACCAAGTAGGGGATCTTGTTCTCAAACAGAAATAGAAAAATATTCCATATCAGGATAGTAAAGAAAATTTTGATCCCAACTGGTTGGGCCTCTTTATCATCACAACAAGCTATGGATCAAGAGCATATCAATTGACAGCCCCTCAAGGTGAACCCTTGCAAGAGCCAACTAACATCTTGCATCTTAAAAAAAATTACGCCTGGTCGTGAAGGGTGTAAAATTTGAAAATACAAAAAAATCAAAAAATGATCAAAATACAAAAACAAAATGAGAAAAAGGATTAAAAAAGTAAAGAAAAGAATTGTCGTCTAGTGAAAACCACTTCGGTGGTGCTTTGGGAAAGTACCTTGGCGAAAACCTAGCAAACAGGTGCCTCACGTAAATAAAGCACCTCCATCTATTCTTTGGCTCTTTATCCTATCATTATTTGCACCACCATCCATCCAACACCTCATCATTCAACCTATTTATTCCATCACCCATCTACGTCCTTATCATAGCTTGATGTTGTGAAGTATTGTATCCCCTTTAGTATTGCTTAGCATATCCCAAAGGTTAGTTTGTCTTGCCTATATAGAGGTGGTCTATTACATCACGCTAGGGGCACTTCATTATGGATCATATTGGGTTCTTGTATATCCTAAGGTTATCGGAGATCTCATCAAAAACACCAAAAACATTCATAAAATGTTCATCAAAAAATCCAAAAACAATCAAAAATTACAAAGTCAAAATCCAAAACTTTCAAAACACATCAAAATCCCTAAAAAGTTCAAACATCAAAAATCCAAAAGTAGTACCTTTGTCAAATTACATCATCTATGAGCTTGAACGTAGGCAAGGCCATCATTGATGTGCCCCCAAGACACCCTAGGCCAGTCCTTTAGGAGTTTGTCATAATAAACTGACATCTCTCAAGATGTTCATATTCTCATTGTAAATAAGTCATGTCAGTTGAACTACGTGGTCTCTGCGTGTATAACGTAGGCAAGACTAATCTTTGATTAGACCCTGAGGCCCCTAGGATAGGTCTTTTATGTTAGGTTCTTGGTTGAAACTCTCAGAAAATCCCATAAACATTCAAATATCAGAAAACACAAAAACACTTAAAAATTGAAAATGCAAAAACATTAGAAAACATTCAAAAGACCTAAACATCCCCAAAATATCTCAGAAAAAACCCTAAACAACCTCAAATAACTGAAAACATAAACATTCGCATAAACAACTCCAAAAAAAAGGCCAAAAATAGCCTCAAAACATTCTCAAAACACCAAACATTGAAATATTCTAGAAAAAATCTAAAACCATCCATCTCATTTCGATTTCACCCACAATAAACCTCAATCAATAATAAATCTATCATCACCTTCAACCTTTGGTGAAACAAAAATAAAATAAGTATAGCAAGTCGTAAAGTGGGAACCTAAGTGTCAAAATATAAATTCTAAATCATAGGTAAATGCATCAGTGAAATTTGTATCAATGGCTTATCATAAAGCTCATAATCATCCTAGCATCAAACAACCTCTGATCAACATGTCCTAAGATGTATCCTTCCTGCAATGGACATCAATATCAGGCATCACCTTAGCTATCTTAAATTGGCAAGAGATATAGATAACACTGACTATTTGTATTTGATATTTTCTTATGATTTATCTTAAATAACCCATTCTAAGGACCTCTTGATGATGTTTATAAAAACGATTTAGAGAGAAAGGAATGGGGCATCGATCATTATCTTTTATTTTTCGTGCTTGTGGATACTCTTGTAAAATAATTTTGGTGCATACTTGCTTAGATATGTGTAGAAAGGATGTTTGGAGTACGTTGTTGACTATTGCATATGCTTTGGTCAAATATATTCTAAGCTTCTAACTTACATTCTAACGAGGTTTCTAGATTTCAAGGTGTGAACAAGAACTATCCTATCTATTTGCAGAGTCAAATTCCATTACACTAGATACAACGTTGTCCTGGTTATCTTAAATGATCACTGACTATTTGTATTTGATCTTTTCTTATGATTTATCTTAAATGAGCCATTTTGAGGACCTCTCAATGATTCATATCAAAACGATTTAGAGAGAAAGGAATGGGGCATCAATATTTATCTTTTGTTTGTCGTGCTTGTGGATACTCTTGTAAAATAATTTTGGTACATACTTGCTTAGTTATGTGTAGGAAGGGTGCTTGGAGTACGTTGTTGACTATTGTGTATGCTTTGGTCCAATATATTCTAAGCTTCTAACTTACATTCTAATGTATTTCAAGGTGTGAACAAGAACTATCCTATCTATTTGCATAGTCAAAGTCCATTACACTAGATACAATGTTGTCCTATTTATTAATACCTCGATGCATCATGTCTATGTGTTATATGAAACAATAAGGAACGACAAAAAAACCCAATCCTGAGATTTGAGCAAGTCATCATCATGCATTTCTCATCACCATCTCTAATAAAGTCTTGGTGGATCATAGACTTGTTGGATATTTTGAAGCAATCATCAAAATCAATGGTCATTCATATTATTTCTTCTATCTTCTCTATGTGCTAACCTGGTATCATGACAGTTAACAAAAACATCATAAATGCATCCATCCTGCATCCACAAATCATCAACATAATCATAGAATATCACATCATACATCCTGCATCATCATTATCATTTAAGTTGTGATGAATAATATAGATTTGTTATTCTAAAAATATTAAATCTTTGCATCACACATCATTAACATACATTGCATTATCATATAATAAGCATAAACATTTGCATTATCCATCCATCCATTCATATACATACATCATCATCTCCCCATAAAATTGCATAGAAAATACACAAAAAGGAAATGCATCCATAAAATTTGCATATCATAATCATCCATCCCATAACATATCATGAAAAGATAATGAAAACAAATATAACATTGCATCCATCCATATCATTACATCGCATATCACATAGGCATAACTAAAGTGCATCCATATATGATAAAATATAAGCATGTCACATCTCACATCATATGCATCCATACGATCATAAGCATGAGATAAGATGATTACATCATATCAAATCCATATCATATATATCAAAAAATGAATGTTATGGTATAATATCTGAATCAGTGTATGTATATCAATCAAAAATACAATATCCACAAGGCTATCAAAAAGGAGCCCATGAATGTATATCTATATAAAAGAATCAGGAAATATATCAAATAATTTATGTACACTCGAGCTAGCCTTGGTGGCTGCTCCCCTCTCTAGCCTATCTCTTAGGTTGATCCTCTACTCTGCCATGTGCCCCAGTCCTTTGGGAATAATTAGGTTGTCTAAGCATCATGGGGACATCTCTATGATAGTGCATCCTATAGTAGGCTAACTCAATAACAACCTCTTTGTATAACCTGGCAAACACTATCTGCCTGTGAGATGTAATTATCATCATCTCGAGTTGTTGATTCTGCCCAACCCCCTGTCCTAACTACACCTTGATAGTCTCTGTGAGCTGCCACTCATGGTCTCTCTCTATCATGACAGCCTGTACCTACTATTGTGCCTGATCCCTCTTAGCAGTAATCACCAAAATTTGTTGACATGCCTAATCCCGCTCAACTATAATGACCTGAACCTATTTTTGCAACTGTTGAATCTACAAATCTCAAGGATCCAGTGGTGGTGGTGGTTGCAGTTGCATTATCTACTACTAAATTGGAGGTTGCTTTGGAGGTTGTTGACCCACTCGTGGTGCCCCTAGAATCTTCCCATCCTAGTCGTCCTAGCCATCATGTCCCCTGCCTTGGCCTCTGCCCGCTCCCCTCCCTTAGGTCTCCCTCGTGGAGGAGAACCCATTGGATCTATCAACCTATGAGGGGGTGTAAACCATGCATCATAGGCAGGAATTGTCTGAGCATCCACTTGTCCCTGGTTGTATGCCCATGGCTGAGCAACCAACTGCCGAAATCCCTCAAACACCTCAGGAGTTGGGTTCATAGGTCCCCACGTGGGAACCTCTTGAGATGATCTAGCAAAGATGGCTCTATATGCATCATCTGGCCTATTCTTCTAATATCCAAATTGTCGAGCCACCCTATCTAGCAAGTATCTCTTGATAATAGCGTGCTCCCAACCCTGCATTTTTTGGGTTTGTCTAGCGAATAAAAGTTGTTACACATCATCAAACCATGTTGACATCTGTAGCTAGAGCCACCATCTAAATATGGTCATATCATCAAGCACCTGGCACTAGTATGGAAGCCCAAGCTGCCTAGAGTTCCATAAGGTAATGGCGCCTTTGTATCTCCAAACCATGGGGTCATCTAGCTCTACATTGGCCATCTGTACGATTGGAGGAATCACAACGATGTGCTCCCAAGCCCAAATTTGTAGTAAGGTAACTCTTGTACCGATGGATTTTCCATCACAATATATAAAGTCATGCATATCATGATACAATGAGGCCAAAATCACTGGCCCCCATGCAAACAGTGTCCTCCTATAGAGCATCTGATGCCATGCCAAGCCCCATCCTGAGTTGAATCCTCTGCTTCGTCCGTCTAGAGTGACCAAACCAGAAATGATGGATGCAACTATCAATCTGAAAGTGGGAACTCGACCTCTATACATCTCAAAGTCGATTTGTGAAGTGACTAGAACAATGTCCTCAATCTCTATCACCTCATGGAATGCATCATAACCGGTGTTGACATCGTATATCACACGCTCTCCATGTATCGACAAACGTAATATTTGCCATACATCTTATAATGTCACTATTCCCTCGCTTGTAGGAAGGTGGAACAATGAAGTCTCATTGTTTCATCGCTCGCACAACACGATCATCATAGCTAGATGTGTCCAGACAATGGGCATGTACGCAACGTACCATAAGCCAATCTCCCCCAAGTGCTCCTGGTGCAACTCGGATAAATCACCAAGTCTCTCTAAAACTATGGGTCAATGCTCGCAAGACATCAAGGGTGGAATGACCTCCTACACCCACGAAGCGTACAACATCAAAATTCAAAAAAAATTGACTTAGTTTGGAATTTTCAGCTCCAAAATGACAATAGTGTCACTATTTTTCAAATTCTAACTCCAACACCTAAAGGCATTCAAATTGCAAATCGTGTCACCAAAAACATATGCGTTGTGATTTAAACTTTGGAAACCATAACCCTAATTTTCAAATTGAGAAATGTGTCATTATAAACATATGTGTCACAATTTAAAATTAGAAATCCTAATTCTAAATTGTGAACTGCATTGCAATACACATATGCATCGCTAAAATTCAATTTAGTGTCATCGATTCTCAAATTAGCATCACTATATAGCGATGCTGCCAAAGTTTAAATTTCAAAGTGTAATAAATGCATCAAAATGTCAAATTTCAAATCAAGTTTTGAATCACATACCGGTGGTCTTGTGCTTGGAAGCCTCTGGTACTCTTGAACTCAATCAGAAATGTGTTGCAGGAGCACTCGTTGTGCCATTTCGTCAAAGAGTCAGAGCTCAAAAAGCAAGAAATCTTTAAGGTGTAAATGCATAAATGAATTGAAAGTGACCCTTCTTGGCTTATTTATACATCAAAATTAGGGTTTTTTGCCCTAATTTATTCTTCAAGCTAGGGTTTATCATCATTTTCACCAATTTTTCCAATCAAAACCTTATTTTGCATCATTTTTTTCATTTTTGGCATGATTCTTGCATCCTGGAGCCTTTCTGGTCCCCTGGGGAACTTTTCCTCTTTATTGAGAAATCAACCCAAAATTTAAAATTTTCATTTGATTTCTCAAGGGGGTAGGGAATAAGCTTAATCCTTATGTTGGGGCATCTAAAAATTAGAAAAAAATTATTTTTTGATTTAAGCAACAGTTCTTAAATCTAAAGAGCATTAGTCTTTTAACCGAAGCAACAGGTACCTCGCTTCAAAGAAGGGAAAAATGTAGACACTAAAAAATGTCCTAAATGATATCATACACTCGAATCAAGTAATACTAACACTGTTTTTCCTCAAACCCATCCTATTTTCACTTAATTGATTAAATTAGCCTAGCTATTTAATTAATTGCCTCATTTTCATCTATTAATCTAATTGACCTAATTAGGTTAATTCATCCCCTTTCGTGCTAACATTTCATCCTATTAAATTAAATAAATCAAATTATTTAATTTAATCCTTAAAGTCCTCTTATTTAATTAAATAACCCTAAGTTATTTAATTAAATATCATATCGCTTCCGCTTTCCATTAAATAAATAAATTATTTAATGAATCCTAATTCCCCTAATTTGTATAATTGAAAGTTTATTTAATTATCAAATTACTAATAAATTTAACTCCCCCCACTTGCAAAAGAATATTCTTCCTTTGCACATTCCTCCAAAAAGAATATTCCTTCCCCTTTTGCACAATTTAATTTGGTTTTAATTAACTAAATTATCCTTCTCCCTCACCCATGAGAATATTCTAAAGAATATTATTTTTCTTCACTCATTTGAAAAAGGGAATATTCTCACTTAACTTCAAATGCAAGTTAACTTGTGACTTCTTGTGCAAGTTAACTTTTGACCTCTTGTACAGGTCAAAAGTGTGCTTGTTTGAAGGAATGAGAACCCTTGATTAAATCTCATCTTGCATTCTCATCTGTTGATGAGAATTTGTGATTCATGCCTCCTATTTCCTCCATCCTTGATCGTTGATTAGATTTTTCAATCTCAACCCTTCATTTCTCATTTGCTTTCCTATAAATAGGTCACTATTTGGAGACAAATTGATCCATCTTTCAATTGCAAACTTATGCTATTGAAATCACTCACACTCACACTCATATTTAACACACATTTAGCACCTTTTAGTTTAGATTAGTTGCATAAATAGCTTAGCTTCCATTAATGGCTTCCATAATGCATCCATTTAGCTAAATAGATAATTAGGGTTTGAATCTTTTAGTTTAATCTCATTTAGATTAGCTTAGAAATTGCATATTTACATCTTTTAGCATAAAATCATGGTAGATTAACTCTTGCATCATGTCCATTTTAACATAGGTCATGTTTTCATTCACATCTCACAACCGTTTCATCGATTCTCTTCAATAGAATCGATTGAAACAAGCTCACTGATCATGGGATTGGGAAAGGGTCATTGTTCCACATCAACACGACACCAATTTCAAAATGGGAGAAATTTTAAATGGGTTAGATTAGATATTTAAACGCTTTCACAGTTCATAATGTTTAGTTTCAATAAATGTTTAGTTTAACTTTCATTTGAATGATCTTGTTTAAGATTGAGTATTAGTGGCATGAATATGCTTCAATTCTTCATGGATCAAGCATAATTGGCCCATGCTAATATCCTCGGTCAACAGGTAAAGATGTCCCTATCTATATTAAGGGTTGACTCTATGGTATGGTATTGACATGCCCTTTTGTGTTTTTTTTAGACATTTGGTCTGCACTGCTTTGTGTGATGGTGGACACACTTGTGGTACTCATGGGTATGGATGAAGAGGGGTTTCCCCGATATGTGGAGGCCATGGTGGAGTAATGAATGTCAAGGGTTTTATATGGTTGTTTGGGATCTTCAGGAATGGGAGGAGCACCAAAGGTAGGTTTCCAAGTGGTGGTTGGAGGTGGGGGATTGGTATCAAGGGTACCCACAAGTGTACTACTTTTAAATGGAAGAGTTAGACCAAAGTCCTTGGAAATACTAGTTGAAATACTAGGAGTGGATGTTTGATTTTGTCCTAGTGAGAGAGTCATGAAGCCTTGTGTCAAATTTTGGGCAACAAATGATGGGGAAATTGGAGCTATGTTTTCAAAGGCTTGATGTTCTAAGATTTCCTCCCTAGTAAGCTCAAAGGGATCGTTTGTGATGTCTTCTCTCTCATATGGTCCTGATGGAGAGGATGGTTGTTGTGATGGGGTAACTTGGCTTCTTGGATCAAATTCTAGAGGATTTGGATCACTTGACGTGAATTTGACTTTGGTTTTCTCCATGATTCTATTGTGTTGTGTTCTTGTCTTTACCATAAATTTTGTGTCACCTTTGGGAGAGTTGTGTTGAGATTTGTAATGGTTGAACTCTCTAGTTGACTCAAATTTAGGTAAAAGTGATGCTCTAAGTATTTTTGGAGCAATTATGATAATGGGGGATGAAAAGATGGATGATGTGGAAAATGATCTTTGCAAACATTTTGGGACAACACTTTTGACTTAGGTTTGATGTTTTGATGTTAGGATAAAGGATGTTTATGAACTTGGAAACCTTTAGGGTAGACTCGTGACCTTCAAGATAAACTAATTGAAAGATGATAACTAACTCAACTAAGTGTATGGAAAAGGATACATTTCACATACAAAGTAGCTAAGTTAGGGGTTGGGTTGATTGATGTTCAAGTCAAAAACTGTTGGTGTATTCGAAAGTTTTGCAAAGTTTGGTGAAGTGAAGGATGAAATTTGATGAAGGGGTGAGTGAAATTATTGACCCAATGTTGACTTAGAGTGAACCTTTGCTTGATAAGACCAAGGTAGTGAGAAACATGCTAGACCTCTAAAGTTTTCAAATCCTAAAGACCCAATGTTTTAGATAGGTTTATTATCATGAAAAAGACCAGGGTTTTGACCAATAAAGAACATATACATGTTAGGATTTTTCCTTAGTGCGCATTCATAAAATTTTACGAACAATTTATTTATGTTTTGGTAGAGTGCCAAAATGTGGTTTTTGATTGCTTTTTAACGAAGATTCCTAAGTTTGAAATGATGACCTGTAGACCTTCTTTTGGGGATTCTAATTTTGCGTGAGATCATTTAGAGAAGTCTAAGTCTATGGAAGAAAAGAGAATATTTATAGCCATGCGGGTGGTGGTAATAGGGGCCTTCCAGCCTCAATATCAGTTCGTTCCTCTTCTTTTTCTAAGATGTTGGTTGTGTTTCTCCACTATGCATGTGTTTCTTTTGTTTCAAAAGTGAAGCTTCTCAAACTGCTAATTATGTCAGCTTGTTCTCCTTGAATTAGTTCAAAGTTTGGCTGGATAATAGCAGGTGTAACATTAGGTTGTTCAACGGGAGCAATTAGTCTCCAAATAGTCATGTGGGATTCAATTTTTCAAGTTTATCTGGCTTAAGTGAATTTATTTTACCACAAACACTTGTCTTGATTATGTTTTCAAACTAAATGTTTATGTCAAAAAACATCATAACTTTCACAATGTCCTTTTTGTGAAAATCATGAGGTTGAATCCATAATTGCCTATGTTGTCTTTGGAAAATATGGATTGAGATATAAGTCAAGATATTAAGAAATATTTAAGAATAGAAATCCTTAGGAAAAGCAGTAATATCAAGGCTATTTCAAAAGATATCCATATTTAGGCCAAAGTGTTTGAAATTTTGAAGAAGATAGTGAGTGTTTGTTTTGTATCATTTTAGAACCAAGCAATGTATTAAATTGAATCACAATCATTTACAATCCTAGGTTTGAAATGGCCATACTTGTTGAGTCCCCACTCGGACTTCTCCAAACATTAAGATATTGTGAATAGTTAGATTTGGCGACACTAGATCCTCTCCATGGCACACACTTCTCGGGACCACCAAATCTCAAAATCCTAAAGATCCTAAGGATTTTTCTGTTTCAAAAATGAATAGTACAAATGTGGGGCAGCTTTAGAATGACCATTCTTGCATCAACAAGCATTAAGGATTTTTGGAAACTAAATAATGGTTCTTAGTAACAAACCAAGAACACTCGGCTATATATGCACCCACTTTGCCACTTAAGGCTCTTACTACCATTCTTGTTCCACTTAAGGCATGGTACTAGGTGTAGTATGTTATACAGTCTAGGATAGAAGGTACTTTCTCACGATTTCCTAACCTATGAGTTTCTCATTGTGGGGTGTATCTCATAATAAGTTCTCTCTTAAGAGTGACACAAAACATAAAAGTGCACTTAAGTATTTCTCTTCACCCAAGATTGCACGAAGCACAAGGGGATTGGATACGTACTATAAGTGCACACAAACAACGAAGTACACTTGGAGTGTTTCTCTTCACCCAAGATCGCACGAAGTGTGAGGGGATTGGATATGCACTACAAGTGTGTCACAACAAAGTAAACACTCATTCATTTTATTGACTAAGGCTAAGATAAATTTATTTTATGCACCAACCAAATGTTAAGTTGCCTTGTTCAATTTTAAAACCCAAAAGACAATGATAAGATGAGGGTTCAATTTTAGTCCCGTTTGAGCGTTCATTATAAACCCAAATGAAATTTATTGAGGCACTAGAGCATAAAGTAAAAAGCATAAGAAATTGGGTTATAATTGCCCCAAAGCATCAAACGCTTGATACAATCATAAAATATTAAGATGAAAATGCTTCTTCACTTTAGCTTCGTGTCATCCAATCCTACAAAACCCTGTTAGTCTAAAAACCAGAACAACGTTAGAGGCATGTTAGTACTTTGATGAATAAAAAAAATTAAAACATATGCTAAAAAATGACCGTTAATCTCTTGTACCAGAGTTGGTCGTCACTATTCACAATAGCGTTGCTCTAGTGAACAAGGGTTTCGCTCTGGTGAATTTGGGTGTCACTCTGCAAAGAAACCAGTGAGCACAATAACATCACTATTTGTTCGGGTGTCGCTATTTGCAAATCTTTGATACCTCTAAAAATTATTACCGTTGCTATTTTTTTAATCAATGTTGGTGTATTTAATAGGCGTCATTATTTGAAATGGCGATAGCGTCGTTCTATGGTGATGCCCTGCAAAGGCGTCGTTGAAGCTATGTTGGGCAGCGCTCTTTCTTGCAAAACTCAAAACTAACAAAATTCGAGATAGAATTTTGATTAAATTTCATCGGTTTTCCCTCCTTCTAGCGTCAAAATGTGACCGAGGATATTAGCATGGGCCGATTACACTTCATCCATGAAGAATCGAAGCATACTCATGCCACTAATACTCAATCTTAAACAAGATCATTTAAATGAAAGTTAAACTAAACATTTATTGAAACTACAAAAGCGTTTAAATGTTTACTCTAATCCATTTGAAACTAATCCTATTTTGAGATTGGTGTTGTGTTGATGTGGAACAACGACCCTTTCCCAATCCTGTGATCAGTGAGCTTGTTTCAATCGATTCTTTTGAAGAGAATCGATGAAACAGTTGTGATATACAGATGAAAACATGATTTATGCTAAAATGAGTATGATGAAAGAGTTAATCTACCATGATTTTATGCTAAAAGATGTAGATGAGAAATTTCTAAGCTACTCTAAATGAGATTTAAACAAAAAATATTCAAATCCTAATTATCTAATTAGCTAAATGAATGCATTATGGAAGCCATTAATGGAAGCTAAGATATTTATGCAACTAATTTAAACTGTAATATGCTAAACATATGCAAAGATGAGTGTGAGTGTGAGTGATTTCAACAACATAAGTTTACAAATTGAAAGATGGATCCATTTGTCTCCAAACAGTGACCTATTTATAGAAAATCAAATGAGAAATGAAGGGTTGAGATTGAAAAATCTAATCAACGGTCAAGGATGGAAGAAGATGGAGGCGTGGATCATGGATTGTCATCAATGAGTGAGAATGCAAGATGAGATTTAATCAAGGGTTCTCATTCCTTCCAAACAAGCACACTTTTGACTTGTACAAGAGGTCAAAAGTTAACTTGTACAAGAAGTCACAAGTTAACTTGCATTTGAAGTTAACTGAGAATATTCCCTTTTTCAAATGATTGGAAGAGAGAGAATATTCTTTGGAATATTATTATGGTTGAGGAAAAAGGATATTTTGCAAATTAAAACAAAGTTTAATTGTGTAAAAGGGTAGGGAATATTCCCATGGAATATTCCCCTTTTGGAGGAATGTGCAAAGGAGGAATATTCCCTTGGAATATTCCCTTGCAAGTGGGGGGAAATTAGATTAGTTAAATAATTTCTAATTAAACAAGGGTTTAATCATGCAATTAGGGGAATAAGAAGAATAAAGTGATATTCATTAAATTAAATGATTTAATGAATGGGGAAAAGAATTAAATAACTTAGGGTTACTTAATTAAATAAGAAGACTTAGGGAATTAAATTAAATAGTTTGATTTATTTAATTTAATGAGATGAGATGTTAGCATGAAAGAGAGGAATTAACCTAATTAAATGAATTAGGTTAATAGATGCAAATGATGCAATTAATTAAATAGCTAGGCTAATTTAATCAATTAAGCGAAGTGAGGATGGTTTTTAAGAGGAAATGATGTTATTATACCTTATTCGAGTGTATGATATCATTTAGGACATTTTTCAATGTCTACAAGTGGTATATCTTTTTAATGATTAAAGTTTTAGTAATGATTGATGCATCTTAGGAATTATTTATTTTATGGTGGTATGTGTCTTCGATGAAGATTTATACTCTATATTTGAATGCCCATTCTAGAAATAAATCTTGGAATGGAGATTACTCGACACATCTTTTCGATGTTTACAAAGAAAAATGAGTGGTTGGTTACAATAGTAAATCATAATAATGAAACCTTTATTTACTTCATTTTGTATCGATTTCCTCCATGATTCTAATATTTTGTATGCTTGGATTTTAAAACAACCATATTAAATGGTATTTGCAATAAAAGTTGAAAGGTAGAGGTATTGAATCTTTTGAACTTATTTGTTAGATTATTATATTACTTTGGACATGTTACATCTTCATTGTAGGCTCATAATACATGTCAGAACATGATAGGTGAGCTAAAGTCCCCAAAAGTAATTACTTAGTCCCTAGTACATTACGTAATTTAAGATAAGGTTCTTGTCAAATGAGATAAGATATTTGCTGCAAGGTGAAAATTCGGGGGGGAAATTTCAACGACTAGATAGACCCCAATCTCCAAGAGTCGTATGATCTGGGAGTGGCTTTCAAATTTTCCTACATAGAGAAATCATGCGTGGGAAGAGGAGAAGGAAGGAATAGTTTATTCAATATGTTGACTGCAAATGTAGACACCATAGTAGAGGAATGAAACTAAGTGTTGTGGGTTTTTTGAGACCCAATTTCAGTGTTCAAATGGTGTGGAGATAATTTTCTCATTGAGGAGGCATGAGACTTATTTATTGTTGGGTGTTCATATATGTGCGGCTAGGCATCATATTGGAAGTTGTTTTAGAGGGGACGTGAGCGCATGATATATGAAGATAGTGAGCATCTTCCTTGCTAGGTGCTAACTCCAACTTGCCACATATGTAGACTAAGCATTAAGCCATCTAATATCACGTATTATGTTTGGTATGATTTAATGTATGGGAAATATGATTTCCCACTATCAGCCTATTGTTGCATGGTATGTGTTGAAGCTAATATTTCCCTTTGATTTTTTTTAAGTGGTTTGGAAAGCCATTTACAATTTTTTTTAAGCAAAAAGAAAATTTAAAGTAGCATTTACTACTTATGTTGCACTTGTGTAAAGAACTATTTGTTTAAAATAACTTGAAAGACTTCTATATACTAATTAGCATGTCAATGACCCTCAACCGCTAGATCATCATCCCAACTAATACATCCCAGACAAGTATTGGCTCATATACCCTATGGCTTAATGATATGTCAGTTAGGTAGTTGGAAGTAAAATAATTAGATGGCATGTATTATGGTTGTTTTCAATATCTTACTCCTCATTCCATTAGTTGATGTAATGTTCTATTGTATTCACTTTCAAAATAATGAGCTATGGTACATTATACTATTGGTTCTGAGAGTGTACTATGAGTTTATATTGGGGTGATAAAAATAATACCCACTCTTGATCCATGTTGAGTAAACAATCCATCAAAGTACATTTTTCATTGATCTGTTGTATTGACAAGGAACACTGATTCATCAGGGAATTCAAATATCAAAGGGTTCTCTGCATAGATAGGTGCTTATGTTAGCTGGTATGTGATCACTTGTCCTTTGATTTCCTTGTGCTCCACATATTCTATGTAAAATTCAATCAAGATCATTACCCATTTGGCCATTCTCCTAGTTAGAGTTGCTTTGGATAACAGGTATTTCAATGGGTCGATCTTTGCAATAAGCTTAGTTTGATACAATAGCATGTAATGTTTGAACTTTTGTGAAGAAAAAACCACCGCTAAGCATGCATTATCAATGGATGAATATTTCATTTTATAGCCCACTAAGGTCCTACTGATGTAATATATAGCTCTTTCCTTTATGTTTTCATCATGTTGTGCTAGAAGAGCATCTAATACCGTTGATGTTGTTGAGATATACAAGATCAATGGTTTGTTTGGTATCAGTAACATGAGCATTGGAGGTGTCAATAGGTATTCCTTGATCTACTAGAAAGTTTTATTGCACTTCTCATCCCACTTGTAAGTTATTCCTTTATAGAGAATGTGAGAAAGGGTGAATTTTGTTCGATAATTGCACTATGAACCTTCTAATGGACTACAACCTTCCTTGTAACCCTCTCATCTATTTCAAAATTTGTGGTGGTTCCATTTCGAGGATGGATTTTACTTTTGCTATATTAATTTTCATCCCTCTTTGTGAGATGACATAGCTAAGGAGCTTCCCTAATGTAACCCCAAAGACACACTTTTTTGGATTCAGTTGTACCGTGTACTCCTCAAGTCTATCAAAGATGGGTCCCAATACTTCTATGTGCTCACTCCTTTTCTTTTATTTTTCCAAAATACCATCCACATAGTCTTCGACTATTTTTTGGATCATGTCATGAAAGATGAGGGTCATTGCTCTTATATAGGTTGCTCCTGTGTTCTTTGGCCCAAATGGAAATATGTTCCCCATGGACAAGTGAATGCAATTTCATGTTGATCCTCCTTGGAAATCATGATCTGATTGTAGCCTAAAAAACCATCCATGAGTGACAAAATTTCATGCGCGGGTGTTAAATCCATGATGATGTCAATGTTAGGAAAAGGGAAATCATCCTTCAAGAATGCTTTGTTTAAGTCTCTGAAATCTATGCATATTTTGATGCCCCAGTGGGTTTGGAGACTGGTACCAGGTTTGAAACCCACTCAAGATAATCTATCAGTTGGATAAATCCAACGTCAAGAAGCTTTTGTAACTCAAGTTTCACCAAGAGTGCTATCTAAGGGTGCATCTTCTGTAAATTCTTCTTCACTGGCTTGGCTTCAGGATAGACTGCTAAATGATGCACAACCACTTCTGGATTGAGCCTCGAAATATTTGTGTATGTCCATGCAAAGTTAGTTCTTCACTCTTTCAGGAATGCTACTAGGCTTTTATATTCTTCATCCAACAAGGATTCGGCATAGAAAGTGATCTTGGGTGCTTCTATTCCCACAATGACTAGAGTGGCCTTTTCTGCTAGAACTGTTGACTTCTCTAGATGCATTGCACTAAGGGGGAGATTGAATCCCTCATCCTTGGGTGCCTCAAAGAGGTTTTCACCTTCGGATGCATCCTTTCTTTTTACTATTTTAGGATCAGAAAGTGCCACAATGTGGTTTTCATTCAAATATCTGCATGTTAGTTGCATGTCATCAATTTTCCAACAGAAGGATTCAATCTTCTCCCTGTAGTACAGCCCTATGTCTAACTCTATATCAAAACTAGCTTTGTGATCTATCCATGGTAAGTTGTCGTGAAGTCCCATGAATTCTAAGATTACTTCATCATTTTTGAATAAATCTAGAATCGATGGCCCTTGTTGGTCCAAGTCAATGAGTTTTGGGTATACTAGGCTAATTTCAATTGGTTGATCACTCAGGTCGAAGGATGTTGTGGATATCATGAAGAGAGAGTTATTCTCAAGTAGGTCAACAACATCGAGGGGGAAGTAGTCTAGTGTAGTATCACATGATGTCGATAACTAAGAGGAAGCCTCAACCCATTTAGTAGTACCTTTGCCAAGATTGGTAACCTTGCTAGTAGTACATCCTAAGCCAAGATTCTTTGGGTGTTTCTCAAGAATGATGGGTTCTAGCAAACCATTGTGATTTTGTCCTAGTTTCCCATTCTTGTTATAGCCCCATCCCTTCATTACCTACAAGCCTTTATTGTCAAATTCCATGGGAAGAACAGGGACAGGTCATTCATCTTGATATAGCAGTTTAGAGACATCCTCCTCATTGACATCTTCTTTGTTCAAATCCCCCCACTTGGTGAAGGTAGTAGCTGCCATCTTTATTGTTTTGGCCTCTTTGTTAATAGGTGGTCGTTTCCCATGAGATTTGGGAGAAAGAGGTAGCTCCCCCAACACAAAAGCATCCTTCATTAATTTATAGTTTCCACAACCATCATCCTAGATCACTCCTTTGATGTCAGGAATGTTCTGCACAATGGGTTTTTTTGTTTATGAGGTAGATACAAGGGATGATGGGTCAATAAATGAGGAAGATAGTGTAGGTCATTCATCATTCTTGGGTACTTGGGGAATCTTATAGAACTTGGCCTCAAGATTCTTGTAGTAGTAAAAAGGCTCAGGGTCTCCATGGATGGTAACTTCTTTTCCCTCAAAATGAAGCTTTACGCATTGATGGTTGGTTGATGCTATAGCTTTTAGGGCATGAATCCATGGTCGGCCAAGCAGGATGTTGTAGGGAAGATCAAGGTCTAACACTTGGCATGTAGTTTCTACAATGATGGGTCCCACTTGGATGGGTAGTGCGATGATGCCTTGTGATAGCCACTCTTGATCATCATATGCTCTGACGGTTGTACTCTTTTCTTTCTCAATAGTATCCTCTGAATAGCCCAAGTTTTTGATCAACTGAAGGGTACAAATGTTCAAACCATTACCCCATCTACTAAGACTCTTTTAACCTTGTTCTTATGGATAATGACCTCAAGGTGCAAAGCACGATTATGAGATAGTTGTGATGGTAGGTCTTGTTCTGAGAAGGTGAGAAGATGATTAGTGATATGCCCTACCATATCTTGAAACTATTTTGTATCAATATCCTCAAGGATAGATGACAAAGATATAGTTGTCTCTAAGATTTCCCTATGTGCAAGGGTTAGCCTCAATAGTTCCAAGATAGAAATTTGTGCGAGGATCTTCTTAAGCTAATCTAGGAGATTGTACTTGCTAGGGTTTGATGTAGGAAAAGTAGGTTATGCACTAGATTTATATGGGACTCCTTGGATAGTGAATTTTCCACATCATGTGGTTACTCCACACTCTGCACTAGCCCTTTGATGGTGACAACGGTGATGAAACTATCACAGGAAGCAACTACGTTGGAATAGGTATGCTACACGTTTGTGTAATCCTTAGCTTTTCCATTGTTGTTTCCTTTGCTATGATCTGGCATAGGGTTCTTGTATATCTTAACATCTTGGTTGTTGATTGGTACCTCAATAGATATTGCTTTGCTCTATATAAGATCTTGGATAATATTTTTGATCCTCATGCAGTTCGATGTTTTGTGTCCTTTGATTTTGTGAAAGTCACAAAAATCATTTTTGTTGTACTAGCGTGGTTTATCCTATGGTTCTTGGTAGTTTTCAAAATTTGGAAGCCTTATTAGGTTTGACTCTACCAATTTCTTCATGATAGTCTCAATAGGTTCTAACAACTGTGTGTATTTGTGTTTTGGATAGTTGTTCTTGTCAGGGGTTTGTCCTTGTTTCCTTTCGATGTTATTGATTTGATTGTTTTGTGATGGTGTTGTTTGTTGCACAATTGGTTGAGCGTTAGCTTTTTTATTTTTGTTTGGCCTAGGAGCACTTAGGACCACCTTAGCATCTACCATGCCATCATTTGTTACGTTCTTGTTTTTAGCCCAGACATAAGGTTTATCGTTTGAATTGTTTGATGGGTGATTGTCTTTATAGGCTTGAGTATTTCCTTGTGAGATTAGACCTCTCCCGATGTTAAGGGATCTAGGGACAAGCTCATCATAAGATGTAATGCACCGCATCTTTAAGTGGAAGGATAGATCTAGATCTAAATTTGCAATGATGATCCCCACTTTTTGTTCATCGAGAATTAGCCACTTTCTCTTACTAGCCCTTTGTCTCCATCATTGTAAGAAATTGGTGAAAGATTCTCCTTTGTTTTGTTTGAGAGTGTACAACTCTTCTAGGCTTATGTCCATGTCAAGATTAAAGGAGAAGTGATCTATGAATTTATCGATGATTTCTTGGAAGGTTTTGATACTTAGAGGCAGTTGAGAAAACTAGTCGATGGTTGGGCCTGTCAAGCTCCGCAAAAAGAGGTGCATTAAATAGGACTCATTGTAAGCGAACTCCATGCACGTGACATTAAACTCTTTGATATGGTTTGTAGGACTTCCTCTCCCTTTGTATTTATCAAATTTGGGGACTTCAAAACTAAAAGGGAATGGTACCATTGCGATGTTTTGATTGAATGGATATGGGCATATGTTTTGTGTATGGGGTTTCTTCATCTTGCCCATCCGGAGATCCTACATTTCTTGTGTTAACACCTTAAGTTGCGATGCTACATCATCTAGGGGATTTTTTGGAGGAACATATGTTGTCTATTATGGGATGGTAGATGGGTTGTATGCGAGATTCTGATATGATGGTGTGTTGTATGGCGTGTATGGAGCTATGGGGTATTATGAAGGTGATTGTGGTGTTGATGTATATGTTCCTAACGTGTTCGTATTAACAATGTTCTATTGAGGATTATAGTAGGAACCTTATTGTTGTTGTTGTTGTTGGGCATATTGTTGAGCTAGTAAGTCTTGTTGTTGTTGTTGGGCTTGTTGCTGTTATTGGACTACAAAGGCTCTTCTTCTTCTTCTTGTTGAGCCACTAGGGTTTGTTGTTGGGCTTATTGTTGTTGTTGTGCTGCTAAGGCTGCTTGCTATTATTGTTGTTGTTGTTGTGCTGCTAAAGTTGGTTGTTGTTGTTGCTACTATTATGTTGCTAAGGCTACTTACTGTTGTTGTTGTTGTTGTTGTGTTGCTAGGGTTGCTTCTTGTAGTTGTTGTTGTAAAACTTGTTGATAAGCATGTTGTGCTTGTTGTAAAGCTAAGACATGTGTTTTCAATGTAGGATCAGTTGGTTGTTGGGATATCTACGATGTGTTGATGTTTTGCGCAAGTAGCGGGTTGTTGATGAGAGGTTGGGGGTTCCCTTGGTTTAACATTCCTTGCAATATGGTGGATTGAGGTGGAGGAATGTAAGTTCGAGGTCCCATTTGATTTTTCATGACGTGGGGGAACGTTGGGAAAGATGATGATGGTTCCATTAGATATTGCGATGGTAATGACACATTAGGACCTTGAGTCCATTGATTGAAAAGGTTCCCTTGACCGATGTCTTGGGGATTTCCTTGTGTTAGGGATGTGGACAAGGTATTACATTGGTTGATGGGGTTCATGACCAAGGGATTGTTTTGATTCGGGTTGATGATGGATGGGATGGATGTGTTTTGTGAAACCAATGGTGCGAATGAACCAATGGGGTGGTTGGATAAAGATGTACCTATTTGCATTAATGGTTGATCTTGCATTAGGGTGTTAGCATGCCCTTTTTGGTCTATTTGAGACACTTGATCCACACTTCCTTGCATGATTTTGGGCACACTTGTGGTACTTATGGGGATGGATGAAGATGGATGATCTCGATACGTTGAGGTGATCATAGATTCATGAAGTGTAAGTGGTTTATTTTGATGCAAGGGGTGTTCAAGAACGGTAGGAGTGCCAAATGTTGGTGTCCAAGTGGTGGATGGATTAGTATTGAGAGTACCCACAAGTGTGTTGCTTTCAAATGGAAGAGTATGGCCAAAGTCCTTAGCAAGAATAGCTGCAATACTAGGAATGGATGTTTGATTTAGCCCTAGCAATGGAGTTGTTTGCATGGTGGATGAATTCAAGCCTTGCGTCAAGGGTTGCACAAAAAAAGATGGGGAAATTGGAGCCATGTTTTCTAAGGCTTGATGTTCTTGTTTGTATTCCATGATTTCTTCCTTAGTAAGTTCAAATGGGTTGTTCGTGATGTCTTCTATCTCATATGGCCCTGATTTGGAGACAAGGTTTGTTGCGATGGGGTAACTTGACTTCTTGGATCGAATTCTTGAGGATTGGGATCACTTGAGGTGAATGTGACTTTGGTTTTCTCCATGATTCTCTTGTGTTGTGATATTGTCTTTACCATAAATTTTGGGTCACCTATGGGAGAGTTGTGTTGAGATTTTTAATGTTTAAACTCTCTAGTTGACTCAAATCTAGGTAAAAGGGATGCTCTAAGCCTTTTTGGAGCAATGGTGATAATGGGATATGAAAAGGTGAATGATGGGGGAAGTGATCTTTGCAAAAAAATTGGGACAACAATTTTGACTTAAGTTCGATGTTTTAATGCTTGGATTAAGGATGTTTATGAACTTGTGAATATTTAGGGTAGACTCGTGACCTTCAAGATAAACTAGTCCAAAAATGATAGCTAACTTAACTAGGTGCGTGGAAAAGGATTCATTTCACATACAAAGTAGCTAAGTTAGGTTTTGGGTTGATAGATGTCTAAGTCAAAAAGTGTTGGTGTGTTTAAATTTTTGAAAATTTTGGTGAAGTGAAGCATGAGTTTTGATGAAGGGGTGGATGAAATATTTGACCCAATGTTGACCTAGAGTGAACCTTCATTTTCCAAGACCAAGGTAGTGAGAAATATGGTATACCTCCAAAGCGACTCAATCCAAAAGACCAATGTTGACTTAAATGAGGGGTTAATATTGAGCATACATGTCTAGATCCTTCATGGAAACACGTCTATAAAAATTTCTTACCAAAATATTTATGTTGTGGTAGAGAGCCACAAGGTGTCTCTTAATAGCTTTTGGACTATGATGCCTAATTTTGAAGTGATGGCATGTAGACCTTCTCTTGGGGATTTTGATTTTATGTGAGATCATTTAGAGAACCACAAGATTATGGAAAAGAGGATATTTATTGCCACGTGGGAGGTGGTAATATGGGCCTTTCGGCCACAATATTGGCTTGCTCCTCTAGTTCGTCTAAGATGTTTTATGTGTTTCTCCACTGATTTGGTGTTCCCTTTGTTTCAAAAGTGAAGCTTCTCAAACTACTAATTATATTTGTTTGTTCTCCCTCAATTAGTTCAAATTTTGGTTGAATGATAGTGGGTGTAAGGTTAGGTTGTTCAACCGGAGCGATCGAACGCCAAATGGTCATGTGGGGTTCAATTTTTTAATAAATCTTACTTAAATGAGTTTCTTTTTACTACACACACTTTGTCTTGCTTAAGTTCAAACTAAATATCTATGTCAAAAATATCATCAATTTCACAAAGTCCATTTTGTGAAACAAATGAAGTTAGGGGCATAGTTACCTAGGTTTACTTTGGGAAGTATGGATTGAGATGTAAACCAAAATATTTAGATGTATCTAAGAATAAATCCTTAGGACAAGCACCAATATCAAGGTTTTTTCAAAGGGTATCCATACTTAGACCAAAGGGTTTGAAATTTTGAAAAGATTTGTTGATGTTTGTTTGCAATTGTTTTGGAACCAAGCAAGTGTTAAATTGACTCTCGAGCATTTACAATATTAGATAGAGAAAGTAGGAATTTTCTTAGTAGGCTTACCACGATCGGAAGAGATGATTAATCCAAGATGAAATGGACAAATAGGCTATGTCAAGGAAATGTAACGTCTTGACATGCCAAGCAAAGGAGTCCCTTCCCCATTTTCTTTATTGCTTCAATCAAAAACCAAACATGGTACGTAACTTCTTGGAGTGATGCTACTCCAATGCACTACCTTAAAATACATTTTGGCAATTGGACTTGGTTAGCCACTACAAACAAGGATTTTAATGACCATATTCAAGATAAACTAGTGCTATACATGCGGCAATTTCACTCAATTAAGAGGACTCCTAGCCCTTAGAAACATCTAATGGTTTTGACATATCACATGAATACCAGAGGAGATGATTGTCGGTATAGTGTAACCACACTAGCTGGTCAATGACTTTTGTCATGCCAAGTATTTATATTGTAGACTGAAATGAAAGCACCGCTTGGGTTGTTCCCTCTCACAAGTTGGGAGGTAGGCCCGCTAAAGGTAACACATGTTTGAAGCCTAAAATGCTTTTCCTCACCCAAGATTGCCACTAGGCACAAGGGAAGAGGATTAGCGCTTCCAAGAAGAAAAAGTATACTTGTGTGTTTCTCTTCATCCAAGATCGCACGAAGCACAAGGAGAGTGGATGCACACAACAATCTACTCAAACAATTCAAAAACATGTTGATTTTAATCCATCATAGAAAAATGAGTTCATTTTAAACCCCAATTTGAAGTGTGAAGATTGTGTTGTTCAATTTTAAAACAACAAGAAAAATGATGTGAGGGTTCAGTTTTAACCAATTTGAATGTTCATTTTAAAGCCCAAAAAGAAATCTAGTTTAGTCTTAAAACATGAAATAAAGCATAATAAATGGGTTATACTTGCCCCATAAGTATTGAAACACTTGTTACAATTATAAATTTAAACGATGATATGCTCCTTCACTTCAAATTGCATTGTCCAAACCTACAAAACCAGTTAGCCTAAAAAAGATAAAAGCCAAAGGTCAGTGACATGTTAAAAAGCAAATAAAATAAAAAATTTAAAGCACATGCTGAAATTTAGTCATTGTTTTGCTTACCAATAAAAAATCATTGTTGTTTATGATAGCGTCGCCATAATTCAAATGGGAATCACTCTGGTGAGAAAAAGCATCACTTTGCAGTAAAATAGAGATGACAATAGCATCGTTATTTGGTGGCATCGCCATTTTCAAATCTTCGATACCCCTAAAAAGTATTAGCATTACAATTTGTTTTAATGGGCGTTGGTAATTTAATTAGGTGTCGTTACATCTATTGAAAAGAGTGCCGCTATATGGTGACGCCTGACAAAGGTGTCACTGTAGTCTCCAAAAGCATCGTTGTATCTACAAAACTAGAAAAATGAACTTCGAGAGAAAAATTCATTAAATGTGATTGGTACTGCCCTCCTTCTAGTGCCAAAATGTGATCGACAAATTAGTATCAGCTGACTACACTTGATCCATGAGCATTCAAAGTATATTCAAGCCACTAAACATCAGTCCAATAAGATCATTCAATGCAAAACTAAAATAAGAATCCATTAAAACTAACATATTAAATCATGAAAGCTTCAAAAACACCTATTCTAATCCATTGACACTTATCCTATTGGGGGAGTGGTGTCCCATTGATGTAGAATGGTGACCCTTTCCCAATCTTGTGGATAAATGAGCTTGTTTCGATTGATTCTATTGAAGAGAATCGACGAAACTGATGAGAGATGTGTATGAAAACATGATTTAAAAGCTAAATTAACATGATGAAAGCTATTTTAATATGATATATGCTAAGATGATCAATAATGGGTGTATGCAAAGCTATGCTAAGATGATATATGTTAATGATTTATGCTAAGATGATCGATATGGGTGTATGCAAAGCTATTCTAAATGAATTTTAAGCTAAAAATATTAAAACCCTAATTATGAAATATGCTAAATGGATGCATCTATGTTAACATGGAAGCCATTAATGGAAGCTAAGCTAATGATGCAAGTAAATTAAGCTAAAAAGATGCTAAATATGAGTGCAAGTGAAAGTGATTTTAACAACATAAGTTTGCTCTTAAAAGATCGATCTATTTGTCTCCAAATACTGACCTATTTATAGGAGGACAAACGAGAAATGAGAGGCTACGTTTGAAAAAGCTAATCAATTGTCGAAATTGGAGGAAAGATGAAACATGGATCAAGGATTCTCATCAATGGATGAGAATCAATGATCACATGGATCAAAAAAAGAATCAAGGGTTCATATTCTTCTAAAACAATCACACTTTCAAAACTTTTAGAAGAAGTCTTGTTGAAAGTTTGTTGCAAAAAAAGAATATTCCCTTTTTCAAATGAGTGAAGAAAGAGAATATTCTCGAAGAATATTTTCATGGGTGAGGAAAATTAGATATTTAGTTAATTAAACCAAATTAAATTGTGCAAAGGAATATTCTATTGGAATATTCCCTTTTTAGAGGAATGTGAAAAAGAGGAATATTCCCCTGCAAGTGGGAAGATTAGATTTAATTAGTAATTTGATAATTGAATAAAGTTTCATTTATGCAAATTAAATGATATTCATTAAAAACGATTTAATGAAAAATGGGGAAAGTGATGTGATATTTAATTAAATAACTTAGGGTTATTTAATTGAATAAGAGGAATTTAGGGATTAAATTAAATAATTTGGTTTATTCAATTTAATAGGACAGAATGTTAGTATGAAAGGGGGTGAATTAATCTAATTAGATTAATCAGATTAATAGACGCAAATGATGCAATTAATTAAATAGCTAGACAAATTTAATCAATTAAGCAAAAAGATGATGAATTTCAAGACAAAGCGATGTTAGTATATTTTATTTGAGTGCATGATATCATTCAGGACATTTTTAAGTATCTACAATTAATTTAATTTTTACATACATTTAGAGTAATTGAATTTAGAAACCTTGTAAAACTTGAAAACAATAAAAATGAGAAAGAAATCCCTTAATCCCAACATGAGTCACTCAATGAACAAGTACGCTCATTTACCTTTCTTATTCAATGTTTACACTCAATGTGCCCTTTGTTAGCATAAAGTGATATTTACCAAGTGCGATTCTAAGTCATTTTCATGTATCTCCATGTTCCTTGGAAGGTCTATTTGGATACTGAAAGATGTTTTGGAATTTTTACACTCAATGTACCCTTTGTTAGCATAAAGTGATATTTACCAAGTGCAATTTTAAGTCATTTTCATGTATCTCCATGTTCCTTGGAAGGTCTATTTGGATACTAAAAGATGTTTTGGACAAATATTTTATACTTATTTTTTTATGACATGTTGCAATTACACTCATATGGGATGGACACAATCATTAGTGATAGGGATAAGACATAATGGCATAATATTATGTTTAGGTGTCAACCTTGGTGGTGTGTCCATATGGACTTGCATGTTGGTGCATGTTATTTACATGTTGTTCATAATGGGGCACCAAGTAGTGCAAGTCAGTGCATGCCAATCATCAATTGTTGGGAGTAATGGAGCACTCGAAGTTGACCAATTTTTATAGGCTATGGGTTGAACGCCCATGTGAAGGTTGTGTGATTATTTATTATTTTTTACTATTTTTACAGGAAGACCACTAAATGGGGCAAATGGTTTTGGAGGTGATATTTGCCTCTTGTTTTGAGATACCACAATGGTATTCTCACACCAAATTTTATATAAATTGGAAACTTTGGATAGTAGTATTCTATCATTGTTTGTAGGTAATGAAGTGCTATCAAATTAAAGATACATAAAGGGTGATGTAAATGAATGTATTGTAATCTCATACATTTGAAGATAATAAATGCTTGGATTCTCTTCTTGGTGGAGTTTTTTTCTCGCAAGGGTTTCTCCACATAAATCATGTGTTGTGAGATGATCTTCTTGTGTTGTGATTTTTTGTGTCATTCTTGTTGTTACTTTCTTATGGTGAAATATAATAATTTATTCAATATTTTATGTTCATCTAAGTTAGTTTTATAAAGTATGTTAAGTGGTTGATCTAAGCATGGCAAAGAAGATGAATATCTCTATGGATTTTCCATATTAAGACAACTTAATTTCAAATTTGTAGGCAATCACATATTTTCATAGTGTGTTGTATAATATTTGTATCTCAACCAATCTATTATTGGGTTAGAGATTATTATAATGTTCCAACTATATTCTCTTATTTTCTTGCTTGCATGTGAGTTGTGTGAACTTGCATGTGAGTTGCATTAACTTGCATGTGAAGGATTCATGGCAATTTGGTTTCACACTAAAAATACAACATATGGATACTCGCCAACTATGCTTGACACTATTGACTAGTTATGCAATCCTGACTCATAGTGAAGAGACAAAGTGTATACAGTGACTTTTACACCTACTTTGGCCAAATTTCTAATACATATATCAAATTCTCTAAGAAGTTGTGTTGTATGTTCACCCACCACCTTACACAACTTGGAAACTCTATTGACCTATGAAAAATCTTGTCTTGGTTTGACCTCAAGATATAAATAATATAAACAAGATTTCATTCCAAAAGTGATGAAAACTTAAATTGATCTAACTGACCAAATAGGTTTAACCCAACCTCTGGTTTATACTAACTCAAGGAAGTAAATTGTCCTCCTATGTAGTTATTCATAGCATCATACCCTAAATAATGATGACATATTACTTCTATCATGATATCAATCCTTTTCATTTCAAAACAACATAACTTATGCAAGCAATACATATGCCATATTGTATTTTAGATATTATCATAATACCTTATATTTAACTTCACTTTACTACGTCAATCAAGCATTAAAATCAAGATAGCTACATATCATGCTATTAAGATTCCTTAAGCCAACTTGTATATAATCTAGCTAAATGCATAAGCACTATTCATTAGCTATACTATGCAAACAATGATTGTGCAAACACTTCCAAACAATAATAAAACATACTTTGAGAATTAGAAAGAGAAAGAGTTAACAATGTTTAAAGCATGTTTGATATAAATATATCCAAATGAATATATTTCAACTCCTTTCTCAATGCAAATGACTCTGCTTGTTGCCTCCTCTAAAATCAACTCTTCTTATTGCTGCTACTCAGTTGATAACTTCAACTACATAACTCAGCCTATCCATACTTTAAAACAAGTATTCTATGCTTTTAAAACTCACAAAATAAACTACTCTCAAACTCACAAAAAGAATACAAAATAAATAATACGAATGCACTCGAGAATGAACCACCAAACATAATGCCACTGCCTTCTATTTATATAGAAATGGAAAGTAGTTTTCAGCTAAAGGTAAGCTAAGTTTCTTGCCACCTCTCTTCTCTTTTCCAACCATGGGCCTTGCTGGTCAAAATAGTTGCAGATTTATCTCTTAAATTCACTCAAATGCCTCCTTCAAATGCCACGACCCAACTGATTATTTCAATCTATGATTTTCTATTCATTATCTTAGCAAAAAGCTCATAAAACATAACACATATGGAGTCTAAAACATAGTCAGGTTATACTTCTGCCCAAGTCATGGATTTAACACACATATCACATGATATTTTACCACTTGTCAAAGCTCTCTTTTGGGTCGTGCGTAGGTTTTCTAAACTCTTGTTTGCATACGACTGCCATCATGGATTTTACATTTCTTTTTAATCTTGCAATTTGGGCACCTATGTTGGTGACCTATTTATTGGATAACAACAATTTAAAAATGATTCAAAATAACTATAAACTTCCAATGCCACTTTGCCTTTGGCGTGGCATTTTGACTCATTCAAGTGTGTAGTTACTTAGCCTTAACATGGCTACCTTTGCATACTTTATAACGATAATAACATGCTTATAATATGTTATATCATATTTACTTCTATCACATTATAATATGCATATGTTATTTCATACATACATGCATGCATATATATGTATGTACACATACATATAAATATATATATATATATATATATATATATATATATATATATATATATATATATATATATATATATATATATATATATATATATATGTATATATATATATATATATAGTATATATATATATATATATATATATATATATATATATATATATATATATATATATATATATATATATGTTTTATATATATGTATATATATTATAATAACTTATTATCACAATATGTATATATATCTATCAATTACATATATATATTAATATATACGTGTGTATATTTGTTGTTTAATTAAACATGTATATATATACAAATATATTAATGTATATATATTATCATATTTGAATAATAGTGTTAAAATCCTTTTGATAAGCATGAGATATATTTTGTGTACTTATATATATATAAATGGATATGTATATATTAAATGTATATAGGTATATATGTGGTAACTCATATATATGAGTGTATGTGCATATGAGCATACGTAGATCTAGAAATCTTTATCTACGTATGGGTATACATAAACATTTTTAGATCTACGTATGCTCATACGCACATACACTCATATACACGAGTTACCACATATATACCTATATACATTTAATATATACATATCCATTTATATATATTTAAATACACAAAATATATCTCATGCTTATCAAAAGGATTTTAACACTACGATTCAAATCAACTATACAATCAAAGAGAATCAAAGAAAATCACCCAAACATTCCTATCAACCTGAAAGGCTATCAATACGGTTTAGCACTTACTGACACATAGCTCAAATAAATTGACAAGGCTTGTCTAACCTAGGTGGTGAGTGTGTGTGTCTACTCAGATAGGTACACTAGTGGTTTCCATACCAACTTCCTCTCTTGGGTGATACTCCCCCTCTCCTCACTGGAGGGTTTAAATAATTCTTGCATCCAACTTAGTGCAACATGAACAAAGTTAGTGAATAACATGAAAATCATATTCATCATATATCGTTTGCATCATTAAAGCATTTAAAAGGCAATCTCGTCATATTGAATATTCATACATCTCATTTAGTCATTGAAATTCATTAAAACATAATCATGTATTAAAACATATTTACTCATAAAAAGGTAATAGTAATTGGTGAATGCACAATGGGGTGTAACAAACTCCCCTCAACCATGTCTATGAAAGTGAGTATGAGGGATATACTCCCCCTGACTATTATGAATAGTCATCTTATGTAATCCATGTACTAAAGGATGATTGAAATCCTTATTATTATAATAAAAGAAAAAGAAATTGTCAAAAGCTTGTGCAAAAGTTCTCTTATTTTCTTTATTGAATGTGAATGATTGAAGGATGAAATGTTTAAAAGTTTTTAAATAAACCTTCATAGGAGCTAACTGTAAATGAAACCTCCAAGTGAGATACTATTTGTAAGAATGGTTCAAACAAGAACTAACCCCGGGGGTAGTCATGAAGTGGGTCAACACATTATGGTGAAAGTGGTTAATGAGGGGAAAGTGGTAAAAATAAAAACAATTGTATCTACCTTCAAAAATAAAAAAAACTTCATAAGCATGAGGCATACCTTATCCCAATGTGAAGAAATTTTTTCCCTGTTGAAACCACCTTGTAGTTTGATGGGTTGTTCACCATCTTTGAAAAAAAGTTAAATTGTCATTGTCCACCATTTTTTTGTGCTTTTTCTATTTATTAATATGATGTTATGTTCATACAACTAACTAAAATATAATTTTTAACATAATCTTGTATAAGATATAATTATCATATTCATGATGTGAGAGTTAACCTTCATGATTTTTTTTAAATAGAAAATAACTTGGAGTTATGAAATTCTATGAATTCTCTTAGGTTATTGGCTTCTTGTTTTTATTTTTATTAGTTTATTTTGCTCTTCTCAAATTATTGTGTCGGGATGATATTTAACTATTTTTTTGCTATCTTTATAAAGAATTTCAGGACCTTTCAAAACTTACCTACCTTCTATTAAAAATAATATATAATTACATAAATGCTTTAAGAACACTTACTTTGTGGAAGTCGGCTATGTACATACCAACTTTTTTGCATCATTGTTTCAAAAACTAACATTCACATGAATAAAGACCTCAACATGGAGGTTACTCTAAAAACCGTCACCTTTGAAATGTACTAAAACTAAAGTTTTGCTCTACTGTATTTGCAACTTTTTTTATCAAAAACCCAAGAAAAAAAAGTACAGTTTCATCAATAGTTTTTTAGAGTTGTCAATCTGTGCACAAGAGAATGAGCCATGTCGAGGCATAGAAAGAAACCAAAAGACAAGGGGAAAGCCAAAGTTGATGCCTTGAAAGAACCTACGATAAGCACAATTGGTAATAATGATAATACTACTCCTGCTTTGAATAGTGCTTCATGCAGCACAATCTCTCACCTTGTATCAGTCGCAGGAGAAACAAGGGTTTCAAACAACAGGAGAAAGAAAGCAGGAAAATGTACCTAAAAGTAATGTTTTTGAAGTAGTGCAAGATAAGAGAGGTGAAAAGAGAATGGGTGAAATTCACAAGGAGAGATCAGATGGTGGAGAAAGGGGGCCTGGAGAAAAAAAACATGAAAAGGTAAATGAAATTAATGCTTTTATAGCGGTCCAGGATAAGAGAGCTGAAAAGAATATGGCTGAAATTGTCAAGGAGAAATTAGGTGGTGGAGAAAGGGGACCTTCACATAATTCTGGGGGGGAAGAGGTCGTGAACTTGCTACTAATGCAACTGGAGTCAAAGCAAAAGCAAAGGGACAAGCATTCAAGCTTTGTTGGGAAGAAGGGTTTCAGACAAGATTTTAGTGGCAAAAATTTGAGTGTATCGTAGAGTTATGAAGGCAAAAATTCTAGTCACTTGGTAGACAACATGGGTATTATGAAAATTGGTGGAGAGGCTAAGGAGGAGATAATGAAGACGACAATAGACAAATCGATGCCCTTGGAAGATCTTTGTAAGGGTTTTTCATTTGTAATTTTTGGTTTTGTTTTGGTTTTAGAATCATTAGATTTCATTTTATTATGCATTTAGTGAAATGGTTTTATTAGACAAATGCATGTATGGTTGTATCCTAAGACGTCTTCTTTCTCTATGATTTGGCTTTTTGTGCCACAAGTGAGGGATTTTCATTGTGTTAAATTGAACAAGCGTTGATAGTTACTTGAGTGTTTGATGCATTTTACTCAATTTGTCCATGTTTCATGTCTCTTGGGTTCAAACTTGTGGTTTTGCTTTGGATACTAGTATGTATTTCTTCGCAATTGAATTTCAATTTGATTGTGCATCCTCCTAATTCTGGGGTGTTTTTTGATTAAAAAAATCTGTTGAGCATAAGTAGGTGGTGCCCTTGAATATGATTTTGTACCTTCTTGATTTTGGGGTTTTTTATTATCCTTGTTTTTTGGCTGAGGTTACCTACAGAAATCATGGAGCCATAGCTCGGCCACGGTCTTCCGAGGCTGGGCATTTAAGCATTTTGTTGTGCCCACATATTTAACCATATCATCATAGCATCCCATTAATGGGGAATCAATTGGTTTGTAGGCTATCTCAACACATAGTGGGATTTGAACCTTGGTTTCTCACTTTTGAAAGCATCCCATTCTCATTAATTTCTCTAATTCTAGTATGTATTGTTTTTAATTTCTTGGATACATTATTTTTCTCTTTCTTTTGGATTGGTTCATCTAGTGCTTGGTTTTGGGAAGCTTTAAATATGGTTTGAGGAAAGCTCGGGCCACTTTCTTAAAAAAGATCTTATGCTCTAGCTAATAAGTAACCTAGGCATATTTGAATGTACCCCATTAAAGCCCGGGATACACACTCAATATATATGGTAGCTACGATGTTAATAAAAAAATAAGAACAAGAGGATTAAAATCTCCAAGAAAGTATTTTTAAACGCAAACTTGAAATGGAGGACATAAAGGATTTCTCTTTCAAGTCAATATCCTTCGAGCATGTAGTCTACAGATAACATCGTTTAAGTAAAATTTTGATTTAGGCCAATGAGGTTGAAAAAATGAAGGTGAGTAAGGTTAAATAGGTCTTTTGAATATTGAGACTTGAAAAAATTGGTTTATTTGAAGCAGAGCAAAGACAAACAAAAAAAATTGCATTTATTATGCTTACATCTTGATGATGTATCCCAACATCAATGCAAAATCTCATACACAATTTTTTTCCAAAAGATTTTTACCCATAGTTTTTTTTTGGAGCTTTTTTGAGAATTGAAGGTACCTTTTTTTCACTGTGGTTGATTTGTAGGGCTATGGGATGCCTTAGTGCACTGATCATAATTGAACCTGGTTCACACTATAACAAATAGTCCCTACAGGAGTTTAATTTTGATATAGATGAATTTTAGTGTCAAATTTGGGATTTGTACACAAAAAAAGATCTCCAAGTATGGTAAGATTACTTAATCTTTAACATGATCATGGAAGAATGCTTATTTCAATGGCTGATGGATTTTAGGGTCAAATTTGAGCAATTATTTCCTTAAATGATTTTAACCAAATTATCTAGGGTTATTCTAAAGGAAAAGCAATTACCTAATTTATAGTATATTAGAGATTATTATAGATAAATTTTTAGAGACAAACTTGAGCAATTGTTTCCTTAAATGATTTTGACCAAATTATCTGGAGGGTTATTATAAAGGAAAAGCAATTACTTGATTTGTAGAAGTTTAGAGATTATTAAAGAGAAATATGTAAAATGACTTTGAGAGTCTAAAATAAGACATAACTGCAATGCTACCATCTCTATACACCTTTGTCTAGTGATTATTTTCATAATTGCATTTTGCAAGAAGTTTGATTAAAATTTCTTGGGTGTTTTATGCATTAATGGCTCACCTGGTGGTCTTTGATTATATTTTTCTACTTATTTTATGCTAAATCTAAAAAAAAGTGTTTATTAAACACTCATTTGGAAATAAAATTAGAGAAAATTGCATTTTATGCATCTCCCATTTACTTTGGTGTTTAAAATTGGACAACTACAACTTGCATTTTTCAATTTGATGCATAAAATTGAACCACACAACTTCATCTTCATTTGGGTTTAACCTACAAATCTCACACTTCTATTGGTGCTTTAACAATTTATTTGTAAAGAAGCTAAGGTAGAGGAACAACTTCCTACACTAATCTTGAGAGCAGAATAATGCAAAACTTTTACATATCTTTAACAGTTACAGAAACTTAAACAGAAATAGACACAATTATCATGCACACCACAACACAGTGATTTACGTGGGGAAAACCCTTTTGGGAGGAAAATACCACACTCCAAAAGCCACCCAATAGATTATTCAAAAATCACAAAGATTACAATATACTTGCAAAGCAAGCTTCTCACGAGAGTATCACCAACTAGAGATCCAGAGGCAACATGGCCGCTATTAGAGTATCAAAATATATCACAACACATAGTCATAATACAATGCCCTTATAAAATAGGGTTTCCTTCTAAGGCAAGTCAAGCTAATAAAATATCGGTCGTCAGATATGAGACATAATGATGAAGGGTATAGATTTACAATAATAAAATATAAATAAAATTTTCTTTTCAGGGGTGCTGCCCCTGGACCCCAACCGAGGGATGATCCCCTGAACCCCTCAATAGGGGAGACCCCCCCACACCCCCTATCATTGTCGAATAAATAGTACCTTATGTATTAATAGTAACTTATGTAATTGCAAGGTTGAGACACATTTTCCCAACAAACCACTCACTTATCGAACACCTTGCAAAATCAATGAGAGGGACGTGAATAAACATCATCTCTTAATTGCTAGGGGTGGAAAGGCCCATAGTCTTTGAACACCATCTGAACTTCTATGTGCTCACATGTTTAGTTAAAGAATCAACAACATTCATCAAAGTCTCTACCTTAACCATCTTACCCTGCCATCTTCGACCATATATCTAAAAAAATGATATTGTACATCAATGTGCTTGGTCCTAGCATGAAATGTTGGGTTCTTGGCTAGACATATTGCACTCTAACTGTTGCTATAAATTGTCACTGCACCTTGTTTTATTCAAATATCTGAACACTATCTCTTAATCCAAATGGCTTCTTTACAAGCATGAGTAGCTGCCATATACTTTGCTTCAGTAGTGGAAAAAGCAACCACAGCTTGTCGCTTACTCATCCAACTAATCGCATTGGACCAAATTAAGTAAACACATAAGCACTAGTGGATCATTTGCTATCAACATCACCTACACAGTCTGAATCCACATAACCACATGAATATCAATGGAAATCTCATCTTTAGTCATATTACTATGATAACATAAGGAATAATCTGAGGTACCGTGCAAATATCTAAAGACTCTTTTAACTGCATTCCAATGAACTCTACCAATATTATACATATATCTGGAAAGAATTCTCACTGCTTGAGCAATGTCTAGTCTAGTACAAACCATAACATACGTCAAACTTCCAACTACACTCTGGTAAGGCACTCTGCTCATGTCTTACATCTTTGATGGGGATGTTGCATAATTTGAAATAGATAACTTTGTTCCAATTGAAACAGGAACACACGATGGTCTATAATCCTTCATAACAAACCTCTATAAAATTGAGTTGACATACTTTGGCCAAGCCATACCTTTCTGTTCACTCTATCTCTTTTAATTTTCATCCCAAGAATGTGTTTAGTTGCACCAAGATCTTTCATTTCAAATTTAGCAGCAAGTTGAGATTTCAGTTCTAAAATCATACCTTTCCCTCTACCAATAAATAGCATATCATCAACATATAATGTAATGAACAAGAAACAATCACCATCAATTTTATAATAAGCACACTAATCTGATTTAGAATGCTCAAATCTCAAACTCAACACACATCTATCAAATTTATGGTACCACATCCTAGGACTCTATTTTAAGCCATACAAAGATCTTCAATTTGCAAACCAAATTACTTTTACCTTTCACCACGTAGTGCTTTGGCTATGTCATATAAATATCCTCCTCCAAGTCACCATGAAGGAAAGCAGTTTTCACATCCATTTACTCAACCTCTAAATCATAAGCAATAGCAATAGCAAACAAAATCTAATGGATGTCATTTTTGTAGCAGGAGAAAATATCTCACCATAATCAACACCCTCAACTTGAGAGTAACCTTTTGCAACCAACCTTACTTTGTACTTCTCAATACCTCCATCTGAACCAATCTTTTTCTTGAATACCCATTTGCAATTGAAATTTTTTCTTCCTCCAGGCAATGGTACAAGATCCCATATATCATTGTTTTCAGAGTTGTCATTTCTTCATCCATAGCAATCTTCCAAGATTTTGCATCATTCATACCTAATGCCTCTTCTACCGATCTGGGTTTTTCCATGTTTGTATTCAAAGCAAAATGCATCTCCAATCATTAGGTGAATACCTTTTAGGTGGTTGTCTATGCCTTGTAGACCTACGAACAAGCTGAGTTGAAGGTTCTTCCTCCTCTTTTGAAGGTTATGAGCTAGATGATCTCTTCTCAACTTCTTGTCTATCTATGGGCCTTGATTCAACTTTCTCAAGTGTAGAAGGAAATTGAATCACATCTTCCTGTTTAATTTTTTCTAGTTGCAATGTAATAGAAAAAGGCTTAGTTTCTCTAAAAATAACACTTCTACTGTGTATTACCTCTTGTGCAATAGGATCCCAAAGCTTGTATCCTTTCACACCATAACTGTATATGATGAAGATACATTTCACATCCTTGTTCTCTAACTTTGTTCACTTCTCCTTTGGCACATGTGTGTATGCCTCGCAACCAAAAACTCTAAGATGTCTTAATGAAGGCTTGTGGCCCAACCATGCCTCTATAGGTGTCTTACCAACAAGAGTTGATGTAGGAGATATATTAATCAGGTAAAAAGTAGTGGCAACATCTTCAACCCAAAACCTTTGTCCTAGACCAACAACACTCAACATACTCCTAGCCTTCTCCATTAGTGTCCTATTCATTCTTTCTGCAACTCCATTCTATTATGGAGAATACAGAGTTATCTTTTATTTATGAATACCACAATCTTTGCAAAATCTATCAAAATCATCAGAGAAAAATTAATTGCCACTATCAGTCCTCAAACATTTTATTTTCTTCCCATTTTGCAACTCAACCATTACTTTAAATTCTTTAAATCACCTAAAAACTTTAGATTTACTCTTTAAAAAATATACCCATGTCATTCTACTATAATCATAAATAAATGAAACATAATATGTGGATTTTCCAATTGAAGGAACATCTAGAGGACCAAACACATCATAATTAATGATATCCAATACACCACAAGATTTATGAGAACTTAAGTAAAACTGAACATGGTTTTGTTTTCCATAAATGCAATGCTCACATAAATCAAACTCAAGATTACAATTAGACAAACCTTCAACAAGGTTTTTATTTTTCAAAGTCCTTAGACCCTTTTCTCCAATGCAGCCAAGTCTCTGGTGCCATAGCATTGTTTTCTGTGTAGGTAAATTTGATTCAAAAGAAAGAGCACTCTTGGGTACCCAAAATCCATGACCATCTGCTGAAGGTGAAACCCTCACTTTTTCCACAAACTTGCTTTTCATATAAGTACTATTGCACTCAACAGTGCATGCATCAAGTTTATACAATGTGCCATATCTGACACCTCTAAGAATCACCATAACACCTCTAACCATCTTGTATCCTGCATCAGAAAATACTACCTGCACACTTGCATCTATTAGTTTTCTCACAAATAACAAATTTTGTGCAAAACTAGGGATGTGCAACATATCATTAATCATTTTTATTCTACCATTAGAAAAACTGATTTTAACTTTACCACAACCAAAATTATTTAAATAAGGTTCATCACCCAAGTACACCTTACCTCCATCAAATTCTTCATATTCAAAAAACCAATCTATATTAAAGGTCATATGGAAAGATGCACCTGAGTCAATTAACCATGCATCATTACCTACACGAGTTGCCAAAGTTGCAATGAATGCATCACCATCTTCCTTCTCAAACTCATAATTAGAATCAAATTTCTTCTTTTCCTTCTTTTTCTCTTCTTTGGAGTCCTTATGAACATGTCCAAGCTTACCGCAATTCCAACAAATAACTTTGGACTTTCTAGGAGACTTAGATCTACCCTTGGACTTGGATTTGTCATGCTTCTCATTCTTCTTTCATTTTTCCTTAGGTCTTCCACGAACATTTAGGGCCTCCTTGGCACTAATGGATACCTTCCTCCTCATCTCTTCAAAAAGCAAAGAACCCACCACATCTTTAGTCTTCAATATAACAGAAGTACTCCCAATAGCCATAACAAGAGAATCCTGTGAATCGATTAAAGAACAAAGCAAGATTCGACATTTCTCTTCCTCATCCATTTTGACACCAACTGATGTCAATTTAGCCACCAACAAATTGAATGCTTCTAGGTGGTCTGTGATTGATCCACTCTCTTCCATTCTCAAAGAATACAACTTCTTCCTCAAGAAAATCTTGTTCACTAAAGATTTGGCTTGCTACATCTTACCAAGCTTCTTCCATAGTTTTTATGCAGAGGTCTCTTCATGGACATTGATTAAAATAGAATCTTCCAAGCATAATCTAATTAGATCCTTGGCTTTACGGTCCATAAAATCATATTGAGAAGCCTAAGTAGGATTTGTAGGCCTTGAAACATTCTCATCAACAACATCCCAAATATCTCGATCTATCAACAGATCCTCCATCTTCATTTTTCACATTTCAAAATTATTTCCAAAAAAATTATCTAGCTCTATTCTCCCTAATGAACTTGTCATCTTAAAATTTCTACAACAAGATCACAAAGCTTTTTCTGCACAAGATCTCACTCAAATTTGGATTAGTTCAAAAAACCCTACAACCCAAAATTGAAACCAAAGGTGATCAGGCTCTGATACCACTTGTAAGGAAGCTAAGGTAGTAGAACAACTTCCTATACTAATCTTGAGGAGAGAATAATGCAATTTTTTTACAAATCTTTAATAGTTACATAAAATTAAATAGAAATAGACATAAATATCATGCATACCACAACATAGTGATTTATGTGGGTAAAACCCTTTTGGGAGAAATACCCCACACTCCAAAAGTTGTCCAATATAGTATTCAGAAATCAAAAAGATTACAATATACTTGTAGAGCAAGCTTCTCACAAGAGTATCACCAATCAGAGATCTAGAGGCAACATGACCACTATCAGACTCTTAGAATACATCACAACACATAGTTGTAATACCATTCCCTCATAACATAAGGTTTCCTTCTAAGGCAAGTCAAGATAATAAAATATCAATTATCAAATATGAGACATAAAGATGAATGGTCCAAATTTACAATAATAAAATATAAATAATTTTTTTCTTTTGGGGGCACTACCCCTGGACCCCAGCCAGGGGGATGATCCCCCCAAACCCCTTGTAGGGGAAGAACCCCCCACACCCCCTATAGTCATCGAATGAATATTACCTTATGTATTAATAGTAACTTATGTAATTGCAAGGTTGAAACACATTTTCCCAAAATTATTCACATTTATCTTTCGTGCACCTAAAAAGAACAAAAATGTCTGCTTTTTTTTCCATGTTTGGTATACTAGCAAGTTTGTATCCTCTCCCCTTATGCTTCATGTGATCTTGAGTGAAGAAAAATACTTATAGTTTGCACTTTATGTTCATTGTAAACCCTATAAGGCTATTTCTACGTATCCTCTCCCCTTGCACTTCGTGTGATCTTGGGTGAAGAGAAATAGTACCAACTTTTCTTTTATTTTTTAACAGGAGGCCTTCCTTGAGATACATCTTGCAATGAAGAACTCAAGGCAAAGCGACGTTTTAGGGCGCGCTATATAAATTAGACAAGAGCAAAATTTATAGGTTTATCCATGCTTGTAACTCTTTGGAATTTGCGATGTTCAAGAGGTCAACGGTGTTTACCTAATTCCACCCACTAAAAACCTATTTATTTTAGAGGCTTAAGATCATCAAATGTCTTCTTAAGGAGGTACAATGGAATAACATCGTTCCATCAAGTTATTCACCATGTGCTAATCATAGTTGAGGTGATAAACACCTTGCAAGGAACTTTTCTTTCCAAGGTAAGACGTGTATCGTGTACACGTGCATACTCTAGTTACTCATTCTATGGACAATATTTTATTGTGCAAACCCAACTTAAGAAAATAAACCTACTTGACTAAATATGATTGTGCTTTTTTTTGTTCTATCATTCTATTGCTAGTGAGCTTTGTGGAAGAAAGCTTAGGAAATATCTCCCATTACTAATTAAGTCAGTTGAACACATTGCTTGAGCATCAAAACACTCAAACAAACATTAAACATGGATATGACAAGATTTTAAACCATTCAAACACATTATTATGCATTTGAAAGACATTGTACTACTCTATGCATCTAAGTATATTTTTTTGATCAAACAATATCTTTGTGTGCATCCTAGTATCATTGTCTACATCATGTGAATGTATAAAATCATTCGACCAAATTATATCAAATTGAACTAAAAAGCTAATCAAATGATTAATTAACTACACAATCCAATGAAATTGTTCGTAAAGACAAATTAGAATTCAAATAACATGAAAGATCAAAGCAATTCAAATTGAAATCTAACTAAGGAATGCAAACCTCGATCCCATTGTGGGATTATGCTCAAATTGAATGTGGAGTGTTCAATTCAAACAAAATCTATTGCTGATGCAAAACAATTGAAGCTAGAAATAAAGTAAAATGGCTCACAAGTGCTCTCGAGTTGATCAAATTGGGAAATCAATTCAAGAGTAAGTTTACTCAATGCTTGGGAATGAATTATTATGGAAAAACGTTTGTTATTTATAGAATTTTGAAATCATGATCAATGACGAGGATTAAAAAGGCTATTCAATGGATGAAATCGAATGAAAGGAATGAACATGGATCAAGGATGAATCCAATGGTTAGAAATCCATGAGGCATGGATCAAGGATCAAATTAGTGGTCCCAAATTCACGAAAGACTCAACAAATTCTCTAATTTTTAGGAATTATGTTGGAAAGATGTTGGAGACATTTCCATTTAGAGGGAAATATTTGAATTTGAAAATATTCCAAGGGAATATTCATTGTGCAAGTGGGAGAAATTGGAGGATTTGGAAAGAAATTAGCTAATTTAACAATTAATTAAAATCATTTAATTGTGCAAGTGGATGAAATTAGAGGCTTTAATTAAATAATCATGAATTATTTAATCAAAGTATGATTATGACACTTAATTAAATAATTTGCATTATTTAATCAAATGAGAATGGAATTAGTATGAAGAAAATTTGAATTAACTAAATAAAATTAATTAATTTAATTAATAAGAGAAAACATGACTTTAACCAAATAATTGACATTATTTAATTAAATGGATGAATTAGGTGAAATCGATTAGGAATGATGTTAGTATGAGAAATCAAGTATGTGATATCAATTAGGACAGTTTTAGATGTCTACAATAATATGGTAGATACTAAATCACATCAAAAATCTAAACCAAATCTTTACAAAATGAAAAATAGACAATATATCCAAATTTCATGGTGGGTAAGTGCAGAAAGATTGGGGGCCAAAAAGGGGTCTTAAGTGGCCACTTTTTTTTTAAATCGGGAAATACTAACATTGGATGAGAAATTGAGGATAGTTACACTCAAAAAAATTAGATGCAACAAAAACAAGGATCATAGTGCTCCGAATCTACTTTCTAAACTACTATTTTTTGTTGAAAATAGTAGAGATTAATGGGTTCAAATATGGGAGCCATAGAAATTGGTGTTGTCTTTGTAAAAAAAATACAATATAGCGTCTGTTGTGGCTCCCTCAAAAGGTTAACTTTTTTTTGGTATTTTTAAAATTGCTTTGGTGATAAATTATCTAACATTATGTAGTTTATGCCCAATTTTTCTAACAATTTTTTAGTGATTATATGTTTTTTTGCTAATTTACAAAGTGGACACATCATAAAAAATAGAAATTTGGTTGTGACACTCCTATAATTTTTGAAAACTAATCAATTTTTTTTTTTCAATATGTGTAGAATGGAGTCTAGTTTATAAAAATATAATTTATTTGAAATTTTAATGAATGGTTAAAAAATAAAGTTAAAAATACCAAACATTTGTTTTAACAAAAAATAGACATACAAACAAAATAAATTAAAGATGAAAGCCTTAACATAGTCAAAATGTGAAAAAATTATATCATTAAATAGTTAAGAGAGAGCCTAACTTTACCTAGGTGTTTGATTTACTTGGCCTTGAAACACGTGCAAACCTAACGGTTACCACAAATAAAATTATGTTAAATTTTGTAGAATATGCAAAACATGTCTTTGGAGGTTGGGAAGGCACTCCAAGCCTTTGGGTTGGAAATCCAAAGAAAATCCAAACCTAAGGCTTGGGGATTCCCAAAGCAAGACATAATGTGAACACGTTATAATGCGCTCGCGTTATGTTTTGTATTAAAACCTGTTCCTGTAGATATGTAAAAATGACCTAACACTTATCACACGCCCTAAATGAAATTTTCTCATCATTGACATCATTATCACCTAATATCATTGCATTTCACATCATTTACATCAAAAACCCTAATTTTCTCTATTAATTGCATAATATTACATTATTTAATTAATTCACATTTTCATCATTTCTAACTAATTAAAAAAAAATCATTTATTTAATAAAGTCCTAATCTACCTTTATTCCTCTTGATTAATTAAATAACATCAGTTATTTAATTATGTTGCTAATTTACCCTATTCCCCTAAATCAATTAAATTATTATCACTTAATAATTTAATTAAATCACTTTCCCCTAAAGTTGAATAATTAAATTAATTATTCAAAACATCATTCAAAAAGATCAACAAAACAAATACAACTTTCTTTGTAAAAGTCAAACATGACTTGCACGTTCAACTCAAAAAGGCTTAATTAATTAATTACCTTCACCCACTTTCATAATTGAGCAAATTATGATCACCGATTGCTCACTTTGATTGGTTGACTGATTCATCTACTTTCTAACTAATCCATCTATTCTTCAATCCCACTGAAGGCTCAACTTGATTTCCTCAATTCCACAAATTAGGCAATCTATTTCCTTTGATTGATTAATTAGCATCCTTAATTGATTCGATCACAAAAGCTAACTGAGCAATCTAATTCCTCTCAACATCTTTCAACCATTGATCAAGATTTTCTACTATGCAATTCCAATCATTCATCTCAAAACATAAAATCTATATAATAATCCTCTTCATCCTCAAAAACGATTGGAGAATTGACATCTTTTGCATAGCGAAGTAATGTCAAATTGGCAATTGATTCCTTGAAGAACTTTGACACACATCTTCAATTAGTACATGCATCTTGAGCTTTTGCAACACATTAATGGAGGCTTCGCATTGATACAACAATCCAACATCATTGTGAATACACTTTGACACGAGATGGTAATGCTATGTTTTATGAATTTCATTTATGTTCTCTTCTTTGATTACATTGTTTGATTTTGTTTCTTCATAGTTTCATTTCATGAGTAAAGGGTATGAATCTTAATCTTTGTTTGAGTTAAATCATGTTTAATTCATTTACATTGATTATCTTATGCTTCTTGATTTCTCCCTTACAACATTTGGCACACCTAGTGGCACCTCAGTCCTTGACACTAGCCTTTTTATGAGTTTTAATTGAGAATTTGTAGGTTCCAGAACCCGGTTGCATTTTCCATAAATGCACTTGAGAAATGTTCACGCAAAGCTACAAGATTTTTATGCGGTCGCTCCTTCATTTCTGCCACTTTTGATTTTCCTAACCGCTTTTGCTTGAGAAACAGGGTCGCTTTTGATTTTTTAACCTCTTTTGTTTCATGACAAGGCTACTTTTGATTTTTTTAACCGCTTTTGCTTCATGTAGGGCCATTTTTGAATTTTCTAACCACATTTTCTAAAAATAATAGGGCCGCTTTTGATTAAAATTTAAGCTTTCACTTTGTTATTTTTTATTTGAAAATCTGCAAGTAACTTTTCAATTCCTAACACTAACAGGTGGCTATTTTGGATGTTTTGTGTTTGTTGACTATGTTTATGCAGCTATTGCAAGGATATGATACACTTTACATCAAGAAAAAACAAACACTTTTATTGCAGAGAAGGCGAACGATCCAAATCCAACTTTTCATAAGCTTTCGTAGTTTAGGGAACTTTTTAGATTTGGTGCTATAAAAATGAACCCACAACTTGCACGATTTCGATTTGGTGCTTTAAAAATAAATTTTCAAAAGCTTTCTAGTTTAGGGAAGTTTTTAGATATGGTGCTATAAAATTGAACCCCATAACTTACACACTTTTGATTTGGTGCTTTAAAAAGAAATTTTCAAAATCTTTCTAGTTTAGGGAAAAAAATTTGATTTCGTGCTATAAAAATGAACCCCACAAATCGCACGCTTTCAATTTGGTGCTTTAAAAAGAACATTTCAAAAGCTTTCTAGTTTAGGGAATTTTTTTGATTTGGTGGTTTAAAATGGAATGCTTTCTTTTGGCCAATGCTTTCATTATGTTGACGAAATGAATAAGTTTATTTTGTTGACCCCATTAAGAAAAGGTTATTAGAAACACTCAAATTGGTGCTTAAAACTGGACAAATACATTCTGATTTGCATACTGCTATCTACTTTCTTGAAATATTGAACACTTCAAAATTTGGTGCATATAAAAAGAAGATTGCTATCTTGTTCACACTTCATTCATTTTTTTGGAGTAGAATCATTCGAGGGGCTTAAAAAGAATATTGCAATAAATTGTATGTTGCGTCTTCCATGTTTGGAAAACTAGGTGTCTATCCTCTCCCCTCACATCTTTTGGCAATCCTGGGTGAAGAAAAGCACTTTGATTTTTGCACTTATTTCATTTCAAACATTACCTTAAAGAGGGGGCTTGCTATGAGATGCATCCCATGATGGAGAACTCATCAACAAGGTCTCGAAGCACATTTACTAATGGGCTATATTAAAGGTTACAAAATTGTAAGAAAGTAGCTTCAATCTCGAGCAACAACATATTGCACCTAATCCCACGCCTTAAGTGGAACGAGAAAGGTTAAAGAGTCTTAAGTGACCAACGGATGGTAGTGTACGTACAGTGTTCACAATTTGTCACTAAGAACCTTATTTTAGAAAGTCATCCTTGTTTTCTGAAATGCTCTTTGAAAGTAGTGCATCAAAATTTTGCTTCTGAGAAGTTACTTACCAAGTCTGATTTTTGGTTGAGGTGTAGAGCTTAAAATTTCATTCTTAACATACCTCTACACTCCTCCATAAATTGCATGTAAAATCATCCCTTTGAGGCATGAGGTAAGCCTACCTAAAATACTGTACCTACCTAGGGTGACTTGACTGATGCATGCCAAGGTTATTTTATTGACATCAAACACTTTTGCTTGATTTAAAATGAACACATCAAAACAAGCATTAAACATGGTTATCAAACTTCAAACCCTTTGGACTTAGTGTGAATACTTTGAAAAGAGCCTTATATTTTCACTCCTTAAAAGATATCTTAAACCAATATCTCTAAAGGTTTTTGAATATTTAGGCTTACATTTCAAGTATCATTAAGAACAAAGTCAACGTTGGAAAACTATGGCTTTAGTATTTGGACTTTCGCAAAAGTTGAGCTTTTGTGGAAAGAGACTTGCTTAAAAGCTATAGACATTTAGGGTCAAATAGTTTTTGATTGTCGTGTTGTATTATCACTTGCCAAAATTCTCAAAAAATAAATCAAATCAAAACAAGACATCAAATCTGTAAATTTATCCAAACTGTTGTCAACACAAAAAATAGAAAACAAACCTGCACAGAAAATCGCTATTGTTGTTGTTTCTGTCGTTATTGACTAAATATTGTCACAGTCAACCTAAAACAAGACACTTTTTCTCTCTAATTTTTTTTAGTGACTATCAAAAACTTGTCGCTTTTGAAAATTAGAATGTAGTTGATCCTAGAAATACTATAGTTGATCTTAATATTACCACAACCGACTTTTGTTTTAGCCACAGTTGATGAAAACCTGGCCGCTTTTGCCCAAGAATGTCGCTTTTTCCTTCACAAATTCACCAGTTACAAAAATTACAAATAGAAGCCACTTTTGAAAAATCCTACCATAGTTGTCCTTCAAACTTGGCGACAGTCGACCAAAATCTGACCGCTTTTGACAAAAATTACTGCTATTGTTCTAAGATTGCCGCTTTTGCCTTATTTTATGGTACAAATTAGAAACTAATCTTAAACTGGTTAAATTTGGTAAGAATGAAAACATTTAGACTTCTAAAACATGTCATAATCTACATCGGTCCAAATCCATTTGCAAAATCAAACACCTCAACCTAGTTTTAGGATTCAAAATTGAAACACAAACTTTGGATTATTCCTGCACTCAAAATTCTAAGATATCAACATTTGCTTGAACCTCAAGGCTAGTTCAAGTAGATTTTCCAAAACATATCCTCTAGAAAAGCGAATTGAAATATCGGTCCAAATTTCTCAACATTTTGAATCCTAAAAGTTAGAATCATTTCCAAAAACATTCCTCACCTTATGACCATTTGGTGTCCTACTGCCCTAGTTCAACAACCAGACCCTATGGCACCCATCATACAACCAAATCTCACACGAATTGAAGGTGAACAAACAAACATTATCAATAGTTTGAGAAGTTTCATATTTGCGAAAAAGGAAACACCAACTCAGTGGAGAAACTCAGCTAATATCTTAGACAAAGAGGAACAAAAAGTTGATCTTGCGATTGGAAGGCCAGTATTACCACCTCTCACGTGGCAATAGAAAATCTTGGCTCACAAAATAACACTTTTTAAAGCAGAAAACCCCAAAAACATGATTACATTTCCTTAAATAGAAAATCCCAAAACAATGCATTCTTTTATTCCATAGTTAGAAATCACCAACTTCCACAAAATCTTGGCACTTATTTATGACAACCACACGATCCCAATACAAAAAGAATATGGAAACAAACAAAAGTACCTCTAGTATGCCCCCAACGAACACCACAAGTGACGAAAATGACCCATGGGGCTATAGACCAAGTGACCTTCTAACTCCTCAAAAAGAACCCACATTCAAGGCAAAACCAAACCAACCACCAAGTGAGGAGAAAGTAGTCCCTAGACAACAAGAAATGATAGATAGGTCAAATAAAAATCCCAAGGACATGGTCATGGAAGAATTGGATAGTGAGGAAGAATTCTTTCAATATTCTAACAATCCCAAGGTACTTAAACTGATGGACAAACTGCTAAGAATGGATCCAAATGCATACTTCTTCAAATTAGCACAAAATGGTGCAAAGCTACATATAGACTTTAATGTGGAAGGTCTTAAGGATCCTACCCTCATTCCCTTAGGGGATAAATCAGTTTTGAGAAAATACCCAAACTAGTGGAGAACCAGAACATTCCACCAATCTTCTCACAAAGCAATGATCAACCTAAACAACAACCAATGGACAACCCTCTTTTTAGGAAACCATCTGAAATCAAGCAAGTAGTAATGGTCCAACAATATCAAGGAGGTCCAACTCAATACATGCCACAAAACAACAATATGCAAAACATGGGATATTTTCCAAGAATGGAACAACAAGGAAACATCTTATCACAAGGACAATACATACCACATAATGCATCATATATTGATCCTTCAACCAACAATTCATCCCAACAACAAGGTATACCACTAATGCACTACCAGGGTAACCTTCAAAACAATTCATCCCAACAACAAGGTGTACCACCAATGCACTACCAAAGTACCCTTCAATATAATTTGTCCCAACAACAAGGTGTACCACCAATGCACTACTAGGGTACCCTTCAATACAGTTCATCCCAACAAGGTGTACCACCAACACACTACTAGAGTACCCTTCAATACAATTTGCCCCAACAACAAGGTGTACCACTAACGCACTACCAAGGTACCCTTCAATAGAATCAACCACAACAAGGTGTACCACCAATGCACTACCAAGGTACCCCTCTTCAACAAAAATGACTTAACCCTCCTTCCATACAACAAGGACTTAACCCTCCTTACATTCAACAATGACTTAATCCTCCTTCCATACAACAAGGACTTAACCCTCCTTCCATATAACAAGGACTTAACCCTCCTTACATTCAAAAAGGACTTAATCCTCCTTCCATACAATAAGGACTTAACCCTCCTTCCATACAACAAGGACTTAAACCTCCTTACATTCAACAAGGACTTAATTCTCCTTCCATATAATAAATACTTAACCCTCCTTACATTCAACAAGGACTTAACCCTCCTTACACCCAACAAGGTCTTAATTTTCCTTCCATTCAACAAGGACTTAACCCTCCTTCCACCCAACATGGTTACCAAGGTCCTATACCTCCACCACACCCAACCTATGACCAAACAAACATCTTGGGACAACAAGGCTACTATGCACAAGGTCCCCAAACAAATGTACCAAACACAGAGGTAGGCATGCAACTAGAAGCCCTAGATCAAAGGATATTGGACATCCAAATTGGAAAACCAAATAAGACCTACACTGTATAGGATATATGTCCATTCCCTTTTGATCACTCTATTACTATGCTCCCCTTCCCAAAATTTTTTGAAATAACAAAGTTTGACAAGTACAAGGGAAAAGGCGATTTGATAGAACATGTGTGAGACTTCTTAGTAACTTGCATGGAAGTGAAAAACAATGATTCCTACCTAATGATACTTTTCCACACAGTGTTACTGGTCATGCTCTGGAATGGTTCTCCAATCTACCACCAGGTATTAAGAATTTTGATGAATTGTCTAACAATTTTGTGAACCGTTTCTCATTCAACATAGAATAGGATGTCACCATCACTGACCTATAAAAAATTAAACAAATCCAAGGGGAAACCTTTACATCCTACCTACAAAGATGGAGACACAAAGCTAATAGGTGCAAGTGGCCCATTTCTAACAAAGAACTGGTGGATATCTTTATTTCCAATGTCCAAGCGGAAATCAATTACCAATTCACCATGTTTTACCCCAACAACTTTGAAGAGATTATTGAAAGGGGACTACACATTGAAAGAGCTCTCATAGCGAGGGGAGTTATTAAACTAAACAACTCAAAAGACAACCCTTCTAGTTCGAATGACAAACCCAAGATTTGGGCCAAGAACAAAAATGTTACCAACAATGGAGTAGTTGATGCTAGAGTTGTATGGAACGTGAAAAATCCCAATGGACCGAAAAACATGGCCCGAGTTGCACAAACGAGCTACGCTCCCAACAATGTACGAAACAATCAACTCAGCTATCCCCAAAATAATCAATCAGATAACCAATAGACAAATCAAGGAGGACAACAAAGACAATATAACCAACCAAGGAGGAAATTCACTACATTAGGAGAAACATTCGAGACAATCATGCACAAATTAGTTCAAAAAAACCTCATCAAAGTTAACGAGCACACAAACTATGAAGAGACAAGTTTTAAAACACCACGGTACAATGAAAAAGACTTATGTGAGTTTCACAAGATCAAGGGACATACGATGGATAACTGCATGAGACATAAACATATAGTGCAAGACTTAATCAACAAGGGAGAAGTTGATATATAACACCTTCCTAGAAATAAAGACCTCCAAATCTACACAAATCCAATTCCTGACCATGCTAAGAAAAATGACAAAGGGAAAGAACAAAACTATCACATTGCCAACTACACCTACGGTGACACTTTCCTAGGCACCCTCTCCTAAGAAGATGACACTGGAGTCAATGTGCTAACTATACGAGGCATGGACTTCAAATGTAATATAATTACTCATCGAGGGGAAGTCACAATACAAGGAGCCCTACCTAAACCCACAACTAAGCCATCCAATGACTATAGTATTGTACAACAACTAAAGAAGGACCCCTCTTTGATCTCCATCCTAGAGCTGTTGAAATTATCACCTACGCATAAAGAGATACTAGAGAAAGCTTTAGAAATATTGGTCCCTAATGACCTCAATCCTGATCAGTTTCAGGCCATGGTTGGTAAAATCACAGCCACTCATCATCTAGTCTTTTATGAGAAAGACCTTCCACCAAAATTGTTCCATAACCAAGCCCTCTATGTAGAGGTTGGTGTCCATAAACATAAAGTCAAAAGAGTGTTTATAGATAACAGTGCAAGCCTAAACATTTGAACCTTGAAATTTGTTAAACAATTGGCGTATTCTAATGATGTAATTGATAAGGGAAAAAGCATCACTATAAGGGCATATGATGACCTGGAAAGAAATTCAGAGGGAACATTCAGTCTTCCCATACAGATAGGACTAGCAACAATGGAACCAATATGTCAAGTACTAGACCTTGAGCTACCATATAACCTTCTTCTAGGATGCCCATGGATTCATGCACTACAAGCAGTTCCTTCGACATTCCACCAGTGTCCAAAATTTCCTCACGAGGGAAAGGAGATTACATTATACATTGATACTAAACCCTTTCACTACTATGCAAAATTGGAGGAGAAATACAACAAAATATAGCAAGTACCTAGTAATGATATATCATTTCACTCCTCATATGTGGACCCATCAACACTACCATCAACCTCAACTAAAACCACATCAAGTGAACAACCAAAATCTAATTCCAAGATTCAAGTACTTGACAAGGGTAATAAAAACTATCATTTCAATCAAGCCTTTTGCATTGGAATGCTTTCCCCAACACCAAAGGTTTATGGAGGGCCAAAGGAGGTTAAACATGTTCAAAAAGTAACAATGGTAGCAAACCCATGTTCTTTACCAAGTGGGGAGATATGAAACATGAGGAAATATTCAAAGAAGACCTCTCATTAATGATCTACAAAGAAGAACAAGAACAACCACAACAACCACAACCCTTTCCCATTGATCCTAGCAGTAAAGGGTATCAAATGGCTAAAAAAATGGGATACACTGGAAAAGGTGGCCTTGGGCGACACAAACAAGATAGATGGGAATCTATTATAGTGGAATAAAGAAAGAACATGGGATTAGGCTATGGTTCGATAGACGTGGTCACTCCAGACATTAGATGTGCCTCTTTTTCAGAAAGGAGCTCCTTCTACTGACGTTAAGATATTGGATACCTATCATCTTATAAATAACGATTTACCAATCAAAGAGCTATTTGAAAGCTATAGCATAAGTATAGTCCCTACCTGACCTAGCAAATCTATACTTAAAGACTATACTTATGAAACATACTCTAACGAGTATGAATGGGATTCCCCCTCTTTTAGCAATAATGACCTAGATACCCAATGGGAGAATGATGCCAAAGCTATATTGACCATTTCAACAACTGCCATAAGCTTTACAGATAATGATGATAGCCTACCCCTCTACTACCCATAGTTAATAGATTGGGACCAACAATATCATATGCCTATTTAGGATCAATTCCAAAATGACAAAGCTATTGTAGAGTTTATGGGACTTCAAACAAGTATACCATTAGGAGATCATAAAGTAGGGTTTGTCATGAAACTCGAACATGAAGCATATTTCAGAGAGGAGATTGTGTCCTCTAGTTGCAAAATTAAAAAAGACAATATAAAAATCAAATGAGATCCCCTAGGGAAAACCACAATGTGGCTCTATCGTATCCTGAAAAGAGAAAAATAAAGGATGAATCTAAGGGTGAAAACCTCTCTGAGGTGCCCAAATATGGAGGATTCAATCTCCCTATTTTTGAATATCAAGAGAAGTTGACACTCCTAGTTGAAGAGGTTGAACCTATCAATGTTAGCACATTAAAAACACCCAAAACCACATACCATGCAGCATCACTTGATCCTAAAGAAAAGGTGAACTTCTCAGCATTCATCGATGAAAGGAAAATCAATTTTGCATGGACATAGGCCGACATGATAGGACTCAATCTAGCATTGGTTGTACACCACCTAGCCATATTTCCTAGAGCTAAACCCATCAAGCTGAATGTACAAAAGATGCATCCATAGATAACACTTTTGGTGAAAGTAGAACTGAAGAAACTATTAGATGTGGGCTTCATCAGACCAATAAATTATCCTAAATGGATTTTGAATCTAGTACTAGTATCAAATCCCATTGGGGGCATAAGAGTTTGCATGGACTTTCGAGATCTAAACAAGGCTTGCCCAAAAGATGACTTCCCTCTTCTGAGCATTGATATGATCGTAGATCTAATTGCAAGGCATGAAATGTTGTCACTAATGGACGAATTCTTTAGATATAAATAGATAAATATATCTCTAGACAATCAACATAAGACAACATTCACTTGTGCATGGGGGACCTTCTACTGAAACATCATGTCATTCAGTCTAAAGAATGCAAGGGCAACCCATCAACGAGAAATGACTACAATCTTTCATGATATGTTGCATACAACTATGGAAGGTTATGTGGATGACATACTAGAAAATTTTATCAAAAGGGAAGACCATTTCATCAACCTAGCAAAAGTATTTGATAGGCTTGAAAAGTACAACTTGAGGCTCAATCCGAAAAAGTGTGTATTCAGAGTAATATCTCAAAAATTATTAGGGTATATAGTATCAAGAAGAGGCATTGGAGTAGATCTTGCAAAGGTAAAACCAATATTAGAAATGCCTCCTCCAAAGACATTGAAGCCGCTAAGAAGTCTACAAGGGAAACTACAGTCTGTTAGGTGATTCATCACGCAGTTAGCAGACAAGTGTCATCCATTCACCCATCTGCTACATAATGATATCACATTCAAATTGGATGGAAAATGTGATCAAGCATTCCAACAGGTCAAGGAGTATCTACTCACTCCTCAAGTATTAATTTTGCCTATTCCAGATAAATCAATGATACTCTATGTGTCTACAACACAAGCAACATTAGGAGCTCTCTTAGCACAACTAGATGATAATAACAAGGAAAGAGTGGTCTACTATATCAACCGAACACTTGTGGGCTATCAATTGAACTATTCACCCATAGAAAGAGTGTGTCTCTCTGTCAGTTTTGTGGCACAAAATTTGAGATAGTACATCTTGAACAGACAAGTAAAGTTAATCTCAAAGGTGGATACACTAAAATACCTATTAGCAAAAGCAACTCTAACATGCAGGATCGCTAAATGGGTGATGATACTAAGCAAGTTTGACATAGGAAAGCCATTAGAGGAAAAATCATAGAAGATCAATTAGCAAAAGCACCAATGGAAGATCAACAACCCCTCACAATAGACTCCTAGATAAAATTATATTGCTAACAAAACAAACAAGCCATTGGACCTTATACTTTGATGGGTCCCACACTCAACACGGCTCAAGAGTAGGTATCTTATTTCTCACACCACAAGGACATAGTACACCTAAGGCTTAAATAATTGCTTTCCCATGTACAAATAACATATTGGAATATGAAACACTAATCACAGGACTCAAAATGGCTATCAAATGGAGGATAAAAGAACTGTAGGTTTATGGAGACTCTCAATTAATAATCAAGAAAGTAAATGATGAGTATTAAACAAAGGATGATAATTTGATGTCATATAAAAGGATGGTAGATGATTTCAAACAATATTTTGTCACCATCACCTTTGAACAGGTTCCCCGAATCAACAATAGAGCAGTTGACACTATGGTGACAATAGGTTCGCTCCTCGACATTTCACAAAACATTCCAAAGTGTGCATTCCTTGTGGAGCAATTGATCATACTGACGTTCGATATCTCAAAATTAGAACTAGTTTGTGATGTTGTTGGTGAGTTATACATTTGACTACATCCAACATGGTATCATACCTCCTGACTTGAAAATGACCCAAAAGAAGACTTTTGCTTGTAGGACTTCTTGATTCATAATCCTAGGAGACACCTTATATTGTCAAAGTTTAGATGGTACTTTACTTTGATGTCTTAACGCAAAAGAAGCACAAATTTCCTTACAAGAGGTACATGAAGGTGTTTGTGGGTCCCACTCTAGTGTACCTAACCTAGTACAAAAATTGCTAAGAACAGGTTACTATTGGCCCTCCATGGAACAAGAATGCATTCACTACTCCAGAAAATGTATTTAGTGTCAACAACATAGTGACCTTGTTCACACACCAGCACAAGAGTTGAGACCTATCACAACACCATGGTCTTTCTCATAGTGTGGATTAGACTTGGTAGGTAAGATATCTCCTACTTCATCAAATGGACATAAGTTCATTATTACCGTAACTGAATACTTCACAAACTGGATAGAAGCAATTCCATTAACCTACATCATCGAGAAACAGATATCCAAGTTCATCTTGAATTATCTCATATGTCAATATGGAATTCTCCAAACCATCATAACGGACAATGGAACCCCATTCAAAAACCAAGATGTCCAAGAACTTTGTTCTAAGTTTGCTATCCAACATAGATTCTCTACACCCTACTACCCCCAAGGAGATGGTCAAGCTGAAGCGTCCAATAAAACCATCCTTAAAATACTAAAAAAGATAGTTAATGACATTGGTCGTGATTGGCATTTGCAACTAAACCCATCCCTATGGGCTTACCAAACCAATATCTGTACGCCTACAAGTGCTACACCTTTTTCCTTAGTCTACGAATCTGAAGTTGTCTTACCTATCAAAGTTAAAATCCCCTCATTGTGAATATCACTGAAAGGCGTGGTCAGCAATGAGGAATATCAAGTGTCCATATTGAATGAATTAGAACTATTAGATGAAAGGAATTTGAGGGCATTAAACCATCTTTAGGTTTATCAGAATCAGCTCAAATGAAGCTACAACAAAAAGATCAAGAACAAAAGCTTTCAAGTTGGTGACCTAGTCCTAAAAGAGAATCAAAAGATACAGTTGAATCAAGATGACAAAGGTAAGTTTGAACCCAATTGGTTGGGTTCATTCATCATCACAACAAGCTATGCCTCTAGAGCTTATCAATTGGCTACTCCTGAAGGAGAATCTTTAGTTGAACCGCTGAACAACAACCATCGTAAAAAGTTCTATAGTTGAACACATCAGAGTATCATAGCGAAAAGGATAAAAAAACAAAAAAATCAAAAAGCAAGAAAAATAGTAAAGAGAAACAAAACATTCTTTAAGTGAAAACCACTTTGTGGCACTTATAGGACATGTACTTTAGTGAAAACCTGGCAAACAAGCACTACATTTGAATAAGACATCCATCATTATCTAGCAGCACTATCTAAAGCATCCACCCATCCATCCCATAATAAACGTGTAGCCAACCATAGTTCAATAACTGATCAAGTGTTGAACCTTACTGCACTATCAAAATCCATCTCCCCTAAGGAAGTTAATCTTATCTCGAACTAGGGCCAACCTCTTGAAATTGGTAATAGATTGGATCCTTGTGAATCCCATCACAGTAAAAAACTAACAAAATCAAAACAAAGTAAAAAAAAATCAAAATCCCAAAAACATGTTATGCTTCGAGTCAACACCGATCAAACTATGTGGTATTTGTGTGTATAATGTAGGCAAGACTTATTAGCCCCCGAGGCCTTAGGTCAGTCCCCTTAGGTGTCTATCATGCTTTCTTTTAACTTGGTCAAAACATTCAAAATTCAAAAATATTTGAAAAACACAAAAAGATCAAAAACATGCTCATATCCAACCAAGCAAACTACGAGCCTCTACGTGTACAATGTAGGCAAGGACTATCTTTGATGATCCCCCAAGTACCTAGGTTAGTCCCCTAAAAACAACAAAAATAGCATCAAATAAACTCATAAAACAAAAATAGTCCTACCTCCATTATCACCAACCGCAATAAAATTTTCATCCATAATAAAAAATCATCACACTCACACTTTGACAATGCAAACAACAAACAAAATGAAACATCAAAATAAAAAAATCCAAAGTGAAGATCAAAAAAATTAGACAAATATCAAGTGAAAACAATGCTTAAGTATAAGATTACCATACCCAATTCTCAAACATGAGTCTTAATGGATAAAACGTTCCTACGATAGACATCATCAATGGATTTCATCATGAAACATCAACAATAACTATGGCAAGTGATACTCCAACATTTTTTTATCTTTTTATAGTCTTATCTTTTTCATTTATCATAATACCACATTCCTAGGATCTCTCGAGGATGTCCACAAGGATTTAGAGAAGAAGGAATGATAGTATTAACTGTTGATTTTTGTTAGTTCCATTTGTAAGATGTTTTTGTGATACTACCACAGTGAATACTTGCTTTGTTTTATGTATGTAAGTTGTTTTGAGACAATTTGTGTAGTAGTTTCATGTTAGGTATTTCATACCTCTTTGTGTAACTAGTTCAAAAAGTTTTAATACAACTCAACCATATATTCTAACAAGGTTTTTGTATGTCTGGTATAAGCAAGAATATTCTTTGTGTGTTGAGTCAAAGTCCACGCAATGGATACAAAGCCACCTTGGTTATTAATACCTTGGTGCATTGTGTTTGTTTTGCTACATCAATAAGGATTGTTACAACATATGAAGCCTCTAAGCAAGCAAAAGCAAGTCATCAATAACTAACAAACATCAAATTTCTATCCATCATCAACATTTCTTCTAACTAACAGCTACATCTTGCATCACAATATCGTTAGTACCACATCCACCCTACATCCACAATATCATCAGTACGTATCACAACCATAGTAAAGCAACAAAAATATCATGCATAGTGTATAATCATACATTGCATATATAAGATATCATCATCCATCATAAATCAACATCCATCATATACATATTAAAACATCACATATCGTATAGATATATAAATCATCCATCCATCCACATCATATAAAAAGTACAAACACACACACACACACTCACACACATAGATATCATCCATGATCATCTCATAACCCATAACAAAGCCAAATCAAAACAAGATATATCTCATATATCATCAAAAATGAGAATGTCATATACATCATCAAATAACATGTGTGATCTCACATCTACAAAAAAATACATATATGTGAGGCCTCAATTGGGCCAATGAATATATATACAAATCATGTCTACAAAGTCTCTGATACAAGGAACATCATAAAAGATCAAGAAATAAACACTCTTACTGCCCGGTCAGAGGTGGAGACCTTTGATGATCAGGAATTTGGTGGGGAGAAGGCTACGACATCACTAGAGGCTGATCAAGCTGCCTAACAGAGTGACCTCCTAACTTTGCCCATGTTTATGTGCTAGCCTCTCCAAAATGAGGTTGTCACTGAGCTCTAGGTACAAAATCCTCATAAAGCGTCTGATAGTAGGTAACCTTTTATACTAACTACTCTTGCTTAGCTTGATGTTGAGCCATCAGAATCGATGCAACCAAAGAAATCTTTGCAGATTGTCTCAGTTGCCTCTCTTTCGCTAGCTCCTGTCTAGTAGCGACTCTCTCCTGCTTGGACATATCCAACTCTATAGTCAACACTACCACCTATGCCTCAATGGCCTGTCATCGCACAACCTCAATATCTCAGGCAACTATTAATTGTACTATCTATGTTGTTGTTGCATCCCCAAGTGGAGGAGGAGGACCCTATGCCTGATGTTGATACATAGGATCATCCTACTGGCCCTCCTATCTATCTTGTATCGCTCTGTCCAACTACTCAACAGGGACCCTGACTTGTTGTCTCTCACCCCATTGATTGATAATACCTACTCTACCCACAGTTGGCACAACACCAATAGGATCTGTAAATTGAAGCAAAATTTGTTGAGCCCACCACTGATCATAATCCGATGTGGTACCTAGGTCGATTGTTCCAATAGACCACCCCCATCCAAATGGGGCAAGAGCTCTAAACTCTATAATTGTCACATCACGATCAACCTACAATCCCCACACCCAAACCTCTCGGGCGGTCCTCCAAAAACAAACCTGTTACTCATCAACAAAATGACTATGTCGCTCATCGAACTAGAGAAGAACCCAATCAGAGAGATATCTCTAGAGCAAAGAATGAATGTGGTTGATCAACCACTGTGTCTATCTACAAAATGGGAGTTGCTCCTGGTCATTATGCCATGCATTGCAATCCAACCACAACCTCCAAACGAAACTAGGCATATCATCTATCACACGATGCTAGTAATGTAGTTGCTCAGGCCAAGTGTAATGAAGAAAATCACCATATCTGTAAGAGTAAGGATCCTTTGGATCCTGATCTAGGATACCATTGGGCCTAGTAAGTAGGATGTGCTCCTAGGCTCATACATGCAACAATGTGACACCAACAGAAATGGAACTACCTCCATGATAGGTGACCTCGTGCATGCCCCTGTAAAGATGTGCAAGGAGACACGAGCCCCATGCATAGTTGGTACCATGCTCAAACATCTCCTCGATACATATGCCCTAACCAATGGGAAACTATCTGCCTCGCCGATCAGGAATGACGAGCCTCGAGACCAAAGCACATAAAACCAATGAAACAAGATTTGCACTGCTAACAAAGGGAGACATGTCGATCTCTAACTCCTGAACCCAAAGATGCTTGACATCAAGGACTCGCCACATAGCACGTGTACCCTAACGTACATAATAGGTCACGATCTCTTCATGAATTGGGCCATGAAGAATCCTCCATACATCCTGTAAGGTGATGGTGGCCTCGTCAGTTGGAAAATGAAAGGACGATGACTCATAATGCCACCTCTCAACAAGAGTGATCATCATCGCTCTATGGCATCTAATCACTAGCATGTAAAATATATGTCGTAGCCCCACAACGTTTAGCATATCTCGCTCAAGCTCATGAAAACTAGTGATAAGATCAAACAACTCGTGTGATTGTTGCTCTCTTGAGTAAAGCAATTTGAGAACCGCCTACAACCATTCAACCCATGACATTAAGAAATTGCTACAAAAACACGAAATGTAAACAAACTGGCTCGAACTTCCAAAAACATCAAAAGTGGTCACTATTTTTTAAAAGTGGTTACTTTTTTGGAAAAAGCGGTCAAAAGTGGACCTATTTTTGTCAAGAGCGATAAAGAAACTCAAAAGCAATACAAATGTCAAAAGTGAAAAAGTTTCTCAAGAGTGAATTTTTTTCACAATGGCGGCCATTTAACATGAAAAATGTCAAAAGCAAAAATTTATATCAAAGGCAAAAACAAAAGCAAAATATTTTTCTCAAAAGCGAGTAGATAATTCAAAGGTGGTTGAAAAATGCAAAAGCGACACATGTAAAAACATCAAAAGCGGTAGAAACGATTCAAAAGCGAAAAAATCCTAAAGCTACTGGTATCGCCTAAAAAGTTTTCATGCATTAATTACTCAAAAATGAAAAGATAAAAATAGGAAAGGAAAGGGTACATACCAGCACATAGACACCAACATGCCTCTCAAACTCACGAACCACATCTGCATGATGTGGGGCTCCTTGAATCCTCACCATAGCTCCTCGACAATCGCAAAATCACAAAATCTAGAGGCAAGAAATTACTAAAGGCTTAGAATGCAAATGAGGCAAATTAAACCCTAATCACCTATTTTTGACCCACCAAACCCTAAATTTTTACCTAAGAAACCCTCCTAGGTTGAAATTAAAAGTTCTCGAGAACATTTTGACTATAACCGAAGGTCTTATCAGCTTAATTTTTCATCCTCTGTGTATTTGAACTAAAATGGAACATTGTCGTGAGCCCAACCCAAAAAATGATTTTTCTAACCAACCTCTCGAGGGGGCAGCCCAACATCCACCATCTTTCTGCTGACCACTAAGGCACAGTGGGGCATATAAATTTTTTCAAATCTTGATTTTGACATTGAATTCTTTAAAACAAAGCAACCGTTACTTTGTCTCAAATAGGAGCAAAATGTAGACATGTAAAAATGACCTAACACTTATCACATACCCTAAATGACATTTTCTCATCGTCGGCATCATTATCACCTAATAGCACTACATTTCACATCATTTACATCAAAAACCCTAATTTCCTCTATTAATTGAATAATATTACATTATTTAATTAATTGACATTTTCAACATTTTTGACTAATTAAATAAATTTCATTTATTTAATAAAGTCCTAATCTACCTTTATTCCTCCTAATTAATTAAATAACAATTATTTAATTATGTTGCTAATTTACCCTATTCCCCTAAATCAATTGAATTATTATCACTTAATAGTTTAATTAAATCACTTTCCCCTAAACTTGAATAATTAAATTAATTATTCAAAACACCATTCAAAAAGGTCAACAAAATAAATACAACTTTATTTGTAAAAGTCAAACATGACTTGCATGTTCAACTCAAGAAGGCTAAATTAATTAATTACCTTTACCCACTTTCATAATTGAGCAAATTATGATCACCGATTTCTCACTCTGATAGGCTAACTGATTCATCTATTTCCTAACTAATCCATCTATTCTTCAATCCCACTAAAGGCTCAACTTGATTTCCTCAATTCCACAAATTAGGCAATCTATTTCCTCTAACTGATCAATTAATATCCTTAATTGATTTGATCATACAAGCTAACTGAGCAATCTAATTCCTCTCAACATCTTTCAACCGTTGATCAAAATTTTCTACTATGCAATCCCGATCGTTCATCTCAAAACATAAAATCTATATAATAATACTCTTCATCCTAAAAAATGATCAAAGAATTGAGATCTTTTGAACAATAAAGTAATGCCGAATTGACAATTGATTCCTTGAAGAACTTTGACACACATCTTCGATCAACACACACACATTTAGAGCTTTTGCAACACATCAATGGAGGCTTCGCATTGATACAACAATCCAACATCATTGTGAATACACTTCGACACAGGATGGTAATGCTATGTTTTATGAATTCAATTTATGTTCTCTTCTTTGATTGCATTGTTTGATTTCATTTGTTCATAGTTTCATTTCATTAGTAATGGGTATGAATCTTAATCTTTGTTTGAATTAAATCTTGTTTAATTCATTTACATTGATTATCTTATGCTTCTCATTTCCCCCTTACAATAGTTCCTTGTCAATGAATTTCAAAAAATGTGCCAAAATACATTACCAAAGTGCACCAAAAAGAATTGCCAAAATGTGAGTGCATTATAATGTGCTTGTGTTTTGTGAATGTATTGACAAAACATGAGCGCGTTATAATGCAATCACATTTTGATTTGCATTTAATTTTTTTCTACTTTTTTTTCTCTTTCTTCTTATTTTTTAAAGGAAACTATATACATGAAATAAACATTTATTTAAGTCATATTTCACGTATATAGTTTCAAGATGTTTGAGAGTGGTTTCAGATCTTTAGGAGTTATAATGCAATTTCTAGTTTTTGGAAGATCTCAAAAAATTTAGACAATCAAATTTCAGTAATCAATATGTCAAATTTTAGTAATGAGGAGGTCAAATTTCAATAATTAGTAAGTTGCATCATATTTCTCTCTCTCATTATGTATCCCTTATGCTATAGACCTCTCTCTCAGTCTCTACCTCTTTCTCACTCTCTTTCCCTCTACTTCTCTATATCTTGCCATTCTCTCTCTCACTCTCCCCCCTCTATACTTCTCTCTCCCTCTTTCTATTTGTCTCTCTTCTCCTCTTTATTTCACATGTGTCTCCCTCCCTACCTATTTCCATATCTCTTTTTATAGATCTCTCTCTGTCCCTCCCTCTCCCTCTCTCCCCCTCCCTGTCTCTCTCCTCTCTCTATCTCACCATTCTCTCTTCATCTCTCTATCTCATCATTCTCTTTCTCTAGTCTTTATCTCACCCCTCCCTCCCCTCTCTCTCCCACCCTCCCTCCTTTCCTCTCTCTCCATCTCTTTTTACTTCTCTTTATCTCACCTATCCCTCTCTACCTCTCCCTCCCTCCCACCTCCCTTTCTCTGTCTTTCTCATTCTCTCATTCCCTCTCTACACTCTATCTCACCACTCTCTGTCCATATCACTCTCCCTACCTCCCTCTCTCCCTCCTTCCCTCTCTACTCTCTCTCACCTATCTTTCCCTCCCTCCCTACATGTTCCTCCCTCTCTACTTATCTATATCTCCCCCTCCCTTTATCTACCTACCTCTCCCTCCATTACTCCCTACTCTCTCCACTCTATCTCACTATTCTCTCTCATACACACCTTTATCTCCCTCCCTACCCTCCTTTCCTCCCCCACTTTCTCTCTCATCCTCTCATCTCTATCTAATCATTCTCTTCGTCTACATCTCTTTATCTCACCTATCCCTCTTTACCTCTCCCTCGCTCCCCTCTCTCTCTCCCACCCTACCTCCTTCCCTCTATCTCTACTTGTCTTTATCTCACCTATCCCTATCTACCTCCCTCCCACCTCCCTCTCTCTCTCTCTCCCCCTCTTTCTCTCTCAATCTCTCCCTCTCTATCTTACCTCTCTCTATCACACACACACACTCACCTCTATCTCCTCCCTCCCTCTCCCTCCCTTCCCTCTCTAGTTTTATCTATCTCTCCTCTCTCTACCTCTCCTTTCCTCTCTACTTATCTTTATCTTCCCTCTCCCTATCTCTACCTACCTCTCCCTCCATCACTCTCTCTATATCTACATCCCCTTTCCCTCTCTCTACACACCTCTCCCTTTGTCACTATCTCTTCATGTCTCCCTATCTCACCTATGTCTCCCTCTCTACGTCTTTCCCTATCTCTTTCTCTCTCCCTCATTCCCCCTCTTTCTCTCACTCTCTCTCTCTCTCTCTATCTCACCATTCTCTCCCTCCCTCCCTCTCACTCTCTCCTTATCTTTATCTCATCATTCTCTCTCTCCCCCCACCTCTCTCTCTCTCTCTCTCCCTCCCACCTCCCCTCTAGTGTTCAAGGTTGAGGGTATAGGGTTAAGTGTATAATGTATAGAGATTAGGTTTAGGATATTGGATATAGGGTTGATGGTATTGGGTTTAGGGTTGAGGGTTGAGGGTTTAGGGTACAAGGTTGACTATAGGGTTTAGGGTTTAAGTATAGGGTTGAAGGTATAAGTTTAATTGTATAGGGTATAGGGCCGACTAGGGTTTAAGCTATTGGGTATAGGGTTTAGGTTATAAGGTATAATATAAAGGGTTGAGAGTGTAGGGTATAGGGTATAAGTATGGAGTTGATGGATAACGTTCAAGGTTTAGGGTACAAGGTTGAGGGTATACGATACAGGGATGAGGTTTGAGGGTGTAGGGTTTAGGGTTTAAGGAATATGTTTGAGGGTTGAGGGACAGTGTTCAGGGTTGAGGGTACAAGGATTAGGGTTTAGGATATTTGGTATAGGGTTGAGGGTATTGGGTTTAGGGTTGAGGGTTTAGGTTACAAGGTTGAATGTAGGGTCGAGGGTATAGGGTTGAGGGTATAAGGTTAAGTGTATAGGGTTTAGGATATTGGGTATAGGGTTTAGGGTATAAGGAATAGGGTTAAGGATTGAGAGTGTAGGGTTTAGTGTTTAAGTATAGGGTTGAGGGATAATGTTTAGGGTATAAGGTTGAATGTATAAGGATGACGGTTGAGGGTGTATGGTTTAGGATTAAGGTTGAGGGTTGAGAGATAGTGTTCAAGGTTGAGGGTATAGGGTTAAGTGTATTGGGTGTAAGGATTAGGGTTTATAATATTGGGTATAGGGTTAAGGATATTGGGTTTAGGATTGAGGGTTTAGGTTTTAGAGTACAACAAGGTTGAATGTAGGGTTTAGGGTTTAAGTTTAGTCTACAAATAATGTTCAAGGTTTAGGTTAAAAGGTTTAGTGTATGGGGTATAGTGGTGAGGGTTGAGGGTGTAGGGTTTAGGTTTTAAGGTATAGGGCTGAGGGAGTGTTCAGGGTTGAGGGTATATGGTATAGGGGCAAGGTTTGACAATGTAGGGATTAAGGTTTAAGGAATAGGTTTGAGGGTTGAGGGATAGTGTTCAAGATTGAGGATATGGGGTATGGAGATTAGGGTTTAGGATATTTGGTATAAGGTTGAGGGTATTGAATTCAGGGTTGAGGGTTTAGGGTACAATGTTGAATGTAGGGTTGAGGGTTTAAGTATAGTGTTGAGGTTTGAGGGTATAAGGTTAAGTGTATAGGGTATAGGAATTAGGGTTCAAGATATTGAGTATAAGACTTAGGGTGTAGGGTTTAGGGTATAAGGTATAGGGTTGAGAATGTAGGATTTAGAGTTTAAGTATAGGGTTAAGGGATAATGTTTAGGGTTTAAGGTATAAGGTTGAGTGTATAGGGTATAGGGATGAGGGTTGAGGGCATAGGGTTTAAGGTATAGGTTTGAGGGTTGAGGGATAGTGTTCAAAGTTGAGGGTATAGGGTTAAGTATGTAGGGTATAGGGTTGAGGGTTTAGGGTACAAGGTTGAATGTAGGGTTTACAATTTAAGTATAGGGCTGAGGGTATAATGTTAAGTGTATAGGGTATATGTATTAGGATTTAGGATACTGGGTATAGGGTTTAAGGTGTAGGGTTTAGTGTATAAGGTATAGGGTTAAGGGTAGTGTAGGGTTTAGGGTCTAAGTATAGGTTTGAGGGATAATGTTAAAGATTTAAGGTATAAGGTTAAGTGTATAGGGTATAGGGATGAGGGTTGAGGATGTAGGATTTAGGGTTTAAGGTATAGGATTGAGGGTTGAGGGATAGTGTTCAAAGTTGAGGATATAGGGCTAAGTGTATTGGATATAAGGATTAGGGTTTAGAATATTGGGTATAGGGTTGAGGATATTGGGTTTAGGATTAAGGGTTTAAGGTTTAGAGTACAACAAGGTTGATTGTAGGGTTTAGGGTTGAGGGATAATGTTTAGGGTTTAGGTTATAAGGTTGAGGGTATAGGGTATAGTGGTGAGGGTTGAGGGTGTAGGGTTTAAGGTATAGGGTTGAGGGTTGAGGGATAGTGTTTAGGGATGAGGGTATAGGGTTAAGTGTATAAGGTATAAGGTTGAGGGTATACGATATAGGGATGAGGTTTGAGGGTGTAGGAATTTAGGTTTAAGGAATAGGTTTGAGGGTTGAGGGTATAGGGTTAAGTGTATAGGGTTAAGTGTATAGGGTATAGGGATTAGGGTTTAGGATATTTATTATAGGGTTGAGGGTCTTGGTTTTAGGGTTGAGGGTTTAGGTTACATAGTTGAATGTAGGGTTGAGGGTTTAAGTATAGGGTTGAGCATTGAGGGCTGAGGGTATGGGTAAAAGCACAAAGTTGTGTCACACTTTCGGCTAAATAAATAGTTTTGAGCGAAACATTTTTGGTTCGAAAAGTTTCGGCCGAATAGGTTTCGATCAAAATCATGTGGCATGTACGTGGCAAACTAGGTTTCAGCTGAATAAGTTTTGGTCGAATCCAAAAATAATAAAATTTTCCCTTTCCCACTTTAAAATTGGCTTATTTTATGTGTAGGGTTTCTATAGAAAGGGTTTCAGTCAAAACCCTTTCTATAGAAACCCTTTCTACTGAAACTGTCTATGTGGCGTACTAGTTGGCAACCAACTTAATTTTTTAAGAATTTTGTGAAACTTTCAACTTCAACTAAGTATTTCTTCAATCATAATGATGTTTTAAAAAAAAAGAAAAATACCCTTTTGTAGAACTCGGAGTGCTGAATCCAAATATATAATTTTTTAAATATTTTGATTAGTTTTAATATATTTTATTTTTAAAATAATGCAAGTAGGTTGTTAAATTTAAAAAAGAGGCTGATTAGAAATTTAAAAAATAGTAAAACATATTAATTTTTTTTAAAAATATATGGTGCACTAGAGGAGAGAGTCCTCTTCAAAAGGGTATAATTTATTTTTTGAAAATGATTAAAAAATAGACAGTAGTTGACGTTCCATGAAAATTGTCAAATTCTAACAAGTTTGACTTTAAAATGTTATTACAAGAAAAATATACATCAAAATTTGATTTTTTTTCCATGCACTAGATATTGAAGTTACCTATTTAGAGAAAAAAAATAAAGGAAAAATGAAGTTTTTTTTCAATTTGTTTCTTGATGCCCTGTGAACGTCACTTTTTTTCTGAAATTTTCAGCATTCCAAAATCTATTCTTAAATTGATAAAAAATAACGAAAACAATTTTTAAAAAAATATGAAAAATTACAGGAATAAACTTCATCAAAAGTTGTACATTTCATTAGTTTACATAATTTTTAAATTCAAAACATAAAGACCACTTTTATGTGGCCGAAGTTCAATTTTTTTTTGCTATTGGTTGATTCCTTTATAAAGTGTGACATAGGTTTGTGCTTTTACCCGTATAAGGTTAAGTGTTTAAGGTATAGGGATGAGGGTTTAGGGTTTAAGGTTGAGGGTATAGGGTATAGGGTATAGGGATGAGGGTTGAGGGTATAGGGTATAGGTTTGAGGGTTGAGGGATAGTGTTTAGGGTTGAGGGTATATGCATTAGGGTTTAGGATATTTAGTATAGGGTTGAGGGTATTGGGTTTAAGGTAGAGGGTTCAGGGTAGAAGGTTGAATGTAGGGTTTAAGGTTTAAGTATAGGGTTGAGGGTATAAGGTTAAGTGTACAGGGTATAGGGATCAAGGTTTAGGATATTCAGTATAGGGTTGAGGGTATTGGGTTTAGGGTGTAGGGTGTAGGGTACAAGGTTGAATGTAGGTTTTAGGATTTATATATAGGGTTGAGGGATAATGTTTATGGTTTAGGGTATAAGGTTGAGGGTATATGGATGAGGGTTTAGGGTTTAGGTTTTAAGGTATAGGGTTGAGGGTATAGGGATTAGGGTTTAGGATATTCAATATAGGGTTTGGGAGATTGAGAGAGAGGGAGAGATAATGTTGAGATAGAGAGTAGAGAGGGAAGGATAGAGTGAGAGAGAGGGGGAAAGAGGGAGGGAGAGGTAGATATGAAGAGAGAAAGATAGAGAGGTGGAGTGAGGGAGAAGTGTAGAGAGAGACATGTGATATATACAAAGAGAGGAGAGAAGGAAGGAGGGAGGGAGAGAGAGAGAAGTGAGATATAGAGAAAGATAGAGGGAGGTAGAGAGGGATATGTTAGAGAGTAGAGAGGGAAGGTGGGCGGGAGGAAGTAAGAGAGAGTGAGAGGTAGGGGGAGAGAGAGAGGGGGGGATCTAGGGAGGTAGAGAGAGGTAGATAGGGATAGGTTAGATAAAGAGTAGAGAGAGAAGGTGTATGGAAGGAAGAGAGAGAGATAGACATGGATGAGGGTTGAGGGTGCAGGGTTGAGGGATAGAGTTCAGGGTTAAGCGTACAAGGTATAGGTATTAGGGTTTAGGATATTGAGTATATGGTTGAGGGTTTAGGGTTGTGGGATAATGTTCAGGTTTGAGGGTCAAGGTTAAGTGTATGGGGTATAGGGATTAGGGTTTGGGATATTGGGTATAGGGTATGGGGTATAGAGTTTAGGGTATAAGGTATAGGGTCAAGGCTTGAGAGTGCAGAGTTTATGGTTTAAGTATAGGGTTAAGGGATAACGTATAGGGTTTAGTGTATAAGGTTGAGGGTATAGGGATGAGGGATGAGGGTGAAGGGTTTAAGGTATAGGGATTAAGATGTATGATATTCAATATAGGGTTTGGGATATTGAGAGAGAGGGTGAGAGGGAGAGAGAGGTGATAAATAGAGAAGTAGAGAGTGGAGGAAGGTAGAGATATTGAGAGAGAGGAGGGAGGGAGAGAGAGGTAGAGAGGGATAAGTTAGATGGAGAGAAGTAGAGGGAAGGTGGGTGGGAGGAAGGAAGAGAGAGAAAGAGGAGTTAGAGAATATTAGAGAGGGAAGGAGGCAGGGAGGAAGAGAGAGAGAGAATGGTGCTCAATAGATAGTAGACAGGGAAGGAGAGAGTGAGAGAAAGAGGGGGAAGTTGGGGAGACTAAGAGAGAGGGAGAGAGGGAAGGAGGGAGCGAGAGGTAGAGATGGAGAGAGGGAGATATAGAGAAGTATATATGGAAGGAGAGATAGAGAGGGAGAAGTAGAGAGAGAATGGTGAGATAGAGAGTAGAGATGAAAGGGGAGAGAGAGAGAGAGAGAGGTATGGATGGAGAGAAAGGTGAGAGAGAGGTGAGATGGAGAGCAACATAGAGAGTGGTAGGCAATGATGGATGCAGAGGTAGGTAGAGAGGGAGAGGGGAGATATAGATAAGTAGAGAGGGAGGGAGAGGTAGGGACATAAAGAGAGGTGAGATAGAGAGAAACAAAGAGAGTGAGAGAGATAAAGATAAGTAGAGAGGGAAGGAGAGGCAGAGAGAGAGGAGAGATATAGATAAGTATAGAGGGAATGAGGGAGAGAAAGGTGAGACAAAGAGGTGTAGAGAGAGAGTGGTAGTGTGTGATGGATGGAGAGGTAGGTAGAGAGGGATTGAGAGATAGAGAGTAGATAGGGAAGAATAAAGGGAGAGAGAAGTATGGAGGGAGAATGGGAGGTAAGATTGGTGAGATAGAGAGAAATAAAGAGAGTGGTAAGGAGTGATAGAGGGAGAGGTAGGTAGAGAGAGGGAGTGGGGAGATATGAAGAAGTAGAGAGGGAAGGAAGAAGAGAGATTTCTTGAGCTCAAGGTAGAGAGAGTAAGATAAAGGGATGGAGATAGCGAGAGAGAGGTTTAGAGTGTATGGATAAACAATGAGTGATATAGATAGAGATAAATAATATAACTTGTTGATTACTGAAATTTGACCTCTTGATTATTGAAATTTGACATATTGATTATTAAAATTTGATTGTCTGAAATTTTTTAAGATCTTCAAAAAACTAGAATTTGCATTATAACTCCTAGAGATCCGAAACCACTCTCAAACATCCTAAAACTATATAAATGAAATATAACTTAAAGTATAAGAAAGTAAATGTCCATATGTAAATGTCAACTTATACTTATATATATATATATATGTAAATGTTTATTTCATATATATAGTTTCCTTGAAAGATAACAAGAAGAAAAAGAAAAAAAGAGAACAAAATTCAATGTAGACCAAAATGTGAGTGCATTATAATGCACTCACATTTTATCAATGCTTTTTTGAATTAAAAAAATGCGCATTTTTGAAATTCAAACCATATCACAAGCGTGTTTTGACTTGGTAATGACTAGGCCCAGGCTCAATCACTACCAACCCATAATGTGAGTGCGTTTTACTATAATGTGCTTGCATTTTCGCTATTTCAAGGGGTAAACACACAATATAGTTTACAATTCCGTTGAGGAAGGAAAATTGCAAAAACACTTTGAAGAAGAAAATTTTTGGTTTTTAGGGGTTCACTCAAGGGGGCAGTTCACATGAACCCAAAAGGGGTTGACTTGAACCCCTCTTCGAGTGAACCCCCTTTTGTGATGTCATCTTTTTTTGGCACCTTTTTGTAAATAAAAACAAAGGAAAATTTCAAAACAAGGGGGGTTTGAGTGAACCCTCCTTTAAGCAAATCCCCCTTTCGCTCGAAGGGGTCAAGGGGGGTTCGCTTGAAGGGGTCAAGGGGGGTTTGCTCGAAGGGGGGTTCATTTGAGCTCCCCTTTTTTTCCCTTCTCCCGCTCTTCTACCAAATTTCTACAAAAATTTGCCTTCCGAAGATCGGGTTGAGGATGAAAATGGAGGAAACTTCATAGACCCAACTAGATGATGGTAGTCCTCGGAACAAGCTATCTGTTGAATATAATTTTAATATATTTTAGTTTTATTATGTATTTTTTAGTTTAGTTAAACATAGGTTTTTCATCAAAAATCAGACTCTCTATTCTGCACATGTGGAAAAATAGTAGATTATCAATTTGTTTTTGAAAAATATCTATACACTAAATATTGATGTCCTTGATCCAACAATTTTTTTTTGAATTTTGACACATACAAAAAAGTTGTGTTAGCAAGTAAACCTATGTTTGAATTGTAACTGGTTTGACTTTAAAACTTAATTAAGATAAATATTCAATAAAACACTATGAAACCAATTCAATGCACCAAATATCGTAGTTACAAATCTAAATTCAAAAAAATTAGAATTTTATCCTTCATAGAAAAAAAGTTGTGTTAGCAAGTACACACCACTCTTTAAAAATAGTGTTTACTGTTAAAAACTAATTTTCAAAGGAGGTGAAAAAGGAAATGTAATTTGATTCCAAATATTTTTTTAAAAAATATTTAGAATCTACAAACAAAATGTCACAAATCACTAGTTTGCATCATCTTCAAATTCCTCATGGTTTAGCAGCTATAGATGCCCGAAAATGAATATTTAGTTAAAAAAATTCATTTCAATATCTAGTTTGTCCAAAAATTGTAAACCAATATTGTGCGATCACCTTGGGTTGAAAAATTAAAGTGGCCACTTTTTGGTCCCCCATCTTTTTGCACCCACCTTGGTATGCTCTCAAGGCTGGTTTGCCACATGGTTAGTGCAAGTTCTTTAAAATGGTTAATGTTTTTTTATTAGTGCTCGATCTTCACAAGTGTCATGTTGATGCGTTAGTATTTATGCCCTCAAATTTACTCATTCTTTGTTTCTATTTAAATGGTTATTGAATTTACATTATAGAGCATGAAGACTATTTATTAACTTATTTGAATGTAGTATTAATACCATGCTAAAGCTTAGGATTGTTTTTAATTATAGAAAAGAACAAATAGAGCATGAATGAAATAAAATAGCACATCTTACTTTGACATAATAATGTCTTGAAAATTTAGCTAAGCCTACCATTCGTTTCTATACATACACATTACATCCAAACTAATTCCTGCAATGTGTTTCTCTATCATTAGTTAAGAAGAAATTTACCAAATTGTTGCTATTTTTAATTTTCATACTGTTCATATGTTTTGTAGTATTTCCTTTTCCCATTTTCCATTTCTATTAATTTACAAATAACCTTCACATGTTACTTCATTGTGTGTATTTCATTTTCATTAGTTTGTAACACATTATCCTCTTTATTTCTGTAGAAAATATGTGAAGAGTGTAAAGCATGTAGATAACTATTTAACTATCCAATTATCTAATTCTTCACTCAAACCTCATGATATAGTCTCTACACTGGGTCCTATGAGCGATGCTCACGATAAGAACTACTTACCAAGATTGGAAGCATGTAGATATTCACTAAACACACTCTTTTAGTTTTCCAAATATAAGAAACATAAGATGAATGTTTTCATCAATTTAAATCTATTATATTTGTTTATATTTTTTAAAAAAAAATGATGCTTCCTATCATTATTTTTCTAAGAAATTGAGGTTGAAACTAGTTTTTTTTTCTTGTCTTTTATAAATCTTGAAATTGGATGCAATTATGAGATCTTTTTCCTCTCAATGGTGAACATTTTGTTTGATGAGATTGCTCTATCTTATATAATGAAAGAGGCATTGTAAAATTTTAGACTAGCTTATTTTGGTTATGAAAGAACATGTGTACAAATAAATTGTACAATATTACTTATGCAGATTACAATTAAAATCCAGTTTCAAAATATATACAAATAAAATTTATAATATAATTTTTATTAATTATTAATAAGTATTATATTACACCAACAAATAAACAACTACTTTAGAAGCTTCCTTAGATTTCCTATCGGCCTATCCCTTACACCCCTAGAGGGGCAAGGGCTAGTATATAATTACATAAACGCTTAAAAAACACTTACTTTGTGGAAGCCAGCTTACGTACGTACCAACTTTTTTGCGTCATTGATTCGGAAACTGACATTCACACGAACAAAGCGCTCAACATGGAGGTTACTCTGAAAACCGTCACCTTTGAAACGTACTGAAACTAAAGGTCTGCTCTACTGTATCTGCAACTTTTTATTATTATCAGAAACCCAAGAAAAAACATTTCAGTTTCATCAATAGGTTTTCAGAGTTGTCAATCTGTGCACAAGAGAACGAGCCATGCCGAGGCGTAGAAAGACACCAAAAGACGACGGGACTGCCAAAGCTGATGCCTCGAAAGCACCTGAGACGCGCACAACTGGTAAGAATGATAATACTACTCCTGCTTCGAATAGTGCTTCATGCGGCACAAGCTCTCATCCTGTATCGGCCGTAGGAGAAACAAGGGTTTCAACGGCGGGAGAAAGCAAACGGAAAAATGTACCTGAAATTAATGCTTCTGAAGCGGTGCAGGATAAGAGAGGTGAAAAAAGAATGGGTGAAATTCACAAGGAGAGATCAGATGGTGGAGAAAGGGGGCCGGGAGAAAACAAACATGAAAAGGTAGATGAAATTAATGCTTCTACAGCGGTGCAGGATAAGAGAGCTGGAAAGAATATGGCTGAAATTGTCAAGGAGAAATCAGGTGGTGGAGAAAGGGGACCTTCGCGTAAGTCTGGGGAAGAAGAGGCCGTGAGCTTGCGGCCGTCGCAGCTGGAGTCGAAACAGAAGCAAAGGGACGAGCGTTCGAGCTTCGATGGGAACAAGGGTTTCAGACAGGATTTTAGTGGCAGAAATTCGAGTGTATCGCAGACTTATGAAGGCAAAAATTCCAGTCAAGGTAGACAACATGGGTATTATGAAAACCAGTGGAGAGGCCGAGGAGGAGATAATGAAGACGACAGCGGACGAATCGATGCCCTTGGAAGAGCTTTGTAGGGGTTTTTCATTTGTAATTTTTCGATTTGTTTTCGTTTTAGTCATTAGTTTTCATTTTATTCTGCATTTAGTGAAATCTACAGGTTCATTCCAATTAGCAAATCCTCTCATTCAAACCCCCTTAATAAACTCGTTTAAAAAAATGATAAATCTTGTCATGAGAATATTCTATATTCAAATAAACTAAAGCATACCATTTTGAGATTTCAGCTAATGAAAATTTCTTTTAAATTTTATTAGATAGACATGTTGCTGGAATGCAATTATTGAGGCTGCTTTCAGCCTCTTCTCTTTTGGGCCTTCTAGGCTGCCATTTTTCATGGCCCTTTGAAAAACTACTAAAGGTTTCCACCTTTTTAAATTTTTTTTTACAAAAACCAGTTTCAAGAATGTAGTTACTTTTCTTGCTCTATATATAAGGAAAATTGTAGATTTTTTTCTTATATGTATGAAATAGTAGTACTAATATTCATATAGGAGCCTAGACAGCACCATGATTGGATATAATGATATTCACATAATGAGTCTAGTCAACTATTTGTTGGGGATGCATGCTTATTTTGTATGGTGTTGATCTTGCTTTTCTCACTTTATTGTCTGTAATTAATGCTAAAGAATGCTAATTAAACTTTATATGTTATGCATACATAGTTAATTCATCGATCTAACTGTTGTTCACGATTGTCCATTTTAATTCCTCATATTGTTGTTATCTGGTTCTTGTCAGTGATTTTGGAGATGAAGTTTTCTAAGATTATTCTATCATAATCAGCAGAATTTGCTGATACTTTGTTATGTTTGCAGATCTAGTATTTTGCGACACAGAGCTCCTAAGTTGGGATTGAAAGTCAGAAGTGATGGATATGTAGTAGTAAAAGATTTGTTAAGGCTGCCTACAAAAACTCAGGCGGGACTGCCTCTTCGTGATTACTCTGTTGATGATTTAAAAGAGGTGAACAAGCATTCATATCAAGCATATGGATTATATAAACTCTCTTTTAATTATATGATTGTAATGGATTCTTAATCATATAGGCAGTAAAGAGGGACAATAAGCAACGATTTGGATTGCGTGAAGAAACTGGCCAACTCCTGATCAGGGCAAACCAAGGCCACAGCATAAATGTATAATTTAACTTAAGTCTCCCATTGGTTCTTTTTATATTTGATTTGTGCATTTTCTATACAACTTTTGGTTTTTTGTTAGCAGGTTTTTGATGTTAAGTGATTTATTGTAATTGTTAAACTTAATACCTATAGAGTCTCTTAACACAGGGAAACATTAATCATATTCGAATACTTTATTAACTGGGAATAGCTAGATTGTTTTGAGTGAATGAAGTTCAAGTTCTTCATTTCAAATGTTTTGATTTGTATTTGTTATTTTATGGCTCAGACAATAAGTTCAGAGGAGTTGTTAAAACCAATCCTTTCAGCTGAAGAAGTTCCAGGTATGATTCTATTTCACTTATTTCAAGTAGAGGTGAAATTAAAGATAATATATTTTGTTTCTTCCAAAGTTGTGTGTTATGCTTTTCTTGTTTCTTATCATTTTTCAAGTTTCACTTACTGCCTTATTGGAGAATTTGAGCAGAGGAGTCCATTCAAACAGTATTTGCTGTTGTGGTTAAGAATAATTGAACACTATTTTCTGTAAGTTAATCATTTTGTATCAGATCAGAGATCTATATTACGATAAAATTTGTCTAAAATGATGTGGTAGAAAGCAACATGCTACTTGAAAGACATGATTAAAACAATTGAATACTGATTAGTACTGCGACAGCTTCTTAATGAATTTGTATGCAAGTGTAGTCAAATTTCTTCATTTCTGTTTATGGAATTTCTATGCACAAGCCTAGTAACACATTCCCTACAGATGAGACCTTAAGTTCTGTAAGCCCTATGGAATGCAATTATGATTCCTTTCCACCAAGACAATATCTATAATATATGTATATAGTTGAGTAAGATCTCATAACTATGCACAATACTGTGATTTATTATATTTATTCTTCATTCTACAACTCCTTGTTTTTACAAAATGCAGTCTGCATACATGGGACTTACAAGTTACATTTGGAGTCAATTAAAAAGGAGGGTCTCAAACGTATGAGGAGGAATCATGTCCACTTTGCAACAGGTCAATTTAAGGAGGATGGTGTAATCAGTGGTATGTATTCTTTATTGTCCTGTCTGCTTTTTTTGGTACATATATTAGCTCCCTCACAGGTTTCAGCGAAGTTTATGTCTTATGTTAGCAGATTGCCGATTTTTTTATTTCTTGAAGCTTGCTAGACTCTTCCAGTTAAGTTTTAATAAGCAGAATAGTGAAAGGTGAAAGGAAAAGAAGAATAATTTTTTTGTTTACAACGTGAGAATTTTCTCCTCTTTCTTCTTCATTGTATTGTATTTTGTCAATATTCATTTTCTATTCATTAGGATTTTCTGCCTTGCTTGAGTAATGAATGTTAACTGTGCCTCCTCTGCACCTTCATTCTTCCATTACTGAGGCAATTATCTTTGTGTAAGGCAACCTTAGATCTTGTTTGTATCTGTTGTGGCGCCCTGCTTGCCTTCTCTGCAAACTACGTGCCTGTGTTTTCTGCAAAATTATGTGTCATCCCATATTGAGAAGGGCTTTCACATGAAGAGAGGTCATGGGAGGTAAACATTATTAATATACCTGTGTGTTGTTAAAATTAACATATTTAACAATCTATTCTACAACTTGTATCTAGAAATAAAATTAAATAGGACAAAGTCAGATGTTTTCATTTCTGCATCCTATGAACATGTCGACACTTTTCATACCTTGATCACTGATTTTCATGGAATTCTATGGTGGGAGCCATATGATGATGTGGCAGCGCATGTTGATGGGACGACATGTGATAACTTGTAATCAACAGAATGATGACAATGATTACTAATCTAATATCACAATCAATTATTGAGCTCCTGTGAACAATTTTTGAGGCAGAATTCAACTTGAGGTGAAAAATCAGTGATGTGTTGTCATATTGCAAAAGGTGGAATTAAGGGTGTCATAATTGGACCTTATATGTTGTGTTGGATAATGAAAGTTATAAGGCATTACATGCTTTAAAAGCTTTGCAAATGGAGAAAGAGGCTAACAGGTGAGGAGTCCAAAGTGCTGGATTGTACTCACCACTCATTCCCCTACTAACGAATGCTTAGAGGTGCTCATGTGCAAAGGGAATCCAGTTGCCTTGTATTTACTACCAAAATACATGAGGGAAAATTTCATTAGTGTAATAACAATTCATGGAAACATAGATAAGGGGAAACAAGCTTCCAGATGCTCTCAATTAAGATAAGATGTGATGAAGAAACTATAGGCTGTGGGAAGAATTGGTGCATAAAAAGAGGATGCCTTGTAGAGGAGGATTGCTCTCCACTTGATGTGGAATTGCTCTGACAATAGACTTACACCAAGGTGTCTTGCAGTAAAAGATGACACCGATTTGTCCCCAAATCCATTAGGCTCACAGGAAGAGGAGTCTGATCTGTGGGCAGGTGCTTTTGGTTTTGTGGAAGAATGGGATGACAATGCAAAAGTTCTTTCAAGTTCATCTGAGACTGTAAGCATTCCACTATGCAGCGAAGTTAGTCTTTTAGCGATTGCTACTGGCCACACATTTGTGCCACTGCCAGTTAAGCCCATGCAGTTGCCATCACTATTACTCCAAGTCTCCAACAATACATATTGTACAAATCAGAGCAGGGAGAAATCCCTCAAGGTAAATTGGAGCCACAAAGTCAGCAATAACCCATTAATACTGTTGCATTCGCCTATTGGGTTGCAAAGATGGGATATGAGCATAGTGATAAATTTTGTCAAGTGATAAGGAGGCTGATGGCTTTAAAAAGGAAGGAAATATTGGGGCAAAGAATCTCACTTTTTAAGAGGTTAAAGGACAAGCCTACTAATGGAAATAACAAATTTTTGAATGTTGGAGCATGTCTGAAAAGATATTACGCTCAGATGAAACAATTGGTATTGCTGCTTGTTCAAGCATTGAGGCAGTGGTATGCTTCTACTACAGCGAAATTTCTGCTATGTTGAAATGGACACAAAATGATATGTTTCCAATGTTAAGTCAGCACAAAAGAGGTGGTCTTCATCTGTTTCCACTGTTGAGTTGGCACAAAAGAGGTGGGAAAATATGAAGGCCAATCAATTAGCCCTTATTAAAAAGAGGAAGTCACCACTGATAGGACAATCACAGCCCTCTTCTTTGAGGAGGTATAAGAAAGGTGATTATTTTGTGCCTTGTGACCGTGAAGATGTTAATGAAGTTGATTGAGAGAAACTTTGACTTGTTTCTTCTTGGAAGTGTTCAACCCTTAGGGCTTGGTATTGATGATGCCTTTTTTATTTCAAAAGCAACATCAAGATTGGCACTGGTGAGCCTAAATTACTCATGGAAATGATTGGATTTGTTGATCGAGTCATGGGCAGGCAATTAAGGTGTCATGGCCGCGCCCGCCCCCGCCTCGCCCTCGCCCTCGCCCCCGCCCCTGCCCCTGCCATAGAGATCACAACCCTTGCCACACCAATTGCAGCTTTAATAAATTAATCCAGGCAATAAAATAGATATATTAACAACGGGCCAACCAAGGCTGAAATAGCAAATTAATATTAGGAGCCAACCAAGGTTTAAGATAGCAAAAAGGGATCGGTGATTATTAATTAGAGGGGAATGACATGGTCGGCCACTCCAAAATAAATAAATAATAATTAAAATAAGTTTATAAACAGTGCTTCATTGAGGTGTGACTGTTTGCAAGGAAATGCTTTGATGAAGAGGTGTGACCCCTACGATGGGAAGATATAAAAGATAAATCATTTTCCTGGGAGAGGGCATCAAGGACGCTGATTGGAAAATAAGAAGTGGAAATCAGAATAAGGAATATATTGCAGGAATTTATTTAAGGATAAATCTGAGTAATAGGTAGCATCATAAATGCATATAATATGTGTTCCTTTCATTGTGACAATTACAGAAAATTAATGATCTTGCGAACAGGGATTTGTATAATAATCAATTTGGAATTAAGTAGAAATGATTGCAAAACAGGAAGGCTGATCAACCTTTTGAGTTAACGAGAGGTGAAGTACGCCAACCACAGGGGGTTAAGCCTTGTGGGCTGGGAGGTATATGTGCGCTCCTGGTCTTGGTGGAAGGGAGGTAGTCATCATGCTCTTATCAAGCATGCCACCCATTGGGGGTTAGGCCTCAGGGGCTGGGGGGCTTATTAGTGCTCCTAGGCTTGATCGAGGAGGAGAGCCAGCCTCCAAGGTGGACCGATGGATGGAACTATCCTTGAGACTGCGGTTTGCGAGGTTTCTATCAAATTCCTAATATGGTTACTATGGGAATATGGTAGGATGATTATTAATACTATCAATTTCTAACTCTTATGGATAATAGTTGTCCTCATGGATTATGTTGGAAACTAACATTGTTGCAGGACCTAAACCAGGATTTATATCTTATAAAGGGCATTTCAATTGGTATATTTATAATCTTAAATGTATTACATTTCTTATTTTGATTGAAATTGTGGTTTTAAGGAAAAATCTGGGAAATATCCCAAATTGGGGACATTACATAAGGGCTTTTTATACTGCATTTACTTCATTTTGATATGTAAGTCGGGAGATTTTGCTGATAATTAAAAGAGATCAAAACTTAAGCTCAGAGACATCTAAATAGTAAGGGATCAATATCTTTGACTAATGGAACTCTTAATGATCTTGCCAACATTTAGATGAACATGTAGATGGCCTTAGCCTTAAGGTAAATGGAGATTCATGTTGATGTGGAATAAATGAAAATGGAAGTGCAAACATTGAGCTCAAGGCTTAGTCTGGAAAAAAGAGTTGGAGGGTTGTAGAATGAGAAAAAAGGAGCCCTGTAATTCAACTTGTCATTGTCATTGTTCCTAAGATGCTTGGTGATCTTGTCTGTATTGAAGTTAAGCCTGAATAAGTTGAGGATGTCTTAGAAATTTCCAGATTGCATGGTGGAGTGTTTTATCCATATCTCTCAAGCAACAAGATGCCAATATTTTTTTATTAAATTTTATAGATCTTGAAGTTGGAAGGATGTGGGTGCTTGCAGGTTTACTAAAAGATATCATGCCACCTCTAAAAAATGGAGTGGCGATGTGTATTCCTCACAATCATTGATGTGTATTCCTCACAATCATTAGAAAGTTTCATTAGAAATCTGGGAGTTCTAGAAACCACTCTTAACTAATCTATTAAAGAAGGATACCATGCTTCAGTGGAAAATTGATGCAGCAAAAATTTGTAGAAAAAAGAATTGCAAATATAGAATATAGGTTATTATTGATTACTGGCATGTTTTCTGCATTGAAAAGAAAATATCACTTTGAAAAGCCAACATGACTTTACCAATGAAGTGCAGAAGATGAGAATTGATGAAACCACCCAGGAGAAAGAGGAACTGACTTCAGAAATAGTACAAGGGTTAGTATAGAGAGAGAAGTCCTGATTTAGAGGGCAGAAGAATTCATGAAGAGTTGCTTAGTTGAATGAGTTGTTGGAAGAGGTAGACTCCTTAGAAACTACAAGAATGGGAAGACAGTAAATATGCCTTTATTAACATAAAAAATGAGAATTACTAACAACTTTTACCATCAAATGAGTTATCTCAACAGCAATTAGGGTGGTCATTGAGCATGCCAACTCGGCCCCTTTTGAGTTTGAGTCAGCAGACCTCACCACCTCATTGAACAAAACTAGGAAGACTTCAATTTTACTATTAATAGAAGCCTTTGGTAAGATGTCAACACATAGAATCACATGGCAATCAAAATGAATATAGATAAATTCCTCATTGAAAGTGATTCTATATTAGTAATTAAGTATTTGCTAAAACTACAACAACATAGCCCTCCCTATACAGATTGGTGGATGCAACCAATGTAATCAAAATTCAACATATTCCTAGAAAGAACAATAAGTTCGTGGACCACTTATCAAATGAAGCTATTCACTCAAAAGACAATGTCATGAACTTGATCTAATACTAATACACTCATCTCTTGCAACTTTTTCCACCTATCCAAGTCATGTTTTCTAAGGAGAGTAGGATATGAACTCAAAAGTGCAAGTAGGAAGTTTTATGTCATTACAATTTCACTTCTACATCCCAAGTAATTTACAACCCCAACGCATTTAATAGTTTCTATAAGCCAAATGACAACAGTCTTGATGTTACGAGCTTCATCAACCTCTTGGTCATTTAGACCAAATAACACACTTATTAAGAGCAAACTTAGCATCTTCACAATAGTCATAAGTGGTTGATTCTGGATGCGAAACAGTCCCAAATGTCTTAGGGTTTCAAATCCACACTCATTCACTTGCTTAATAAGCCACTTTGGCACATAAGACAAGATCACTGCCTTGTGATTGCTTGCACACATCATGGTCACCATGTCAATTCTAAATAGCAAGTCTTATGCTGATAAAAGTTTGAATTTCACCATGTACTTCCCAATCTACATGTCTACATGGGTTGGGGCCATGAATTGTTTCAATCAAATTGACAATTTAACTTCAACTCAGGAGATTTTCTGAACCCATTGGATTTGACAATTGCAATAATTCAAATGACAATAGTCTTGATGGTATGGGCTCAACAATCTCTTGATTTATTAAGACCAAGCACCACACTTATTCAAGGGAAATGTTGAAGTGTCTTAAGCAGCCAATTCTCGACTTGGATTAGTTCCAAATGTGTTTTGGTTTCAAATCCATGTTCATTCACTCGGTAATTTTTTCACTTGGGTATGTAAACAAGAATCTTGCCTTGCTTGCAGCTTGCATGCATCCTAGTTGTCGTGTCATATGTGATGCTTACCTCTACTATTTTGCCCTAAGTTACCAATCTTGGTACTGGTTTGGGTTTGGGTTTGTAGGTTCAGTCAAAACAAATTTGGGGGTTGAATTCGTCCATTAAAAAAAGTATAAAAATTACATATATAAGACTTTGCTTTGATAAATAATAAATAAATATAGCAAAATAAAATCTGTATTCAACATCCTTTAATATAAATATAAATAAAAAATAAAAAATATAGTAGGATGATTGTATATATATAAGAAATATAAATATAAATTAATATAAAATATAAATATAACATATATTAATATTAATGTGACTATAATTATAACTTATATTAAGAAATATAGATATAAATTATTATAATATATATAAGAAATATAAATATAAATTAATATTATTATTTTCATTCATCATGAATTTAGCAATGTTATTTTGTTTTGGGAGTACCAAGATTTGAAGCCTTGATCCCACAAGACTCTTGAGCAGGAAAGCCTTGAATACTTGAAGCTCTTGGTGGAAAAATAAATGGCACGAAGCTTTCAGCCAATTTTGTGCTGCCTTTATTCCTTCCACTATTGCAATAGAAATCCGAATAGTTATTTGCAAGACATAGACAAATTCCAACGATTTATTTAGGTTTTTTAAAAAATCGCAAACCTTGTAATAAAATATGAAGAAAAAATGTGAAAATTCTTTGCAAGTTCTCATGAGGTTGTCTCGGATGAATCCACAAACCAAATGTTGAACCCTGGTTGAACCTTGCCCACACTAGACCGGTATCCAAACTTAATGGATTGTACCCAAATTGGCAAGGTTACAGTGACAAACCAGTAACATAGATTTTGCGTATAGAAAAGGCAAAAATGGTTAGAAGAATTACTTTTTGTTTCTAATCATAAATTTGAAACACTATGACTATCAACTGTTTTGCATATTGCCTGGTCACAACGCTTCCATGTTGACCATGGGCCTTTTTATTTTTCATGTTCTAAACCGCATTAACAAACAAGTCTTCTTCCTGCATGCAAGAAGATCTTGACATGCTCAACAGATGGCAAAAAGCATGAACTTCATTGCCATTCTTGTGACATCCTCATTCTTCCCCAATGAAACGTAGGTGGTTTCTTTCACAAAATAATACAATATATATCACACCCAACACGTAATGCAAAGATTTCAGGCTGAAGTTATTTTATTAGACCATCACTGCTAAACCTACAACTATCAATTGTTGTGCATATTGCCTGGTCGTGACCACATCTCCATGTTGATCATGGGCCTTATTCATGTTCTTAACTGCATGAACACAGAATACTTCATTCTGCATGCAAGAAAAGTTTAGCATGCTCAACAGCGTGTATTAGGTGGGCACATGGACTTCATTGGTATTGTTGCAGTGCTTTCATTCTTCCCTAATGTCAAGCATGGGTAGTTTATTATATAAAACAAAATTTATATTACATTGAATACTAGATAAAGAGAATTCAAGTTTAATGCAAATCGTCCCATGGTGTTATTTTGTTAGATTTTATCCAAAGTCCATCTCATAAAGTTCAAATGGCATCAGTATGCATTGGTTTATTGTTGGTGAAACTGATCAGTTGGTTATTGTCGACGATCCATCCAATGATTTATTGTTATACCAAATCAGGTCAGCATTTATTGTGCTAGACATTCTTGCTATGATTCAGAATTTCAGATACATTGCATTTTAAGGAGGAAAAAATTGATGCCTGCAACAGAAACTCAGGGTCCTTCACCATCCTTTTGGACGATGAGGATGGGGCTAAGGAGAAGGCTAAGTTTGTAAGGCAGTTCTAGTTACTGTTAGTGAAGGGACTGTTTGAGGTCAGTTTGGCGTTGGAAAAGAACAGGGTCTGGTGGAACTTCCTTTGGAGAAGGACGTTGCAAAGTTGTGTTCTTTCAACCTGCTGTTGGAGTTCATTAAAAGGTCTGATTACATTTTCTGAGTGTGTTATTTGTATGTGAAAGGACTGTAATTTTTCTGTTAATAAAATCTGAATATAGAAAGCTTTGGAAATTCATTATCTAGTGTACCTTTCCTTCTATTTGCTGCACTTAGCATTATTTACTTTATGCAAGCTCAAAGCATGAATGGCACATGAAACTCACACTCTCAAGCAAACGCAAACAGCAAGAAGGAAAACAAAAAAAATCAGGGTCTTATATTACATTGCATCAACTATCACGGAAGGAAGTTGACAACAAGCATAGGGCAACAAAGAATTGGGATATGACACTTGAGTTTGCCCACTTGGATGCATGTGTTGTAGAGCTTGCTAGTCATTTTACACGATGAGTAGGCTTCGACAGACGATGTAACTAGTGTAGCTAGTAGGGGTGACATTGAGGTTGCTTTTTGTTCAAATGAAGTTGACCCAAGTGATAATTTAAATCTAGATGCTTTTGCTGGAGAGCAAGATACAGATTTTTTACTGTAATTTGTATTTACGTTTAGTATTACTATTACAATTTTTTTGTAATGATTTGAGAGATATGATATAAAATTGAATTATCAATTATCTTTACCATTACTAAATATCATTGTATCAAACTTAAATTGTATTTTCAATTCTTTATAGTGTATTTTTTAGAATAAGCATCATATTTATTTTAAATTCTGTATAGTGTATATCTATTTTTTGCATATATATATTTGAACCCATGCTTGAGATATTTTTTTGGTCATACTGACCTAAACATGAATTCATTCTTATACCAGAACTGGCAACTTAGCTGTTATTTGATACTCATTATAGTTCTACTAAGAGTCTAATAGAGGCTTATCATAGATATGAATAAATATATATTGATTACAGCAACAGAGAAGGGAATTTTAATGGCTTCTTTCAAGCACAGATTAAAAAAATTAAGCATCTTTACTCGCCTGGCTGCCCTCGCAGAATGGCAATCTAAAGGAAAATTGAAATCACTCAATAATAGCTTAGCAGAATTTCTATACCTGGTTCTTTTAAATTTCCTCTTCCAGTATAATCATTATAGGACCTAGTTGCTTGGAAAGAATATAGAAAATTCAATGTAAAAACTGCCTTGGTGAGCAGGTATGCAACAATTTAAAATCATGCACAAGGCATGCCAAATGTTTTACAAAATGCATCAAGAGAGGAGCATGGTGAGGACATGTAAGTTGTTTAATAAAATGCCTTAAAGAAATAGAATCTGTTCTGGAAAGAACTGGAAATTCTTTCTTGTATTAACAAAAAGAAAGAATTACAATATATAGAGAAGTTAAAATACTGTAGACATTTAAGATGTCTAACTACCTATACCTACTGACTACTGTATCTACAGTTTATTATTGACCATTAAATAAAAGATATAACAATATTCTAAATATTCTAACACCCTCCCTTAATGGTCAATCCGTCAACAACACCAAGTTGCCCCTTGAATTTGGCAAACTTATCTGGGCTTAGAGACTTGGTGAGAATATTTGCAGTCTGATCCGTTGTCGGAACATACTGCAGTTGAACTAATCCGTCTTCTACTAGCTTGTGGATGTAGTGACAATGAAGCTTGACATGCTTGGTACATTCATGGAAGACTGAATTTTTGGCCAGTTTGAGCACCCCTTGATTATCAGTGTACAAGGGAGAAGGTCCTGCTTGTAACATGTGCATGTCAGAAAGCATCCTGCAGAGCCAAACTGCCTCACATGCTGCCTTAACGGTTCCTCGATATTTTGCTTTAGTCGAGGAAAGAGCCACTGCATGTTGCTTCTTGCTGGTCCATGTTACAACACCTGTACCTAAACTGAATACATTCCTAGAAGTAGATTTTCTGTCATCCACTCAACTTGCCCAATCTGAGTCTGTATAACCAATCAGCTTTAAATCCTTGCATCTGCCATACAGAATGCCATAATCTGAAGTGCATCTCAACACTCGCTTCGCTGCAACCCAGGTTTTGGAGTTGTCATGAAGCGAGAAAGGTAGCTCACGGCAAAACTGATGTCAGGTCTAGTGGCAGTGAGGTAGATGAGACTGCCCACTAGTTACCTGAATGTTGTTTCATCGACCAGAGGTGAATCAGATTCAGTTGATAACTTCAGCCCCTTCTCCATAGGTGTGGAGGTAGGTTTGCAATCCTGCATCCGAAATTTGTCAAGTAGACTTCAAGCATATTTAGATTGAGAGATAAAAATACTATCAGTTGTCTGCCAAACCTCAATACCCAAGCAATAATGGAGAAGCCCCAAATCTGTCATGTCAAAAGCCTGACACAAATCTTATTTGATTGCTGCAATCAAATGTGCTGAACTGCCAATAATGATCAAGTCATCAACATAGACAACAAGAAACAAAAGATCATTATCAGAGTGCTTGACATACAAATTAGAGTCAGAAGGGCTGCGTTGAAAACCATGATCAATCAAGTATTGATCAATCTTAATGTACCATGCACGAGGAGCCTGTTTTAGTCCATAGAGTGCTTTCACGAGCGTACATACTTGATGCTCTTTGCCGACAACCTTGAAACCGGGAGGCTGCGTCATGTAGACTTCTTCCTGCAACTCACCGTCAAGGAAAGCACTCTTGACATCCATCTGATGAACCGTGCATCCAAACTAGGCTGCAATAGCGAGAAGAAGACGAATTGTGCTCATCTTGGTAGTAGGAGCAAAAGTCTCCTCATAGTCAATGCTCTCCTGCTGTGTGAATCCCCGAGCTACCAACCTTGCCTTGTATTTATCCAAAGTACCATCTGCATGATATTTGACCTTGTAAACCCATTTGCAGCTGATAGGTTTCTTCCTAGGAGGAAGGTCAGAAAAAACCCAAGTGTGATTCTTCAGAAGACTATGGTATTCTGTCTGCATAGCCTTTGCCCACTCTGGAATTCCTTTAGCCTCTGAATATGTGTGAGGCTCATAGATGCTGTGGATGTTGGCCATAAGAGCAAAATTGACTGTGTTTTGCTGCTTGCTCTTTTTACGAGCTGATCTGCCCTCAATGAGTTCGTTCATCATCATGAAGATCACCGATAGTCTTGAGCCACCACTTAGGCTGACGAGTAGAAGTACCAACATCTGAAATAGGAGAAACAACATCTCCTGGGATTTTTGGAACAAAATCATTTGGAATCAGGTGGTGCTATATCATGACCGGTAGACTCCTCAGCTTTAGAGTCAGAATGCTCTGAAGCCCTCCCATTAGGGGAACCAAGAGGAAGACGAACACCCTCAGCAGAAGCCTTCACAAGCTGATCCTCAAGACTGGTAGTAGGAAGAAATGGACTAGTAGTCTCATCAATCACAACATCACGACTGAATATGAGACGATCTGTCTCCACATCAATCAACCTGTATGCCTTGTGATTGTCGCTGTAACCAACAAACATAAGTTGCTGGCTCTTGGAGTCCAACTTGGTATGCTTGGCGTTTGGAATCCAAACATGAGCTGTAGAACCAAAGAATTTTAGATGGCCCACCTTAGGCTTATGTCCTGACCAAGCTTCTTTTGGAGTCATCTTCTTAACGGCCTATGTAGGTGATCGATTCAGGAGGTAGACTGCAGTATAAATTGCTTCAGCCCAGTATTTCTTGGGGACATTTCTATGCTCCATCATAGAACGAGCCATTTCAGTAATGGTGCGATTCCTACGTTCAACGACACCATTTTGTTGAGGGGTGTGTGGTGTGGTGAGTTGGCGCTTAATGCCATGTGTAGCACAAAAACTAGAGAAGTTAGCTGAACAAAACTCCCCCCCATTATCTGACCTTAGAGTGACAATTTGAGAATTTGATTCTTTCTCAAGTAAGGCATTATACTGTTGAAATGTATTGAACACATCTGATTTATTTCTCAAAAAATACACCCACATTTTTCCATTGAAATCATCAACAAATAACAAAAAGTACCTTGATCCAGTAACAGATGGAGCGTTCATTGGTCCACATACATCAATGTGAACCAATTGAAGTACCTTGGAGGCTCGCCAAGAATCACCATCCTAGAATGGTGTTCAATGCTGCTTCCCAGCTTCACAGGCTCCACAAACTCCATGATTTTGAGTTTGGATTGCAGGTAGAGCAACAACCAAACCCTCCCGAGACAGTTAAGAGAGATAGTGCACATTCAAGTGCCCAAAACGCTAATGCCAAAGTTTGCTGATGGAAGTACTCCTGGTGGCAAGAGTGTGCTCCTGAGAATCACTGGAATCAACAAGTCTATACAGGCCATGATCCTCAAGTCCCATAGCGATCGTAGTACGTGCCTCCTTATCAACAATGCTGCAGGTGGACGAACTGAAAATAACATCCAACTGGGGAGAATGCCTCATGATCTGGCTGACGAAGAGAAGATTATGTTCCATGCTTGGAACATAGTAGACATCGAGAAATATTAAATTTCTCCCTCCAGAGTGAATTTGAACATTGCCCTTATCGGCAACTGTGTACTCGTCTCCTCCAAAAATGACAGAATCAGAGAATGGTTCGAATTTTGTGAATCAATCTTGACGATGAGTAAAATGCCGCGAAGCCCCGAAATCAATATACCAGGCAGAAGATTGTACTGGATCTGTTGTTCTCTTGGCCATAAACACATAGAATGCAGATTCTTTCTAATCAGTGTGCTCCACAACATTGGCTTTAGGTTGAGACCCACCTTGCTTCTTTTGTTCAGAAGCCAACCGAATGCGACAGTCAACCTTCATCTGACCATATTTATGGCAATAATTGCACTGAATGTTCTTCTTCTTCTTGCTGTCCTGAGAAGAACCAGAGCCTTTTGGTTGAGAAGATTGCGCCTTCCCTTTTTTCTTAGCAAAAAATTTGGTAGAGAATGCATGCTTTGTGGAGGACGAACTCTTATTGCTTCCAAATTGCTGTCTCCAACGATCTTGTTGTAGAAGCTTGTTACACAAGTCTAGAAACTTCAAATCAACATTTGTTGAAGTAATATTCAGCGTTTCAATGAAATGCGCATAAGATTTTGGCAAACTCTTCAAAGTAATGACAATCATGTCCTCTTCCTCCATTGTGCGACCAATTGCCTCCAACTGATCACGAATGTCCTTAATCTTTGTCAGATGTTCCTGTAAGAACATTTTCTCATCCATCATGATGGAAAAGAGCATGTTCTTGAGAAAAAACGCTCTCCTCTTGTTAGAGATTTCATGAAGGGCCTTCAAATGATCCCAAATTTCTGTAGCAGTTTTGCCAGATGGTACCTTAGGTAGTTGCTCATCTGTGATTGAGAGTTTGATGAGCATGATGACTTCCCGATTGCATTCATCCCATTTGTCTTGGTCCTTTCCGACAACAGTGGGACGAGTTGAGTTCCCCAAAACGACTTGATTGAGGCAACGATATTCAAAGATTGTAATCATGCGCTACTTCTATGTGTTGTAATTCTTCCCATTGAACTTTTGGCTGCTTTCGAGCATTATATTTGTCAAAGATGCCATCACTGATGTCGAGGTCAACTTGGTGAAGGCACGAATCAATAGATGATAATATAGAGTTTTGACAAAACCTTAGCCACAAAATATAATAGAGGGTATAAACTCAAGCCATAGGAATAGAACAAACACCCAAAAAATTTTAATGTAGACCCAAAAATATTTAATAAAAACCCAGAAGGATTTGATGCATAAGATTGAAAACAGTGGAGTATAATAGAGGTTTTTTACAAACCCTAGACGCAGAGAAAAATCACAGATGTCTAGGGACCTAGAAATTTTTTCAAGATACCCAAAAAAAATTCAAGGACAACCCAGAAAATTTTATAAAAACCCACAAAAAAGATGTAGCTGAAATTTGATACCGACCACAAAATCTGAGGATTTTTATAAAACCCTAGTCGGCTGGAGTGAAAAAACGTAGGTCTAAAAGGTCTGAAAAACTTTGTATTGTCGAAACCCTAGGTCGTAGCCAATAAAGAACCAAAAAAAAATCGTGCCCTAGCCAGAGCTCGTGGTTCAAACTGGAAATCATGTCTTTAAAACTCCTTAAAAAAAATGGGCTCCTTAAAAAAAAAAATCGCGGCTCTAAAGACCCAAAAAACGACGACCAAACTGAGAAAAAAAATTCGACCTCAAAGTTTGAGAAAAAATGCTAGCAGAAATGAAAGAACAGGCGCCGTTGTGGGTTGAAGCAGGCCTGACGCGGGAGAATGCGGCCGGAAAAGAGGTAGCGCAGGCAAAAAATGGAGGTCGTGCTGTTCAAAGAAATGGACGTGGGAGTTGTAGAGATTGTGAGTTGCGTGGTGCACGTGAATAGTGAAAAAACGACCTCAGATTTTTTTAAGACCCGAAGAAACTGAAAATCGCATCCAACTAGAAAAAACACGCGCTTAGATAGAGAAATCACGCCAGAAGAAAGATGCGATTCTGAAGGACCACGATTTTATTATATATATTTTTTTTCAGACACTCAGACAAGAATTTCGAATTATGGCTAAAAAAACCCACAAAATTCAAAAAGCATGCTTTGATACCATGTTTTGGAAAGAATTGGAAATTCTTGCTTGTATTAACAAAAAGAAAGGATTACAATATATAGAGAAGGTAAAATACTGTAGACATTTAAGATGTCTAACTACCTATACCTACTGACTACTGTATCTATAGTTTATGATTGACCATTAAATAAAAGATATAACAATATTCTAAATATTCTAACAGAATCTATACAGGGCACACGACTGATTGACAAATTTAATTTTATCTGCAAGTGTATCAAAAGACTATGGAATGCTTGGATAAAGCTCCAAATGGTTTTTGTACATCCTAAGGGTAAGAAGTAAAACCTAGTGCTTGAAGTTAGGTCCTAGATCAAAAAAATGCAAATGCAATAGCCATCAAACTGTGAAAATACATGTTTTAATATGAATAATAAATACCACCCTCTATATTTAGATAATGGAGGTTTTCTTTTTTTGGCTTTCATAAATCAGCGTATGGCACAACTAGAAAGTTGTCCCTTCCACAAAAGTCACCGGAGGAATTAAGCATATTTAATCTACAATCCTCTTGTTAGATGTCACAACCCAAGCATGCCTAAAGGTTTATAACTTTATACAAATCAAATCAAAATTTCACTACTTCCCAAAATATAGGATGGCTTACCTTTGGAGGAAGCCCTAGAGTCTTTCTTCATAGATAATAAAATTCAAAGCCAATCATTAGCAATATGAAACTTCCGAGAGTGGCCTCCAAATGTTAATTAGCAGGAGAAGGCCGACTTTACCAAAAGAAGATGAAAACCAATTTGCCTACCGCTAGTAGAACCAGCCTTATCCACCATCTTTGATAGCCCCTAAAAATCAATTAAATAAAGTTCCACCTTTTGCAAAAACTGAAACCAATTCTAGTACTGTGAAACATATTCTAGATTTTGAATGCGAGGAACTCAAAATTTTGGATCTTGCATGGCAAATCCAAAACTTCAACAAAGACCTTTCATTGTCAATAAGCCTTTTCCCAAGCCAATTGAAAACCCAAATTCTAGTTCTCCTTGGGGATGCATCCCTTGCTCATTTACCCTGCCCCCTATAGGGGTTGTTTTGGGGACACCTAGGAAATGTCTTGCCTTGTCCCCTTTTTTGTCAAAATTTAGGAAATGTCCCTGTTACATCAAAAAATCTGCAAGGTATGATAAGGGATGGCTAGGGGATGTCTAGATGTCCCCCATTTGTCTTGAGGACTGCTAGCTGTCCCATAACATGCCCAAGGACATTTTAATTACTATTTAAAACAAAACTTACAACCTTCCAATGCTTGTTTGGTTTATGACATGCCCATCAAGGATTTACAAAAAATATGAAAATGGTGTTCGCATTGCCCTTGGACCTCATGAGTGGCGCTGCCCCTCGACCCTGTCAAGGGTATTGCCCCCAAACCCCCATCAAACTCTAAGTCTAATCAAGTAATAGACCAATGATGAATCATGGTCACAAAATTGACAAAATACATATCCCCTACATCTTGATAATCAAAGCCACAATCAAGGATTATCTTGTTTCATACATTGGGCAACTTGTTTATTATACAAGGAATGCCATAGACAAAGTTGGTATGATACAGTCATTATACTGCTGAATATGAGTAAGTCGTAGTTGACAGGAAATGCCATTTTTATAATGCAAAAATGTATTTATTTGCAATAGACAACTCATAGAACAATCCTATCTATTAGTATCCCATCTAAGTTCGAATTGGAACATAACCAGTTATCTTTTTACTTAACTGTTCATCTTTGTTAATGAGTTTGACAACAAAACATGTAGTCTTGAAGGTCTTAGGAAATTTTTATAATAAATTGCTCACTTGAATATACTCACGAGTCAAGCATGTCTTTATCAACTCATGCTCATATGTATATATAAAGGACATCATAATTCCTATTCAATTACCCATGCTCACAAAGGTTTGATACTGTCTATGTTGAATGCTTTATCAATGTTATCATTTGAATATTTGAAATTTCCTTATATTTAAAAAAATTATTTATATTTTTAATAGCCATCCCTTGCCATTCCCATCCTGGAAACTTGGGGGAACATAGCAAAATTCTTCTTTCATGTGACAATTCTTGTCACTTTAAAATTGCATTGTCTAAATTCAACAACTGTCCATTTTTCCTCTTTAAAAGTTATATAAATGCATATATTGTTTTTAACATCTATCCATTTTTTTATTCAATAATTTATTAGTTGGACTATTATTAATACAATATTTAATAATAAATATTTTAATAATAATATTTTGTTATTATTTTCACTATTTATATTAATGAAACTATTGGATAAAATTCAAAGTTACCGGTTCGGTTTCGGGTTCGAGGGTTCGCTTCGTGGATTCGGGAAATTTTTTTTTTGGGGTTGGGTTCGTTAATACAAAAACATATAAAAATCAGAAATATATACATATTTGCAGCAGTAATTAAGTTCAAAATACACCACCATATTAATAGTCAAATAACATAGCAAAAATACACCACCACTTTCATAGTCAAATATTAAAATATTAGTGATACTCAAATGTCATGATATAAATTAAAGTTCAAATATAAAAATGTCAAGTGTTTACAATCAGCCATTATTGATCATTGATCAATCATATGGGTCATCAAAAAAACATCATCAGGGGCCTAAATCCAGCGAACCGGTAACTTTGATAAAATTTAAACAATAATTTCCAAAATAAAATTAGTTATGTAAATAGTTTATGATCAACAGGCTTTGGATCCATAGGCTCTCGAACACACTATGCAACTAGGCCATAAACTAGCTTTTCCGAATTGGTGTCTGCACTATTCCATTTGTTATTGACGTATCATTGAATGGCTATTTGCTTGATGTATCATTAAAATAAACCAGATAAAGCAAGCAGTTCATTTGGATTAATCTTATAGTAGTAAAATTATACTCATCGATATTGACATTATTATAAATTAAGAGACATCAAGCAATTAGTTATTTTAATAATAGTGGCATATTATATTTATATGCATTCATTTTTTACCATACTTGACTTATTAGTTATATCACAACATTGAGTAATTGAGCTCAAATAATTGAATAGAGTAAGGTGTAGATTCAATTCAGATAACTTGGAGTGTGTTTGTGAGGACTTGAAATGTACGGACACATTCAAATTAATTATTAACTTGTTCCTTTGTTGGCAGTCCTATATTATCTTATAATATTCTTATTTTGTTAGTGTAAAATCTGGAGAATAGATCATATCTTTTTAAATAAAAATTATCACAATTAACTTCAATCTATTAAATCAATTTGTCATCCACTATCCATATGCCCATCGTGTTCAGTTTAACATCCATGTTTCTATAGATTAATTAGATAGTTAATGACGTAAATGTGAGGGGCATTACTTCATCTCTCCCTAACATTAGGCTTCGTTCTAGAAACCATCAAGGGTGGAAGATAGGCACAACTCAATTAAAATCATATATCCTCATGTCACTCATGTCATAGTGAATTGAGTCCAAAACATGTGTAGTTGGTTCACAACATGCAATACTATATTTAATCCATGAGGTTAGATTTTCACCGCAAGCATGTAATGTCCCCTTTTGGGATCACCTTATATTTCGCACTGAAATCACAATTGCAAATGAAACCAATAACAGATTATAATTAAAGATATAATTCCTACTTAAAATTGAGATGATGTAAGTCTGGTCATAAACCTGCAACCATGTTAGATGAATATGACAGACATAATCCATGAAATACATTTAATTCTAAGTCTAAGAAGGATTATATATATCATTATAATGAGTCCCAAGGACTATGTGGGTTCAACCATAACGAGGACATGATGACGTGCCCCAAGTATCCTCCTCTAGACCCAACAGCAGGACCTTACCCTCTGTGGCCTCATGTGGTCCTTAACCGATGGTCCTCAACCATCATCATGAGGTGGTGTACCTAGTGAGGGCTTTACACAGTTCTCCTCCATCATGTCAACCTCTCCTCTTATGATTGAAGAACTTTCTTCATTTTTTTTCAACAATTGATTCACTCGGGGATAGTTGGGAGGCTGCAATAGGGTGCCCTTCTAGGAGTGCTCCCTTTTGCATAATAGGGTGCCCTTTTAGCAGTTCTCCCTTTTGCATAGTAAGGTGCCCTTTTAGCAGTTCTCCCTCTTGCATACCTGCCTCATCCCTTCATGACCAATTATTGCCAAACCAGATTTCATACCACTGATTCAAGAAATCAGTTTACTATGCACATGCCAACTTATTAATCATTTCCAATTGAGAGGATGGAAGACGTCTATTTTCTTTTATTGATTTTCCCTGTAGATGATTGCTGGTCTGAATATTCTTTTTCTTCAATCGATCTGTTCCCAATGTCCAAAAGATATTGCTTAAATAAAAACAAACAGATTAGTTTCAATTGAATAATGACTAATAAGGATTAATAATTGTTGCAAGCATCATTATTACAGAATCATATATATATAGATAGCCTCAATGATTTACCCCAGTTCTATTGCCTATAGAGGAACCCGAACTTGAGAGTAACAAATATCTAGAGAGCATCATAACCGAGTACCTAAAAATTGGCAACATGGTTGATGCAAGAGTGGAAATTCATCCATTGGATGGCATAATATGATCATTTAGATTTTTGACTTTTGTTTTTTTGTATGTGTATTAGCATTTGACTACGTAGTATGAAATCTTGAGTCAAGAGTCTTGAAAGTTGACACTATTTAATATTAGGCTTTGTCTCTTTGAACTTGAAAGTTCAATGTTTGAATTTTAATTGTTTATAATTTCAATAGTTAAGACACTATGTCATGATTGTCAAAGAAATAGCAAAAAACTGATCTTTTTCTCTTGTTATCATGCACAATGTCAATTGTATGGCTTATATCATTTACAATATAACCAAAGACGAAACAAGCTCATTTCAATGTTTCAAATTACATTTTAATAAAACTTAAGCAATATTACATGTTGGTCCAATTCTAAATGTTTATTAGCATTCCAAATCATCTTCTTGCATATCCTTCTAATAATAACTCAGATGGCCATTTGCATTGCATACACATCATTTGACTAAACACATCAACAAATACATATCACAAGGTCTTCACATCACAATGATTAGACAAAACACATCCCCAAATGCACATCACACGGTTTTCACAACACAATATACACGTACAAAACACATTCCCAAATGCACATCACAATCTTCTCAACACAATGGACACAAAATTGGTTCACAAGGATGCTGATGCCAAAATAAAGTCTAGAACCAAGTAACAAGGATTCTAATTTCAGTACAACAAGTGCCATAGCATCTAGTAAACAAGAAATATGGTCTCAGTGCCTTCCCCGAGAACCCTTCCATACATTTCCTAGCGCCCTTCCCTTGGAGGTTAGAAGGGCATAAAAAGATCACTTATACATGGGGGGAATAGATTAGTCCGTTTCATACTTGTCCCATTTGCAGCCCCCATCCTTATGGTAGAATTTCTTAGAACAAATGATTCTTCATACAACCTAAGGATCCCTCTTGAATATGGTAGTTTACACCAAGTACAACACTGCACATAAAATCAGCATAAGCAAACATTGTGAATTCTTGGAGGGGAGGAGGGGAACAGTGGTCCTCTAACCACTATGCCAAATCACATAGGTAATCATCATGTTCTGCAACAACATGCTTACATGTCTTGCAGCCACACATCTAGTGCTACATACTAGTACAAATAAAATCTACCTCCTTGAGGTAAGATCAATATCAATTTAAATGTTATCACATAGAATATTATCATTGTCACTTTACATTATCCAACATTTTTTAGAATGCAATATAACATTGTTACCCCCCTTAAATAGAAGAAATGTTACAAGAGCCATGACTAGAAATCTTTATTACCAATACCAACCATTGACATGTCCATTTTAATCATGCACCTCTGACTATCATAGCACCTCGTAAGACTAGTATCTAAGGTCTTTGTCTAACTTGATGGTGGATGTTGAAATCAACCTAAAATGCCAACATTAAGAGTCAATCATGATGCCAATATTATGTGTCTAACATATGAGGATTATTATAGAATCCAACCCCTAGCTAACACAATATGAACAACAAGGGCAATATAGGTTAACACTACCAACCAACAATGTGGTTTTAATTATGGGGGGATTAATAAGAGAATGTAATGTCAATGGAGAAGTACAATCTTCAAATGGACATCTTGTCTCTCTCTACCCCTAGTTGCATTAGCTTGTTCTTAAGCCAAACTAAGGGCCAAGGCTAGAGGAGGACAACAATACAATTAACAAAAGAACGCAAAAACATGGAAGGGTTTAAAAGTAAATAACCCTAGAACAAGATTAACACACAAGATTTGCATATTAACTCTATGCTTGTGCTAACCACAATTACAACACACAAACACAATTGACATGTGGTTCATAGAACTGGATCGTATGTTCTGTTCACAACGATTCTATTACCTAATATGGGTACCTAGTAATCACATACTTAGGAGGGGTTCTCAACGTTCTACAAGTGTTCACATGACACATTTTCAACACTTCTTTCACATATGAAACCCACAATGAGATACACATCTCATTTTGATCACGTCAACACGCCAATTCGATTCATTCCATCTCTATTTCGTAGTGAACTTGAGCCAGATTTCTCACAAGGATTTTACGTTCAAATTTTTGATACTCACATAAAAGAACATTCAATTTGTCTAGAGGATTAACTTGCACGAAATTAGCTTCCTTGCAACACAATCTCACTTGGTGCCAGAATACCAACTCATTCTCCACCTCTAAAGGAGAGAGCTCCCCTCTATCAGAGAGGATGTCATGACCAAGTAATCCATTGTAGTCTGAGATCTCTAGCTCCCTCAACCTCCACCTCCATAGGAGAAGTGTCCACTTCAATAGGATAAGCAATTGAGGAAACCGAAAACCATTACCTCCCATCTCCACCTTAAAAGGAGAGGAATCTGCCTCCATAGTATTTGAGGAGAAAACCAACACAACAGCCAAACAAGTGACCGTAGCATCCTTCGGTAAATGCAGCACCAGGAGCATACTGTGGACCAAGAGAAGAAGATCGAATAATAGCCACAAAGCCACCATAACAACTTTCAGGGTTAAACTCATCTTGGTTTTCAATGAAAGCTTGAAAAACAGCTCATCCATCAGCCAATAAACAACAACTAGAGGAAACAACTTTTGGGATCTCGGAAAAATGCTAGAAAAAAACCTAGCCAAGAGAACACAATTTGGAAACAACCCAGACAAAGAATGAAACAAGTAGCTACTCATAAGACCCGAGCCCAAAGAGAGTAGAAGCAAACAAGACCCAAGAGGGAAAAGCGAACCCATACAAGAAGGAAATTGAGAGAAGGCCAAACCATAAAACACCCAAACAACTCCAACACGCCGGTTAGAGCCAAAGATAGGCCAAAACTCCACAGAACCAACCAATGGGAAGCACCACCATTCCACAAGAGAGAAACCTACAACAACCTCAAAACACCCAGGGCAAGGGCTACTAAAAAGGCGCCACCAAACACACAGCAGAGAGGGGCTAAGGGAAACCAAGAAGAAACCAGAAAGAGAGTAGGCCAGCATAGAGAGCACCCAAGCCGTTCCGTTACACCCAATAGGACCAGAAATAAGCCCATCCTCCAACTAAGCCTCCTCAGAAAACCCAAAGCACACACTCACTAGCTGCAAGGAAAAACAAGCGCTCCCCACAAAGGCCACAACCAAAACCCTTAAGAAGAAAAGCAACTGCGAAGGGTAGGCCAAAAAACAGTTAGAAACTAGAGGATCAGCGGTAGCTTCCACCCCGTACCAACAAAGAAGCAAAACTGTCGCCTCCCAACTAGACGACAACAACTTGCTTTGCACCACCTCCACCCAACTGGAAGACGGGACAACCAGCACGAAGCCGTTGCAACCCAACAACACAATAACAACAACCTGTCTAGCCACAAGTCACCTCCCACTAGTGATCCATCCGCATCCTCTGAATCATCTCCTTCTTCGCCTGCATCATATCCAGAATTCAAATTGCCCCCTCCTCTCCTCTTCCCGCTCCTCTTCATTGCTATTCCATTAATGGATGATCAATGCATCCAAATATAGAGATAATTAGTTAAGTCATGCTACTAAAATTGTATGATATTAAGGGTATGAGCCTTTGGTTGTTGGCTCTATAGGCAAGAAGCCCCACCATTTCACCAAAGTGTCTCCCTTTAACACTGAGGTCAAACAGTCTCAATTGTTGACGTGGTAGGCAAAGGCCTTGCGAGGTTTGAACCTTGGTTGTTGGCCCTACAAGCAAGAAGCTCCACCACTTCACCAAAGGGTAGCCCCCAAGAAGGCTTATAAGTTACTCTTCTATCTCAAATCAATTATAGAGGTTCTGTGTCTGCTTAATAATGATAACCAAGGGGATGCACATATTTCAAATAGAGCATTGGTATACGCAAATAACTGGTCAAGAGTTAGGCTCAAAGTTAGTGTAATGTCGTAAAATTGCACCCTTTGCAATTTCACATACATTTTTGTATCCACTTTAGTGTCCACTCCCCTAGCATTTGTTTAAGCTCATTTTAGCCCCTACATTAGCCTTGTTCCCTCTCAAGATGCTCAAGACCCCCTTTCCATAGTCACCTTCGTGCGTCAGCTTTGCGTCGAACCTTGTGCTTTTCCCATTTGTGTTGTTTTGTAGCATGATGTGTCTAGACACTAGCGTGCCGTGCTAATGCCCCATGATGTTTCAACGTTCAAACGGCTGTTTCCGAGCATGTTTGCCACTTGTTACCTCCTTTTGTTAGTGGTAATGGCCCAGGACGTCTTGTGACGGCTCGGGAAGCTTCTTTTCCCTCCTATCCTCTCTTTAAATGCTATCTTTTCACTTCATTTGCTCTATTTGGGGACCTCTCTAGCTTTGGCTCTGGCCTCTTACTCTTCCCTTTGTCTTGATATCTTGCTTGCATAGCTCCATACAGCTTGCTACAACAACACTCTCAAGCTCTTATAGCGCTCTTTGCAACTCCCTTGGCTCTTGCAACTCTATCTCCCTTATCTTGTGCTTGCGAGCATCTTGGATTTTTCACATCCGCTATCAATTGCATCTCTATTTTGTGATACGGGTTCTCCTCCTTGAGTGGGGATTGCTTTTATCACTTCATATTTGCTTACTTTGTTCACTTTCTCTATCTATTTGGCTGTCTGTGGAGGTGGGAACACCAAAACGGGGGTTTGACTGAGGCAAACCCCTATATTGCCTCAACATTTTCTCTCAATCTTATGTATGTAGGTATTGAAGATATTTCCTTGCTAGAGGCTTCATTACTTGGGTTGCTGTGAGCAATTGCTACCTCTTATTCTCTTACTTTATCATTTGTATTTCACTTTATTTCAGTTCTATTACAATCTGTTACTTTCCCACATTCTTAGAGTTTCAACAATCAAAATAGAAGTAGACACTTTGCTGCTTTTTGTGACATTCTTGGTTTTCGGTCTGTATGAGATGCCAGCACGCCGCGTTGTCATCCTTTGATCGAGAATTCATCACTTTGTCCCAAAAACCTTTGTGACTTGCTCTTTTTGATTATAAAACTCTTGCTTTGTTCCTTGAGGTAGTTTAGGGTTGTTTGTCCCTTGGAATTCTTTTGAGAATAAAGAGATTCATGAGTAGCGAATCCCCCTTATCTACATTTTGGTGAATCCGACGTGAAACATAGTATTTTTCAAAAAACTAGGAATTTATTTACCCCAACTTGGTGGGGTCATAACTTTTGTCTCGATGCTCGGAATTCAGAACCGTTTACACGGTTGAAGAGGTCTCCAAGAGGACTAATTCTGTCCCTAAAACACTATGCCTTCAACAATCAAATTTTAGAGACTTGCAAGTTTCGACCCCAAATTCTGCTCCGAAGACCTCTGAAAATGCAAATTACTAGAACCTAGAAAATATTGAAAAAATTGGAAAATCAGGATTTACGGTTTTTCTTAGTTCTCACCCCTGGATTGCTTTGGATTGGCCGACGTGTCTATATCTCTATTTCAAAATTGTTGTACCCAAAATAACTTTTTGCTTTAAAGAGACATTTTTGTTAAAATGACCTAGATCATGTAAAAGTGTTGTCAAAAGTATGTTTTAGGTCAAACAAAAGGTAAAGTTTTTGCGGGTTATGTCAAGGAACATATGTGCAAAATTCTGAAAATTGAAAATTAGGGTTTGAAACCCCTATTTTTAGGGAAACCCTTGAAAATAGGACCTTCCCAGAAATGATTGAAAATGATCTTGATAGGTTTAATTGACTTTACGATCACACTGGTCAAGTAAAAATCACCAAAAAGTTAGTTTTACTCTAGTGGGTCTGTTTTTATTTTTTAGGAAGAAAGTTAGGAGCTCCGCAAACATTAATGGCAGATTGGCTAGTACCAGGTGCTGAAAGTTGAGCTTCAAAAGCTTCAACGAAGAAACCATGGTAGAAAAGGATCAAAAGATGCTGTTTGATTGAGGAGATTTTCAAAACTGAAAAATGCCAAAAATTTGGCTCTCTGGAAAAACCACGCCTTGTTGCCAAGGAGGAAATGCAGTCAAAGGTCAAAAAGTGCCCCTATTGAAGAAAGGCGCCCTTGGATCTCAGGGACCAAATGAAGTCATCAAATCTATCTAAAGCATTCATCTTCTTCATATTCCTGCCGGCTTTCCAACGCATCATTCAGCGAGACCATCTGATTCAAAGATCACTGACAAACGTCAACGGAGCATGAAGATCCTGCAAGCAAGAACCATCCCAAATGACAGTCTAACATGAAAAAAGGCGCCCCTGCTGAGAAAAGTCGCCCTTGAACAAGGTGTCCCAGATGTCAGTTCTTGAGAAAACTTGTCTTCGTGAAATCTCTCCGGCTCCAGCATAGCTTTGCAACGAACCTGTCAGCCAACCTGCGAGATATATCAAACAACAACAACGGTTGATCGTCAGAGCATGCAACATCAATGATGAATTAGTGCATAACAAAAAAAAAAAAACCCTGCTGGCCAGGGGCGCCCTTGAATCTGAGGCACCTGATGAGGTTTCCAACCACTGTTGTATACACGGCGTTTGCTCAGCTCTCTCTCAACTTCACGACCAAGGGCGCCCTTGAATTTGAGGCACCTGATGAGGTTTCCAACCACTGTTGTATACACGACGTTTGCTCAACTCTCTCTCAACTTCACGATCAATCCAGCTGCGCGTCCACATGACCTGTCAAGCAATCGGAAGCAGAGATCAAGCAATAAACATCTAACGGTGAAAGTTGAGTGAAGAATGTCAAGAAATTGGTTAAGTGTTGGTCAAAAGAGCCCTTGCTGAAGAAAGGCGCCCACCTTTTTGGGCAGTTAGATGTAGCTTATGAGCTTAGTTACCTCTAAGATGATCTTCTTTGTTATGATCGATCTCAACGACACCGTCAACAAAGATAACAGAGTAATCTGACACCTGCCAACAGAGATCAAACTGAGGCCACTCTCGAAGGTTGACAACATGAAAATCATAAGTCAAAAAGCCAAGGGCGCCCCTGCTTTTGAAGGACCTAAACTGACTTTCAAGAGCTGAGATGCTAGTCATCCTTTCCAGGATTGAGTTGGTTATCCACCCCATGTTTCAGCGAGATCGTCAGACTCACCAGTCAACAATGATCTCGAATCATAACACAGGGGGTCAAAATGATAAGAATTGAAGAACAATCAAGAAATTGACTAAGTCCGAGGCCAAAAGCGCCCCTGTTGAGGAAAGGCGCAACTGATTTGAAGGCATCAGATTCAGTCTTTGAGCTTTTAAGCTCCCAGGCACATTTGATCAGGGTTGTTCCATCACAACAGTGAATCTGTCAGCGTCAGGTGAATATCAATTGAATGACTGGGAGCAAGGATCGAACGAAGGCACTTTAGCATGAAAAATGATGAAAAAAGTGTCCAACACTCAGGAAGGACGCCTAAAAAATCAAAGATGGATTCGTTGACTTGAGTTAGAGATTTTGGAGGCAAACTTGGCCAAAACATACCACAATTAGTGGAAATCAGCTTTTAGAACTCCAGATCAGGCTAAATCATGCTTCAATCATGAGTTGCTGCCCATACTTAATGGATTTCAACTTGAATCAGTGTATAATCAAGCTAGGCGTCCCATTTCATTATTTTATTTTGCAGGTTGAAGGCAAAAAACAACAAATTGCTCTCCAAGATGTCTTTTCAAGATTTGACAGAGGGTTTTGACCGTTCTTCATTATTTTTTGAAGATCAGTGGCACAAAAGCATAGTTTCTTAGGGGTTGAATCTAGAGACAAATTTTACAAGAAGGCAGCTAATAACTTCCAATCTTCCTCTTATCTACTTCCTCTCTTCTGTCTTAAATTTCTTGCATGTCACAAAAAACAACAGGCTACCACAGATCTGACCAATTGGGTATGATCTCTTCAAATTTTCCAGTAAAACCCATCTCTTCAAATTTTCCAGAAACAACAAACTTGCTGCCCCCTATTTTTAGGGGTTTTTTTGAAAATGTCTCAGAATAAAAAATCTAATGAATTGGGTTTGTTCAGCATTGAAGCACGAACAAAACCCATGTGTTGGATTTTTTCCGGAAAAATACTTCTCGGCAGGCGCTATTTTTAGGGGTTTTCAAAAATTGTCAGAACAGGGTTGTGTGCACAGTTGATCTTTAAGTTTTTCAGGATGCAGTACTCCCAAGTACAATACAAGACCAAAACAGTCTTGTACCATGATTTCCTGAAAACAATTGACACAGACTTGCATCTGGTAAACCCAGTGGTTGATTCAGAAGATTTAGAGGGCATGAACCAAATCACGCTACAAAACATAGAAGAATTCGGATTGCTTGAGGTTGCGTCAATCCCCATCACATTATAGAACGTGGAGTTTGTAATTGCTTACATTAAGCATTACAACCCTACCACACGAGAAATCTGATTAGTGGATGGGAGGGTGATTTGCAGCTTTAAACCAAAGGACATTGAAAAATGCTTTGCTATTCCACCATGCTCGACCAATATGGTCATATCAGTGATAAAATGCAAAAGAGCATTTGAAGTGGCAAAGGATAAATGTCAAGGAATAATGGCAAAAAGATGGCTAAAAGTGAAAAAGGCCAACTTGCCCAAATTGGTTGGATGAGTAGAATTCCGAGACGAGTATGCAGTGTTGATCACTCTACTGAACAGGATCATTGGACAGGAAGATGGGAACCAATTTCAGTCGTGGATGTACTACATCATCGCCAAGATTATCAGCAAAAAAGAGCATTACGACTGGGCCACCCTGATCAGTGACACACCCCACCAACAAATTATTGGGTTTCTAGAGGCTCATAGGTTCTACATGTGTTCCTACCTTGTATACTTGATTGCCTTCCAAGGCGAGTTCAGGACACTAAACACTATGGGAACCTTAGGTGTGTAGAAGGTCCATGAATACTTTCCGCGACTTGAGTTTACACAAGCATAACGACATTTCAAGCGGATAAGTGATCTTTTCATTATGCACACCATACGAGACCTCGACCATGAGATGCACATGCGTATATAACCAACAACCAAGGAGGCAATGGTGGACTGGGCGGATTGGTTTATCCAATTCCCCACCTTCACCTATATACGTGTGTATGGATACAATGGTCACCCCGCCATGATGCCATGCTACCCTTTAGATAGGGTAGTTTTCATGGAGTTCCTACGGCAGTTGGCTGAAGTTCACTCTCACCTACACCTTAAGAAGAAGCCAGCTGCGAGCTTTCCTATCTAGATGGGACTCTATAGATGTAAAGCAACGGTTGATGCCAAATTGATGTGCCAAGAGACGGTGAGGCTCAATCTCAAATATCTCGTTGGGAGAAGGTCGTATGATCCAAGAGGCCTTTATGCAACGCACCTTGAGCAATGCTCATCACACAAATCTTCCATGGAAGATTACTGGGTCAATTGTGATGATGAGTTTGATGTACGAAGAAGGAACTATAACCGGTTTAGGCTCCCACAAATTGCTAACTTTATGCCAGAAGACATTGAGGGCCTATCTGATGATGAAGGGGAAGTCATTCTTCATGAATCAAGTAGACTCACAACCACTCGGAAGAGTGGATTGGTATGCGAAGGAAAACACATCTATAGAGGAAAGAACGAGTAGAGTTGTCAGAAATAGTCAACTCTACCTAGATAGCAAGAAGACAAGGTAGTACTTCCTCGAACAGAGCCGCCACCGGTTCAATCTTCACTACCTTCCACTTCAAGGAAGAAGCCTAGACAAAAGCAGTGGAGCAATCCTGCCAAAGGGATGCGGATGTTAGGACACACAAAGGGGAAGAGCGTAGGAGTTGTATGTGGAGATAGCCACAAACATTCCTAAGATAGTAGAAACTGCTGCAGCCGAGCTAGTGATTGAGATAATCACCATAGATACAGAGCCCATGATGGAAGCAGTTGCAGCGGACACAATGCTTGTGATAGAGACATAGCTACCTACTTCACCACCATCACAACAGTCACAAGTTCCCATCAACTCAGACTTTCCACTGAGAGACATCACTGCAACACAGTCTCATTCATTGGGCATTCAGGGGCCTAACATTCCTCTTTCCAACGAGGCTAGTTAGGATTCAATCTGGCTTAAAGGTCTCCTAGAAACGAAGAGGGAAAGGCTGTCCTACTAGCTTGACTTCATAGAGATTACCATGTCCCTCAGGACATGCCAGCAAAGAAATTGAAGAAAGCAAGTACATGTAGGAAGGAATGCGGATAATGAGTTTATCATAGAGACGGCTGCCCCATCTGAGGATAGAAATATACATGAGGTAGAGGTTGAGGACTTCACATTATAGAAGGTCAACCTCGGAAAGACCACTGGGCAGGTGGAGGCAGACCTTCTCGGAATTGCGTCGGTGAGTGTTCAAGAGAGAATGGCTAAGGATGGAAGAGACAAAGCAGCCTTAAAGGCTGAAAATCAGCAATTGAGGATGTACATATCTACCCTAATGCACAGTACCCCAAACGTCTCAGCTTTGCCACAAGAATTGCTAGACCTCTCCGCGGAGCAAAACCATCATCAATTTATTTCATATGGAAAACACTTGAGAAATCAAGTGGAGGAATTTGTTGTCAGAGGGCGGTGCGTATTGACAGAACTATACCAGTTGAGGGACAAAGCACATGGACTCCGCACAAAGATCCAATAGTCAGAGCTAGAGACAACAAAAAAGAGGCTAGGGGATGAAGTCACAATCGCAAATGTACAAGTGGCGCACCAATTAGTTACCGCTATAGAGAACAAACAACATCTCTTTGCTTGGAAAGAACAACTGGCATACAAGGTGAAAGCCTATGATGCCTATTCTATGGAATTGATTGAGTACCGACATATTGTGGCAGGTATTATCAACTTCGCAAGAACGTTGGTAATATCCATCCCTTGCCTTTATTCGCATGAGGGAGGTGCCTACATTGAGCCAGGCATAGTACAAAAACAATTCGAGGATGTCATCTGTAGTACATTTCTCGACGACGCCGATGGTTGCAAGTTGAGCAAAGTTGCAGCCATGTCTACCAAGCTAGATGATGCAGCTACCAAATACATAGACTATCAGTAGCAACTTGTGACAGGTGAAGAAATGCTAAAATGCCACGTCATCATCTTGTAGAGCATTAATTGCCCAGAGGTTGAAGAGGTCAATGACTGGATAGAGGCACTGTTGACCAGTGGAGATGAAGTGTAAAGCACCCCCAAAAAGGACGTCCTACCCTCCAAAGTAGCATTAATTGTGATTGGAGTTAACTTGATGCTCCTTTCCAAGTTAACTCTGGGTCCCACAGATCATGCATGTCAGATTCCACTATTTGAGGATGTCTAATTTGACTTCCATAATTTGTGAATCTTAGATCTCCACTAAATGTGGATGTCTATTTTGGAGGAACATTTTGTAATAAAGTTAACCTTTAGTTTAGTTTCAGTCAATTGAAGTAGTTTTCCAGTTGACACTTTGTTTAGTTTCAGTTAACTGAAGTAGTTTTCCAGTTAACTGTTTGCTCATCTACTTTTAGACATGGGAATAAATCTTGCTGATTGGCAAGAATTGATTGTTAACTCAAGGAGATTTTAGGGTTGCCTACTCCTTTGCATTCTATAAATAAGAGCCTTGGGCTCATTATTTGTTAACCTTTATTTACTACGCAAAATTGTTGCGCCATTGTTGCCAACAAGTTTGAAAGTGCTTATTTGTTCACTCTTGGATGAGAGTTAATTGGTTTGATGAGCAATTGTGCATGATTTCATGCCTTTGCATGTCCCAATTCTTTGTAACTCGTTGAGGAAATTTGAAGAAGAAAATCAGAAAGTGCATGCATTTTGATCCAAATATTTGAGTTCTTTCAACGTTTTGTGTTTATAACTTGTTGTTTCAATCTCCTCCTTGGACAGGGGTTCCTCCTCCTTGGATATATTGTCATTGACAGTTATCGTTTGATGTTGTTCAATGAATTGTCTTTCAGCCTACACTTTGGACAGGTGTTGTCACCTTCTCGGGTATCTTGTTAGCCAAGGCATCGTATCTTGTTGTTTCTAGTAAGCTGTTTCCCAGCCTATACCTCGGATAGGGGTTCCTCCTCCTCGGCAAGTCTGAGATCCATCTTACCGTAAAGAGTGTTTGCTTGCATAAAGCCTTATTCCAGCATAGATTTGAGAGTTCAGAGCCTCAGACTCATTCTGGCGAGACGGTCGGACCAAGTAATCCAACCATCCATTCCCGCTCCTATGCCTTCATTCTCTGTTTATCTTGGGGAGATAGGATAGATTAAAAGCTAGTTTAGTCGTAGTTAAGATCTGCAGAAACTAGAGAAAAGCTTAGCTACGGCGCATTGTGTTTGTGCACCCTTGTGTCTTTCCGTTGAGTTAAAAAGATAGGAACCTTAGTCTACTATACTTTTTTACGCATAACATCAACAAAGAGGGATCTTCCTCTCTATAATCCAAAGGAGCAGTTACTAAAACACTTGCAATAGCTATCCGTTTCCAATAAGCACTCGAGAGGTGCTAATTGAAACGCCAACAAAAATGTATTTTCTTTCTTCCTTCTATCTCTTTCCAGCTTTGTTAAGAAGCTTCAAGGAGTTCTCTTACAAGCATGTGAAAGTGAGTTCTTGTCTCCTTTCTTATTATTCTTTGTTGATCCCTCTCCTAAAATTCCTTATAAGGATATTTTGGCGCAAGAGGATGAAATCATTGATACTTTTCTTAACATTACTCTACCTTCTCTTCATTCCAATGCACTCTCTTCTAGAGATGATGCATTAGTGAATAGTGAATCTCTTCTTTATCCCAATTCACTCTCTTCTAGAGATGTTGCATTTGTGAATGATGAGTCCCATCCTTGTTCCAACGCACTCTCTTTTAGAGATGATGTATTAGTAAATGATGAAGCTCCACTCACATCGGATCCTCCAAGGATAGATGCTGAGCATATTTCTTCAAATAATTATTCCACTAGTTGTGATGAATCTGTAAATGTAATCTGTCTCTACTACCCCTCAAAGGCCTAAGAGACTGGCCATTTATCTGACTCCAGCTAGTCATTCTCCTAAAAGGATTTGTTCTATTGACGATGTCTCATTTGATAGCGATTCTCTTGATCTTTCAATGGCTCCCTCTTATAGAGCGGTAGCCCATACTTATAAGAATAGAATGAATAAACAACCAAGCCTTCTTCAAGCTCGTAAACCTACAACTAAAGCACCCAGTGATTATGATCTTGTCAAGCAACTTCTAGTTACTCCGGCTAAGATCTCACTGTGGGACTTGCTTTAGTTTGCTCCTGTTTACCAAGGTATGCTTTAGGAAGCCTTGCAAAAGATCCTCTTGCCTTTTTTTGCTAGGCCAATGGATGTTAATGCGTTGATAGCTCATATTCATGTGGATTTGTCGAATATTACATTCTATCCACAGGAACTCCCACCTTTGGTAGTGCAGAAGCAGGCAGATCCTTTGATGATTATAGTTAACATTAATAATATCGGCATTAGACGTACTCTCGTTGATGCCAGTTCGACGCTCAATGTATTTAGCATTGATCTATTGCCTAAGATTAATATCGATTCATCTTCTCTTAATGCTTCTTCTATTGTCATTCGTGGGCTCGATAATGTTGGTTGACAAGCCCTAGGCACGATAGTCTTGCCTCTGAGTTTGGGACCCGTTACCGTACCCACCCTCGTATATGTTATGTTAGAAAAGCTACCATATAATCTTCTCCTCGGTAGACTGTGGATTCATGCTATGGGTGCAGTCCTGTCTACCTTACATAAATCTATTAAGTTTGTTTGTAACAATTGAGTAGTCACATTCAAGGCTGACCTTGAGGATATGCTCTTATGCGAGATGGCAGCTGTAGGTCAGGTTTTAGTTGTGCCTACTCTTATCCCTTCAGTATCTTACAATGTGTTGACGTCTACTCCAACAATACTTGCTACAAAGGATACTCTTGAGGCAGATGTCCCTGAAGAATTTCCTTTTGAAGCAAGAAATATTAAGTTGGCTCCTTCTACCTCTTCTCAAAAGAATGCATGTCTTGGTGATGATTGGGGTTTTTTAGACTTTACAGAATCCTTCGATGGAGAATATAAAGTCGACCCACCCGATCCACTTAAACCTTCCGATAACATCATCCACACCCGCTATCAAAGATGATTATTCTTTTGTATCGCGAGATAATGTGAGCAATAATTGTAATGTTCTTAATGTTGATCCTCCTCCTTTTGAGGAAGATGATCACACTTTTGTTAAAGAGGCTAATGTTGGCAATCCTGTCAATAAGGATGATGGCGATCCCATAGAAGAGTGTGATCCCCATTGTTGGAATAATGCTCTCTATGAAGATCCTCCTCCTCCTCAAGATTTGCAAGCACATTATGGCCCTGGCTTTAATCTTGTCTCTAAATATGGCTATGCGCGTAAAGGTTGTGGGCGTAATGAACAAGGCATTCAGGTTCCTATAGAATTTGCATCTCGTAAGCATAATTTGGGGCTTGGTTGCTTGAATGAACAATCTAAACGAAAACCACGGTTGAGTGGCGACATGATTTCTGCTCAACCTCGTTCTCTCGGATTGATTCATCCGCCATTATCCGTTGACTTTGTGCATTCTTCTTGTGAGCAGTCAAACTTTTTCTCCACAAGAGGAAGGGTTGCTTCTTGCTCATTCTTTATTTGAGCAAGAGCATATTTTGTTGAGGCTTCTAAAAGCCCACTTGATTACTCTTCCTTCTCCTACATGTAAGAAATTTCATAAGCATGATAAAGAAAAACATTCTTTCTGTGCATACCATTGAGTGCCTGGCCATTCCACTAGTGAATGTAAGGCCTTGAAGGATAAAATACAACTACTTCTTGATTCAGGTGCCATCACTCATTTATTTGCTGATGCACCTGTCTCTTCTTTAAATAACAAGTGATATCGAGGTCTACCTCTATCCTGTATGTTTCAAGTATCTTGCATGGTTCTCTTCCTTTGTATGTTGGGGGCAATGATAACTTGTTTTGGAGATGTGTGTCCTTCTTAAGGACCCCCTCTCTTTTCTATGCCTTTCAAATGAAGCGTTCCTTGAGTGGACCCCCATTTCTTTTGAGGGGTTCTCAAGGGCCCCCTTTGAAAGTTTTTCTCTCGAATGAATTCATTGGTGTCTAGCTTGGGGCCAGCCCAACTAGACTTGTTTTGTATTTTGGCACCTAGCTTGGGGGCAACCCGACTAGACCTATCTTTTTTGTGACCGTCTTGCAACGCAACTTGCAGTAGCCACAGGTTCTTCTAATTAGTCTTGCTCTGCAGGACCGAGAACTTGTAGAGTTGCTTTGCATCAAGCTTGCCTAACATGTTTAGTCTATGGATTAACATGTTGCTTTGCAGGTGCGCCTGTGAAGCTGCTTTTCAATCAACCTTGCAAGACTGAGCACCTGTAAGGGCCAATCCGACTTTGCAGAGTCCCCTACATCAGGCTTTCCTCAAGAGAGAGTACCTCGGGTGCCTTCTCTACAAGTCTGAGGACCTGTAAAGCACTTTCATCCTGCAGGATCTATTCATCGTTTGTCTGCGGGCCTCTGGTGCAGTTTGTTCAACTCTGTAAGAGAGAGTACCTACAAAGTCTTTTGTTCACCCGTCCGTAGGTCTGCGAACCTTTGGCGCATTTGTTCAACCCTCCCCAGGAGAGAGTACTTGTGGAGCCATCTCTCTTGGAATTTTCATTCCTTTCTAGTTCTTAAATTCTCTTCTCTATTCTCTTTTCAATTGTATATACCAGATCGAAGATTTGCATCTTCGTCATCCTGAGTATATGCTCTTTCTCTCCTTGGGTGCATTCTTCTCTTGAAGCAACCACTCCTTACCTTCTTCTCTTCGTTTAAGAATTCTTTTATGTGTATTATTTCTTAATTTGGGGACAATGCATAGTACTGAGACAACCTTTTACATCGAGGTCTCTTTCGCTTTGTTGACTCAAATCTTTTAGTTTGTTGTGTGCCTGTGTGTATGTGTTTTTATATGTTCTAACCCCATGGTGTAATGGCTTTTCATGTTCTAACATTGTTGTCTTGTGTAGGTCTTTCATGTCTAATGCATTTGTTTTGTAGGTCTTTAGCCTGGGGGCATTCTTCCTTGGTTCAAAGAGTTGTTTGCTTCCCCTACAGTATCCTTTTGGCATCATGATGTTATTTATTTTTAGTAGACTTCCTTTAGCGTGCATATTAGTGTAGATTCATATGCTCGTTAAAGTGGGGGCAAAATGTAATGTCGTAAAATTGCACCCCTTGCAATTCACATATATTCTTGTATCCACTTTAGTGTCCACTCTCCTAGCATTTGTGTAGGCTCATTTTAGCCCTTGCATCAGCCTTTTTCCCTCTCAAGATGCTCAAGAACCCTTTTCCGCAGCCACCTTCATGTGCCAGCTTTGCGTCGAACCTTGTGCTTTTCCTGTTTGTGTCGTTTTGTAGCGTGATGTGTCTGGACACTAACGCGCCACGTTAGCATCCTGTGACGTTTCAACATTCAAACGACTGTTTCCGAGCATGTTTGCCACTTGTCACCTCCTTTTGTCGGTGGTAATAGCCCGAGACGCCTTGTAACGACTTGGGAAGCTTCTTTTCCCTCCTATACTCTCTTTAAATGCTATCTTTTCACTTCATTTGCTCTCTCTGAGGACCTCTCTAGCTTTGGCTCTGGTCTCTTCCTATTCCTTTTGTCTTGATATCTTGTTTGCATAGCTCCATACAGCTTGCTAGAACAACACTCTCAAGCTCTTATAGCGATCTTTGCAACTCCCTTGGCTCTTGCAACTCTATCTCCCTTATCTTGTGCTTGCGAGCATCTTGGGATTTCTCACAACCCCTATCAATTGCATCTCTATTTCATGATACAGGTTCTCCTCTTTGAGCAGGATTGCTTTTATCACTTCATATTTACTTACTTTGTTCACTTTCTCTATCTATTCGACTGTTCGTGGAGGTGGGAACACCAAAACAGGGGTTTGATTGAGGCAGACCCTTATACTGCCCCAACATTTTCTCTCAATCTTATGTACGCAGGTATTGAAGATATTTCCTTGCTGGAGGCTTCATTACTTGGGTTGCTATGAGCAGTTTCTACCACTTATTCTCTTACTTTATCATTTGTACTTCATTTTATTTCAGTTCTATTACAATCTGTTACTTTCCCCCATTCTTAGAGTTTCTAGTAGTCAAAATAGAAGTAGACACTTTGCTGCTTTCTGCAACATTCTCGGTTTTCAGTCCGTACAAGACGCCAATGCGCCTTTGGACTCCAACGCGTTGTGCTGTCGCCCTTTGATTGAGAATTCATTAATTTGTCCAGAAAACCTCTATGACCTGCTCTTTCTAATTCTAAAACTCTTGTTTTATTCCTTGAGGTAGTTTAGGGGAGTTCGTCCCTTGAGATTCTCTTGAGAATAAAGAGACTCATAAGTAGTGAATCCCCCTTCTCTATAATTAGCTAGAAAGTGCCACTCAACAACTAAGTGTCCCCTCTAAAATCCCCCAAAGAAGCCAAAAGTGTTAATTATAGGCCTGCCAACATGAGACATACATGAGTAAACATGTAAGGTCAATGCCTTCAAGCGCCATCCTCTTAATTTTACTAGGTAATAGTATAGTCACATAGAAGTATAAAAATACTATGATGAAATAGTGACACCTCTAGCACACAATATATTAACACAAACAATAAGCAAGACTCAATTAATGATCCCTAGATTCCCTAGTGTTGCAACTTGGTTCTTATACTGAGTGTAATGCCCATAACTTTGTAAAAGAAAAAACACACGAGACTTTTTAGTTTTTGAAAAGCACATAAAGCACCGCTTAGTTGCAATATACAATGTACGAGGAGTAGAGGATAACAATAACGTGATAGTGCATAGGGGTGTGCTTCCCCATGGAACACACTCTACACAAGGATGGAAGATTCCTAGAATGCAATAGCAATAATGCATACATGCTTAGGGAAGGTGGCATCCCTAGGACAATCACCCTACTAAGGTGCTCTATACGGGAAAATAGCATTCTGCTTACCCTGTCAAGTCATTGAGCAAAAGATGCAGATACACTATTCTACTCATCAATTATGATCAAATGAAGTGTAAGAAAATGCTAAATATGTCAGTTCCCCTGTTATGGTAGCATTGGGATATAAGGCTTCTGAAACAAGACAAATAAAATACAAAAAGACATGAGTAATTACAATTATAAATATCAAAAAATTATAAATATAAATATAAAAAATCTCAGATCAAACATTATTATAATTATAATATAATATTAATTAACATTTATGAACACCATTAATTGAAAGAAAATATTATAAGCTTCCAAATATAAAATATATATAATTATAAATTAATGAACATAAAATGATAATTACCAAACAAAGCAACGATTTATTAAAGGACATGGCCTTAAGAAAGTGGGCGAATAAATAAGAGGGAAAGACAAGTCAGAATGGGGGGAATGACCAGATTAAAAAAGAAAATACAGTGTGAATTCTCCTATGAAATATAGAATCAATAAAGGCATAAGACAAAGACGTAGTTGAAGAGTCAACAACAAGATAAATTCTTCTGACGAGAAAAGACAACCTGTAAGGTGAAAGTCGATCATTTTGGCTACCGCATATAGTAATCTTGTATTTCTTTTATCGCCCTTGAGAAGAGACGAGGTATTGTGTGACGTCATTGAAGAAGACAAAATGCATCAAGTCGTGGCTCTAAGACATTGAAGGGTTGATTTATATTCTGAGGGCATCGGTCAGTTAGGAAAAGATGTCTTCTTCTAGAGACGAATTCTGAGTGGGTAATCAAGCTCCTAGCAAGAATTGTATCCTCCAGCCGAATCATGCATCCACTCAACAATTAAAGTACATCGTGCATTAGATGTGCCTAGGAGAGTATCTGCAGACCCGACTAGGGCAGAAGGTAAGTGGTTTTTGAATTAAATAAATAATGGCAAATTATGTAGAAGACTAATCATGGAATGAATGAATGATAATTTAGTGAAGGTTGGTATTAACATTTATATACCTGAGATAAATATAAATATATTAGACATAAGAGGTTCCAAATATATTTAATTCAAATGTTGTTAAATATATTTTGGTAATGGTTAAGTATAGAGACTTATAAACACCTCATAGAAGGGGGGGACCATACAAATTATACAAATAATATATTAATTGTGGTTATCCAATAATAAGTAATAATGACTCTATTATGATAAATGGTATAGTAGAATATCATCTCTGAAATCTTGATAGACGTTTAATGTCTACCAAATGTGCTAATGAATTTATATAGAAGGGCCATTCATAGATAAGGCAGAAATGAATAATCCTTTGACAAGAAAATGAAATATTTATATTGTCTTGACTTTATTAGATGCCATCACTGAAACTTACTGATCTTTAACATTTCTAATGTCTTTCTGAGAACACTTTGAGTGAAAGATACGGGTTTAAATGCTCTCACTAGAAAGGGGTCATTACATATTTGTACCACAAAGGGAAGGGTACTATCATCATCATGTGGAAGAAAGAAGACAGGGAAATAAGTCTAGAAGAAGTCCAGTTAGCACGATGATCAGAGGTAAGTACCCTCAACCAACTGATATAACATTGAGGTTTATATAATCGAATCCCAGTTCCTCTGACAGTAGGTGATAGTGTAGTACCTAACTCATATCTTATTAGCATCAATATTAGTGAATGTTCTAATCTGTGATGATTTGGGAATTCAATAGGGTAAGTGAATGCTGTTATGACTTTACTACTACGAGAATAGACTTAGGGCCAAAATTCCCTTTTGCTAACGCTCGATGAGGATAGGGAGTGTGGAGGGCAAGGCGGGGAAATCAGTCGAATGTTGGACAGAGCCCAAGACGGGTAATAAACCTTGAGAGTGTCCAACTCGAGATCGTGCATGCGCCCTTGGCACAGTAAATCTTCCATCCAACGAGGTTAGGAAGAGGAATGAGGCGAAGATCTATTCCGCTTGGGAGTAATAAGTCATATCTGATCATGATAGTTAATGTCCTAGATGATAATGCATTTATTTGTCTTATTCTTAAAATGTGCAATTTGAAATGATCTAATCTTTAACAAGTAATTATGTGCTTTATTGATAATACATGATGTATACTGGTCTTCAAGGCAAATTTACATAAATAAAATGATGTATTTGGTAAAATAAATCATATGTCCTAACTTGTACTCCTATGTTTTAGATAAGTTTAACAAGGGGGCATTACAAAATATGCATAAGAATGTAAGCAGTCATAAACAAACATTTCTAACCCTTTTTAAAAGGTGTAAGCATCTATTAAACAGTGAGACCTATACTAGCCTTTGTTCAATTTAATAAGTGATAAGGAAAGAGAGGAATGCATTTAATCAATACGATCGATAACAAATAGGAACCTATGCTATCACTTAGAGTTTGTTTAAGAGGTACAAGAGAGAAAACATAATTGATGCTTAATTCGTCAGTAAATTCAATAAGAGGGAGAAAGAATGAGCCATTTAGTGGTCTTTAAATCTTATCCAAGGATATGAAATTTATTTCTTGTTTCAATGTTTTCCATTTTATAATTTTATGGAACATGCATTGACCAAGCAAGACATTTAATGACTACTCTAATTAAGACTTTAACAATTATGTTATAGTACACCAATTATTCACACTATTCTATTATCATTATTATTATATATGTAAAAATAATTGCAACTCAAGTTAGTGATTGAAATTTATATATATTGTCGTTTGAAATTAGGTTAGTTGGTAACTAAGCCAATGCTTTATATGATCTATCCTTCCTAATTATTATTTATCACCCATAATAATATTTTAACTAGTTTGATATAGTCGACCACTATAATATATATAAAATGACAATATGACCAATATATTAATATGTATAATATTTCCTAGTGAATAGAGAAACACACTTTAATAGTTTAATTGGTGTCATCACTCACAACTTATTAATAATTTAATACCATATATAATAGTGTGTGAATCATAATTAATGTGTTAATTACATCCATATTCCAAACTATAATTTACAAAACAACTATAGCCTTACATAAAATCATCTATATTAAATCTAATACTAAACAAATAAGGGTTTCAATAAAATATGTATAAATCATATATTTTAACTCTTACAAAGCTTTTAACATATTTACTTCAATTTTAGAAGTCCCAACCTCTTGCAATAGCAACAATTCATTGTCATAGTCTCAATGATCTTGTTAAATGGGTTAAGCTCAGTATATCACAACCTATGCCCTAAGTTATCAGTATTGGTATGAGTGTGAGTATGGGTGTTGTGTACACCAATTTTTTTCCTTGGGTATGGGTATGGGTTTGGATATATATATATATATATATATATTTATATTTAATATAAAACTATGATACTCATAATTGCCAATAAACAAAATATTTAAATATCTCATAATTTGCAAAAGCAAAAATACTCATAAATTCATAATTCAGTGATTTGTTAAATGTCAATACACAATGAAAGTTACAATCAATATATAATAATCTTCATATTGCTCTTCGTCAAAAGCATCAATGCCAACATTTGGTTCAATCTCTCTTGAACCACAATGAGTTACAATGCCACTTACACTAGCCATGTACTATACAAGCTACCTCGTGTAAAGAGATTTCTAGCAAGTTGTGCAACAATAACGTCTAAGTCAACACATTCTAGAGTTAGATCACAATTCCTTGTCACCCCCACATTGTAATCAAGTTTCTTACGTGACAAGAGATCCTAATAACTAGTGGGTGTTTGGGAGTGGAGACACCAATGGGGTTGAGGGCCAGCACCCTTGGTGTGCTTCTTGTTGCAATGTAGGGCGAGGTTGAGGGGTAGAGCCCCCGCCACCAAGACCAAATTAAGCCCTTTAAAATCACACAAACCTTCATGACACATGCCATCTTCACAATTTTATCACTTAAGGGTGAAATTAGGTACATAGGCACTTTTTTGTTTATAAAAATGTTTTAAAAAGATATTTTTTTTCTATTTTTTTGGGGGCACCCTTGGGTTCGCTTGGTTTTGGCCTAGTTGCCCATGGTCCCTCTCAGGCACCCTAGGTTTCCTTTGGGTTCTTCACAAATGACCCATAGGGAACCTAAGGTGCCCCGGAGGGACCCTATGCTGATCAGCTCAACCCTCGGACTTGAACTGAACCTGTTGATGTTATTGTGCAGCATTGGGTGTCACTTCTAGCCTGATCTCCTTTACATTGTTGAATAAATTAAATAATGGCCGTTGGCTATTTAATTTATAGAGATTGCGATTTGATGAAGAGGCACGTCCTTCATATTAAATAATAATTAATTATTAAAGAGGCTCGAATTTATGAAGAGACGCAATTATTGGTGAGGCCAACCTCTTGCATATTGTGGACGCGATTTAATGGAAGGACATTCTTTTATGAAGGCCAAATGATGCCTTGAAGGGTCACGTCTTCTATCTCATCTTGTATATATGTGTGATGGTCTTTCATTGGTGGACATTCATTCATTCATATTCATTTCGGTTCATTGTTCTCAAGTGCGAATTCTGTAGAAGAGTAGATTGATATTCTGTGGAAGGCTGAGTTTATAATCAGCAAATTACATCATCTTGAATCTGTGTTGCATCAGTTTGTGGTGCATCTATTTGGCCCTCATATTGGCCTCTTGTAAAGGAGACAATTCTTGTTGACATTCAATATATAAGTGATATATTGTTGCTGGGTTTTTCTCCCTCAAGTGGAGGGTTTTCCTAGGGTATATGCTGTGTTATGGTCTGATTTTGAATTAAATTTCTGTGCTTTACATCTGATCATAAAACTTACATGGTATCAGAGCAAGTATAAGGAAGGTCTTGATTAGATTTAGTCAAGCAGCGATACTCTTTATTCTCTTTCTCATGTTTGATCACATCTATCTATTCATCAAGATGGTGAACGGACTCAAGATTGAGGACAGACTTGAGGGAGCAACAAATTTCACATCTTGGAGATTCAGAGTTATGCTCGCCTTGGAGGAAAATGAATTAGCTGAGTTCGTGGAGAGCAAAGTCCCCGAGCCTATTGATGAGGAAGAGAAGGTTCAATGGAAGAAGAAAGATACTAAGGCGAAGAAGATGTTAGTTGATTCCGTGAAGGATCATATTGTTCCAATCATCTCCAAGTTGAAGACAGCAAGAGAGATGCTTAAGACTTTGGAGGAGATGTATGAGATCAACAACACAAGTTGTGCTCTTGCATTAAAGCAACAACTTCATCATGTCAAGATGGCGAAAGGAGAATCCGTCATCGCTTACTTCATGAAGTTTTCCGAGTTGAGAGATCAGCTCTCTACTATTGGTCATATTGTTGATGACAAGGATTTGACCATGTTGGCTCTTAATGGTCTTCCCTCATCTTGGGAGTCTTACATTCAAGGAATCAGTGTGAGATCGAAACTTTCCAAGTTTGATCGTTTGAGGGCGGATTGTATTCAAGAAGAGTCTAAGTTGGGTACAAGAGGTATTGGTCAAAGCTCTACTAATGAAGACATTCATGTTCTTGCCACACAATCCTCAAAGAAGAAAGGGTGATGAAAGAAGTTACTGGTGAGAGATATGGATTCATGAAGCTACCAGATTAAAAGGAAGTAAGGATCTATCTCTCGCAGGATATTTGGAGGAATAGATATGGGATCCGATGGTGCTGCCATTAAAAGAAGAAGAAGGATCTATCTCGTGTTCAATGTTTTAGATGTGCCAAGTATGGTCACTATGCAAAGGATTGTCCAGCTGGGCCTAAGCAACAGGTTTCCATTGTTGATGTTGATGAGATCTCTCCGCAGAAGGATTCAAGTGAAATTCTATTCGGCCTTGTCAAGCAATGTACCTACCGACACCAACACTTGGTTGATTCATAGTGGTGCCTCTCACCACATCAGCGAATTTAGGGAGTATCTAACTAATTTGGTGGAGAAAGATTCTAGTGAACAAGTCTTGCCAGATGATGAAGGATTTACAGTGTGGCTGGGACCTCTCGCCTGGATTCTAGTACTTTTAGTTGAGTGATGTGCTAGTCGTCCTGGTGCATCATGAACCTTGTTCTGATTTCACTGAGAGGCAGGTACCCGTTGTATTTAGAAGGCTACGCTCTTCATGACAGGAACTCGAATTTCATGACCGCCGGTGATTGAGCCCGACATGAGAGCCTACTTTGCACTTCCGGCCCACTTCAAAGAAGATTCATCAAGTTCAGGTGAACTTTGGCATAGAAGATTGGCTCACCTTCACTTTCGAGCACTACCAACCATGGAGAAGATGGTCACAGGCCTTCCAAAACTCAACTAGGAGCATGAAGGCACTTGCAGAGGTTGCGCATTGGGTAAGAATACTAAAGGTCCATTTCATAGTAGTGAAAGTAGATCTAAATGTATTCTTGATCTTATTCATTCCGATTTATGTGGTCCAATGTATGTTGATTCTTTGAGTGGTTTCTTGTATTACATTATTTTTATTGATGATCATCGAAAGATTTGCAGATTTGGCTTCTTTGAAATCTAAAGAATCTAAGGAGGTATTAGAGAGGTTCAAAGAATTCAAAGCTCAGTTAGAGAACTTGTCCAAGAAGAGGATCAAAGTTCTGAGATCTGATAGTACATTTCCAGAAGCTTCCATAACTTTTGCATTGAAGCAGGAATTAAGAGGGAGTTTTGTGTCCCTTATAATCCTCAATAGAACAATGTTGCTAAAAGGAAGAATAGATCTATTGTGGAAGCAACCAAAGCCATGATTCATGACCAAGATCTAAAAACCTTCCTTTGTGCTGAAGCATCTAGAACAATTGTTTATGTTCAGAATAGAAGCCCTCATTGCATTTTGGAGAACATGACTCCCAAGCATTCATGTAAGAACTGTTAAATATTGAGGATCTTTTTGGTTGTCCTTTGCTGTCCTGTGACATGTTCAAGCGTACTCATAAGGGGATTAATAAAGGACAAAGTTGGGAAACCTCGGAAAGAAGGGATATTTGTAGGTTACAAAGGAGACATCAAAAGCTCATGAACTACATTCCGGTGTCGGTTGATCGAGATCAAGAGAGATGCCGCATTTGAAGAGAGCAAGGTATCTGAGATCCAAGGGGCACTGCACATGGAGATAGATAATGAAGAGCTCCCTGGATATGAAGCTGACCATGCTCCCGAGATCTGCAGGAGGCTAACCCAGGAAGATGACATCCAGCTTGAGCCTTGGAACCAATATAGGCCTAGATACGTGGATTGGAAGAAAAGAACTTTGAAGGAAAAGGTGCAAACAATGTAGGAGGCATAAAGGTTTGCAGCCCTAAGAGAACATTCAGAGAAAGTAAGAGACCTTAAACGTTTTCAAGCTATGTTGCATTGATGAGTCAAATCATTGAGTCAGAACCTTCTAGTGTTGAGGAAGCTACTAGTTAGCAAGTTTGGAGAGATGGTCAAGAGTATCAATCCATTCCTCAAGAATGATGCTGTTTGGGAGACTGTACTAGACCCAAGGGAAAATCTATTGTTCTTCTAAGTGGCTCTTCAAGATCAAGCATGCTACTGATGTGGCGGGCATCAGAAGTACAAGGCTATGTCTGTGGCTTGACTGCCAAAAAGAGGAGTTGACTATGGAGGAACTCATGTTTCGCTATACTTCCATCAGGACTACTATTGCTATTGGCAAGATTCAAAGGATGATCACCGATGATGGAGATAAAATTCTGAACGGTGTAATCGAGGAAGAGGTATATACGAGCAACCAGTGGCTGAGGCACATGGGGTATCCATGTTTGCAGTCAAAGAAAGCTGTGGCGGTTTACAACCTCGTGTTTGCACAAAGGATTGATTGTTACCCGATGAGCTTAAGCCCAAGAATGATGTCGACTTATACTTCAAGGTAATTGATGGCGTTATTTAATCTTGGTTCTAAGTGTTGATGATTAATATTTGTCGGAGAAGATCACCTCTATTATCAAACGCAAGAGTTAGCTTTGAACTTGAAATGAAGGATCTTGGTCTCATGCATTACTTCCTTGACTTAGAAGTTTGACAGAAGCCAAATGAGATGATTCTAAGTCAAGGGAAGTACACCATTGATATTCTGAAGAGATTTGGTATGATGGATTGTAAATCCATGTCTACGCCTATGGAGACCAACTTGCATAAGTTGAAAGAGGTTGCAGCTAGTTCAGATCTAGTGGATTCCACGATGTATAGGCAGTTGATTGGATCGTTGATGTATCTTGTCAATACTAGACCAGATATTTGCTATGCAGTGAGTGCACTTAGTCAGTTCATGTGTGAACCAAGGCAAATACATCTAGTTGTAGCAAAGCATATCTTGAGATACTTGTGTGGCACAGTTGGGTATGGCTTGAGATATTCTTCTGGTGTGGACTTATAGTTACATGGATATACTGATTTTGATTGGGCAGTGTGTGTCACTGATCGAAAGAGCACCTCTGGATGTTGTTTCAGTTTGGGGTTTGCGATGATCTCCTGGTATAGCAGGAAGTAGTCTTCAGTGGCACTGAGTACAATTGAGGCCGAGTATATTGCAGCTTTTGTGGCAGCCTGAGAAGCAGTGTGGCTTCAGAAGCTCCTTGCAAGATTGTTTGGACAATCAATGGAGCCTACTGTCATTCATTGTGATAACTAAAGTTGTGTGAAACTTTCTGTTAATCCTGTGTTTCATGACAGAACTAAACATGTTGAGATCAAATACCATTATATCAGACATATGGTGTTGAGGAAAGCAATCCAGTTGAAGTATATCAACACTGATGAGCAGATGACAAACATTCTCACTAAGCCTCTCTCCAGGATAAAGTTTGTGTACTTTTGAGACAAGCTTGGTATGGTGGAGAATGAAGCCCTAGTTGAGAAGGAGTCTCAGTATCAGTGATCTTCTTTAATGCATTTATCTTTGAGAGAGATTTGAGGTGCAAGCCCTTGTTAATGCATTTCTCTTTGAGAGAGATTTGAGGTGAAAGCCCTTCATTTCACCCTCTGGGAGTAGCCATGGTGGATGTCATGTGTGTGACTCCATGACAACATCATGAGAGAGAGTCCGTGATGATTTTCTTGTACTTATGTTTTCACCCTCTGGGAGTAGCCATGATGAATGTCACAATGAGGTTACAACATCACGTTGAGTGATGAGCACTTGTACTCATTTACCATCCATGGGAGTAGCCATGATGGTTGATATTATGATGAGGTGATATCTATCCTTTCCACATATGGGAGTAGCCATTGTGGTTGACATCACGATGAGGTGATATGTCTTATGCAGCTGGAAGTATCCTCCCTAGTTGAGAGGGAGTGTTGATGTTATTGTGCAACATTGGGTGTCACTTCCAGCCCGATCTCCTTTACATTGTTGAATAAATTAAATAATAGCCATTGGCTATTTAATTTATAGAGATTGCGATTTGATGAAGAGGCACGTCCATATTAAATAATAATTAATTATTAAAGAGGCTCAAATTTATGAAGAGATGCAATTATTGGTGACGCCGACCTCTTGCATATTGTGGACGCGATTTAATGAAAGGATACATTCTTTGATGAAGGTTGACATGATGCCTTGAAGGGTCACGTCTTCTATCTCATCTTATATATATGTTCGATGATCTTTCATTGGTGGACATTCATTCATTCATATTCATTTCAGTTCATTGTTCTCAAGTGCGAATTCTGTAGAAGAGCAGATTGATATTCTGTGGAAGGCTGAGTTTATAATCAGCAAATTACATCATCTTGTATCTGTGTTGCATCAGTTTGTGGTGCTTCTATTTGGCCCTCATATTGGCCTCTTGTAAAGGAGACAATTCTTGTTGACATTTAATATATAAGTGATATATTGTTGCTGGGTTTTTCTCGGTCAAGTGGAGGGTTTTCCCAGGGTATATGCTGTGTTATTGTCTGATTTTGAATTAAATTTCTGTGCTTTACATCTGATCATAAAACTAACAGAACCCATATGGGTACAGGGAGCAGGGAAGGTTTTAGAGGTACTTGATTGCATAGCCTATACCTCAGGGAATCAATTTTTTGGTCCTGCCTACATATCTCATAAGGGAACTAGAGATTTCATTTTTATCCAACCAAGTGAATGAAATCACAAACAAGTAACTAGCAGTGTTAACAAAAAAAGCCCCTCTGTCCCTCCATTCCAAAACTCCATGGAACGATGATTAGTGCATGTCCAAAACTCTCAGGACAGCATTTCATTTTATTATCATTCTTTCTGAACAAGTTCAAGTTACTTTACAAGGCTATCTCTTTCTGTTTGTTTTGAGGGTAGTATACTATAGTTTATGAATTGAAGGTAGTGCGTCTACTACTCTCTTGAGCTTATACATACAAAATAGACATGTCACTGTAAAAAATTATATTCATATTACATGGAACATTATTTACTTTATCATCATGCTTTCAAGGGGCTTTACCTTGTGAGGATGATCTCTATCCTAGGTACATGTATATACAATCACATCTCACATAAGAAATGTAGTAACCTAACAGAATAAGAAATTTTAATTCACATAGTTCCATGTATTTTTGCTACACATAAACTGAATTAAAAAAAGCAAATGAAAGTTAGCGAATACTTTTGGATTTGATTGTGTAGAAATTTTATCACCAAAAAATGTTTTGGATCAAACTCCATGATCCATCAGCAAGGTATGATAGTGAGAGAGTTCTGTCCCATGAAGGGTATCGATTAAAATCATGAAATTTCCACAATCCATAGTGATAGTTAGCCAATACTTTTGGATTTGATTGTAGAATTTTTATCACCAAAAAACATTTCAGATCAAACACCATCATCCATCATTAGGGTATGATAGCCAAAGTGCTCCCTCCCATGAAGGGTATCAATTTAAATTATGAAATTTCAACAATCCATAATGATAATTAGCCAATACTTTTGGATGTGATCGTGTAGAATTTTTATTTCTAAAGAACGTTAAAACTCCATGATCCATCATTAGGGTATGATAGCTAGAGAGTTCCCTCTCATGAAGGGTATCAATTAAAATCATGATTTTAGTAGCAAATGAATTTTATTGGTTATTAACTTATTTCATGCCTAATGTAGTGTGTAGAGCATAGTTACTAGGAGACTTGTACCTTGACCCTTGGTACTTGTCTCCCGTATTGGAAACACGCCCTCATCTCAGAGCCCTGTATGGAGATATCTCTAGACATTAGGAGACTTAAGATGAAGTTTCTTTGTGTCTTCCATACGTCTCTTATAAGCATCCCTTGAAAATGAGGAGACTTCCAATAGAGCCTTTTCAAATATATCACATAAATTATATTGGATTTTCTAAAAGTGCTTATATGTGGTTGAGAAAAATTAAAAGAAATACACTAATAGACTTGTAATTTTCTTTTTTTTTTTTCTTTCATAAAAATTTTAATCTTTTTTTTGGGGCAGAAAATTTCCTCATTAAATTCCAAAGTGGTAAGAATATGAAGTGAAACAGTAATAAGGCTTAAGTTGTGTACATGCATTGAATTTTTATCAATTGATTGAAAATATAGTCATCTCCAAGTTTTCCCATACCATGTTTTTAAAAATAATAGGATTCACCTCCTAGTTTCTTTGTCATCTCTAGGTGATTATGATTCATTTTTTCACCTACAGATGGATTACACATATAGATTAATAAGCTCGCTACCAGAAATGTTAGACCTTTTTTTCAAAAATGATGTACCAGTACCCATCCCCGTCTCCTGATAACCATGGTGTAGAGATCAAAATTAACATATCAAACAGCCAAGATGAAAATGTTGGCAAACAGGTTTCAATGCCATACAAATTTTAACTACCAATCCCAAAAGACAGATGGCAGGCTGGCGACACTGATAATTATAACTGAAAAATTGTTGCTATTTTTTAGCACACATTTAAAACATGGCTTTTTAAAACTATATGGTATTATTTTGAAATTGTGAGAGTTTGACTGGGCAAATCTCGGCCTTGATTGTTGACCTGTTTGGCATGGGAAAATTCCTGAGTTTAGAGTTGGGAAAATATATTAAACTCCCATTTTATCTGCATTTGAGCACTGAATGATACATAGGTGTGAAATTTACCTAATTTAATTTTTAATTTCTACGGCACATTCAATCAATTATTTTTCTCTATTTCTGCTAACATTTGAATTCATAATGATAGGAATTCGAGGCAATTGTGAAGTTTTGATACATATGAATGTACATAGGTGTGAAATTCCTATGTACATATGAATGTACATAGGAATTTGAGCACTGAATGATACATAGGTGTGAAATTTACCTAATTTAATTTTTAATTTCTACGGCACATTCAATCAATTATTTTTCTCTATTTCTGCTAACATTTGAATTCATAATGATAGGAATTCGAGGCAATTGTGAAGTTTTGATACATATGAATGTATCGAAGTATTTAAATGGTAAAGGTTCTAGTTTCTTTGGTTGTTTTATCAGCTTTAAATGCAAGTTGCACTTAAGTTCAATCTTTGTATTTAATTTATTCATCCCTCTTTTTGTAGATGGAATGAAACTCTACCGTTCTGAAAATGGAGTGATTTTGGCTGAAGGTCTCAATGGTGTTGTACCACCTGAATATTTTGCTGACATACAAATTCTTGGAAAGAAAAGAAACAATAATAGTTGAACAGAATATTATGTTTGTAAGTATACATAACAGTGGTCTGCAGATGATGGAAGGAACAATCAGCACAATTTTGATATAAGCAATGGATCTGTGGACCCATCTGTTGTAACAGGTGATTGACCTTCTGCTGATTCCTTTTGTGCATTCTCAACTGGTAGTCAATGCTACCCATAATGTCAAAAAGTGCAGGCATCTTTAACATCTGATCTTGAATATCAGAGAGTAGAGGATATATAAAAATGATCTATTTATAAATATTTTAATTTGTTTTGCTTGCCGTTGCAATGGATGTTCCTTTTTGGCCAGTGGGATATATAATTTTTTTCTGGATGCATCTCTCTATTTTCTGGTTATTCTGTAGAAGATCTTACATGGGAGATCACAAAGAAATAGATTGTTGTATATGAAGCCTTTGGAAGTTAATTTGCAAGTGTTGTCTCTTTTTTCTGACTACCTTCTTGTCCTTCTGTAGAGCAAATCAGAGAGATTATAGATAAATGTATGTTATGAAACCTTTGGAAGTTAATTTGCCGATTGTATGCATTTTTCGTACTTGATTGACATTTATGTACCAGACCATTTCAATGTATACAGAAAACTATTCATGGCCTCTCTTTTTGAGACAAACAAAAAAATAATCTGGGCTTCATGTTAATATTACAAATCTGGATTAAAATTATTAGATGCTGATCAAAATCATCTCATACTTTGTTGTGAATGAAGAGTTGGCCTTTTTTTGTCCAGCATATTATTAAAGAATCAAGTTTTTATTAGTTAGCTAGCATGAGAAGCAAAATGAAAAAAATGATATGGAAGATGCAACTTATCTGCAGAATGCGGATTTTTTTGTTTTCACATGCCACCACTTGTAACCCACCTAGTCCAAAGACTCCAAACCACTCCAAATCAGAGCAATATTCATCTGAGCAGCCATAGGCTGATTGTTCCAGACTTCCAGTTAAGCAACCTTTAGAGGAGAAAATAGCCTCCTCCTAAAGTTAACTCACAAAATCCAAATTCAGATTTCAGATGTGCAGTCCCAAATGAAACAATTCAGATTGGCAAGAAAGATATAAAGCTCTTTAAACAGCACCATGCATGTAACCTCTCCTCCACAAAGAAGCAAAATGGTTGCAATCTATATCTGGCTACCCATCTAAGATCAGCTTCTCCATGGTTGAAATGGAGAACAGGCTGTAGCTACCAAAACCTTGATATATAGTTTCATGGGGCTTTTCTTGGCCCAAAACTTTAGGATCATGAGTGCGGGAGAATGGGAGGCCAGCAGGGATAGTGGGCCTTCTTTTGATGCCAAAAAAACATTTCATGGTCATTTTGTCAAGAAAGCAAGAAAAGACAGCGCCTTCTGTGGAGACCCATGGTTCATAACAAAATCAGGGCTATTTAGGAAGCTCTGGCCTTTTGGTGTCAACCCCACGAAGGAGTTCCCAAGAACTGTTGTGATCTGAGTCACTGCCCATGCTCCCAGTAAATAGTGGCAAGAAATATCCCTTTGGAGAATTGAGTAAGCTATTGGTGGGTACATTGCAGGTTCAGAGTTTGCCAAATACCCAGGAATCCTCAACTAATCAAGGATCCGTGTTGATGTAGATCTATAAAAGCCCCTTCTGGATGGAATATTGTTCAAATATGGGTGGAATCAAACAGCAGCAGCCCGTGGACTAATGAGAATATCTCTTCCAGCTATCTGATCTGCTGTGGACATAGATATCTGGCTTGGGTTTGTCCATGTCAAACCTCACTAAAATAGTGACCCATGGATAATCAAGAAAATAACAATCACAAGCCGAAGGAATTCTGATTGACAAACAATATCAGCATTCATAGATGTCAAAAGCATCTTAATGTCAGATGACAGAGAGGAGGACAACTGAACCTGAATTGGGTGACGGCATTCTCATTCCAAAAAGACAAGCCCCTGGATTGTATGGATTTGCTGCAGTGTTTGACCAAACCTAAGGAAATTTTCATGTCTGATTTACAAGCAGTATTATAGGAATCAAGGAAGAACAAGAAAATGTGACAAGGTATGAACACAAAACTGGTCTTGATTACTGTAAAGGCTCATGCTAACAAGATAGATCAATATAGCATGGATCAATATAGGCCTATTGTGATGAGTAATACAGCCTATAAAATAATATCAAAATTGATACTGAATAGAATGGAGCTCCTCTTCTGCGACTCATATTGGATACTCAATTGGTTTTTGTTTAATGCCGAGAGATCAAAAACAGTAACGTGGCTTTCCAAAACACACTGCACTCTCTCAAATACAACATCAAAGATTTTCACAGGTGCGGTTGGAGCTGATAATTTAATGGTTTAAATTCTTAGCATTAAGCGCTCAGTTTATTGAATAGATCACTAGCTGTATCTCTGCTCCCACATACATGGTATGCATAAATAGAACATGGGGTACTTGTTTAATTCAACCAGAGGTCTGCCAGTGGCATGTTTTTAGCCCATATCTATTCATCATAATGGGTGATGTCCCAACGAGACAACTAGAGGAAGCAAGAGGACAAGGGAAGTTTTATGGGCTCCTTGTCATTGAGAGAGGCTAGCTATATTCTCCACTCAAAACTTTAACTTAGCAGGCGAAACTCTTCTATTCTCCACCCTTATTACTAGGGAAGTACAACACACTCTTCTATTCTCCACCCTTATTTCTAGGGAAGTACAACCCAAAAATCTTTTACAAAAGTATGAGTTAGCCTCGAGACAGAATATAAATAACCAGAAACCAAGTGTTATATTTGTTGACATTCAAGGGTTGTGAAGGTGTGAGATTCTCAGAATCTTTGACTACGAGGAAGATAGATTTCCTTTGGCTCATCTTGGTTTCCCTCTTCATTGGAAAGCCTCCTGAGGAATCTTGAAGCCTACCAGAGCAAGATGGAACTAAAATTGGTAGCGGACCAACATGTGGCTTCCTGTGACAGGTAGAATCCCAACCCACATAAACTGTCCTCTACACAATGCCAGTCCATATGCTAACACTGTTTCCTCTATGAAGGCAAACAGAGGAATAACTCATCTCCCTAATATTTTATTGTGAGGAGTTGAAGATCAATGACGTTACTTGCTTGTGGCCTGGTCCACAATGACCTAACATGAAAGTGAAATACTCAAATGTAAAAAATTTCCGATGAATTTAGGAAAGCCATGGCCATAAAGGCCACTTGCAGAAGCAGACAATCTCCAGATTTCCGTTCAATTAAATGGACCATATACTTGAACAGCCAGAAGCCAATATACACCTTATTTACTTGATGAAACCAAAACACTCAAGCACTGCCTAATAAATCAGAATGCGTTTCTTTCTTTGCTGGTGTGGGGGACCCTATTATCAACACCTAGCGTTCATGAACTACAAACATGCTTTGCAAAGCAACATAACTTCTTGTTGCTCAATATTTTCAATTCTAACATCAGAATACTATATGCTGGAATTTAAATAATTGGGATTCTGTGTCTTATAGCCCAAATTTGGAAATATGTTTCAACTAACTTACCCATGTACAGTTGTAAGAAACTTAACTCTTGTTTGTTGTTATTGCGAATTCATGTTTATTTTCTGTTCATTCCCTACTCTTTACTATACTGAGGTTGCCAGTATGTTCACTTTGTTCATGCTCTCTTTACCTTAGCTTCCTTCAGTATAAATTTTTGTGCCAGTCACCCCCACATTTGAATTCTGTCATCTCTTTTTGACTTTATTAACCATCTTCGTGCCATCGTAAATATTAATTATAACCCTAGCTCTTCCTAGTAAGACATGTTATCAACCTCCTTGGTGTTGTTATCCCTTTAAACCCTAATTTTCTTGTCATCCCCATCAAAATCTTAAATCTTATTTACATGGAACGTGTATTTTAAACAACATTTGCAAAGCGAAGGATATTTTCTGCAATGTGACGGCACCACAATTTTGTCTTGGTTATATAGTTAAATGAAATTGTTTATTGTGATAGATTTGTTGTCAATAATTTGAGTACTTTTCCATATAAAAACCCTCGACACAAAAATTTCAAATCCTTTATTTGGTTAAAAATTTAGAAGTAAATGAATAAATCAAGCTCAAAAATAGCTGAATGTTGAAAGTACAAAGATAGGCTATTAACACATTCTATATTAGTGGGTTAAAGTGTTCGAGGTATATGAAAACATTACTCTAGCCGTTAAATCATGCCTAGAAGTAGACTTGCATGCGCATCATTTCATGTCTATGTTATAGAGATGCTGACAATAGAATCTCTGTCATGGTTGCAGTGTGAGAAATATGTTTTGACGATAGTGGATCCAATAAAATAGCTGCTTATCAACAAATGAAATAAGTTCAGGATGGCGGTGGAGGAGTGTAAGAACTTGGTAACGTAGTATGACAGCATTTGATATATGTATGAATGCAACAATTGGCATTAATGGTTTTTGGAGCTTTGAGTGTAAAGAGTGAATATGAATTAGACCAGTTAATTGGTTATTTAGTTTTTACTTGCAAATTACTATTTTGCTTAGTTATGTTACAAGATGAAATAAACCAATCATTCACAAGTATTCTACGAATCTGAAGATTATAATTATAAATGGCATTTAGATCAAATTGGTCTGAAGGACCTAACAAAGAGTGTGTTGCAGACATTTGCATAAACATTATTATTGTATGATGTGCACGCTAAAATGAAAAAAGAACCATGTTAGAGGAAGAGCAGAGTTATCTTCTATATCACACTCTTACAAGCTTAGGGAGGTTGTTTGAGTTTGGAATTGATGGATTTTTTTGAAACATTCGTTTCTTTTGCTTTTGGTATTTATCACTTAAAAAGATATTGTCAGAAAATTATAAATTTGAATTGCACGAGGGTTATATTGTAATAGATGTTGCAAAATATGAAAAAACAACGAAATAAAAAAGTATCATGCGATTTCTTTATGAGTTTTTTACCAAATGGTGTAATATAATGTAAATTATTATTTTTAAATAAGCATGTTAAATAGTTATGTGAAATGAAGCTATGTAAAGATATAATTATGGTGTTATAGACTGTAAAGTAAGACACTTATTTTGGTAATTAAGTAGAAACATTGATTTCGAATAGTACTTTGTAATCAGTATGGATATTTTATTGCTTAACTCACCAACATGAATCATATTTATTTATAATAAAATATTGAATAAATTGTGTTCCATATGTGTTGGATTTAAAAATAGTCACTACGTCCTTAGATCTGCATTTTCAAATACACTCATCTATAGAAGTTAGAATACGTATGGAAAAGAAGAGCAAGAACATAAAAAAATAATGCACAAAACAAACTTTGATCTAGGTGTTGGGATATTGTAAGATTTAATTGCAATAATAATGTATAATGTTGCATCTCTAACTTTTATGGAATGGGTTTTTGAGTGTTCATGTAGTTGAGAGACATTAATACTTTTTATTATTCTTCTATTTGACTTGAACTATTAGTTTTAATAGCATTCAAGAAGGTGGAGTAGAAGGTAGAGTATGATAGTGATAGTGACAAATTAATTAGAGTTTATCTATACCACTTTCCAATTCTCAGGTATTAATAGTTGAAAATTGATTAGAGCTCATTTGTGCCTATTTCCAATTTATATTGATACTTGTAAATTGATTAGAGCTCATTTATGTCACTTCCCCCTTCTTAGATGCTAGGAGGGGAAGAGTGTTTTCTTCATCATCAGTGGGTTCCATGTGTAGGGGTCACATACTAGAGCACCATTTTTAGGGGAGAGTGCTCATGAAGTGGGGTGGTAAAAAATGTTTTAGATTTATATTTAGTATTAATGGATGTATTCATTTGTCACATGGGAGATTTTTGGCATACGATGGTTTAGGTTGATCTTGGTTTCAAGAATCTTGTGTTTTTTCCCCAATTTTTTGCTATGTATTGCATGCATTGGATAACGAGTTTATGATTATTTTGTAAGTACATAGATGCTACAAGAACACTATTAGATTGAAGGTAGAAGTTTATTGATTTTGTATTTTTGGTTTAAAGATCAATGCAAGCTTGTGTTAGCTTTGATGATGGAGCTTTTTTTAATTTAAAATGTTTCTCTATGTACATATGGTGTCATGTTTTTAAAATTTATGCCCTGTTGATTGATGCTTCCATATATCTAATTTACAATTAATCAAATGATGGCATAATTTGTAATGAAATAACTTGCACAAAAAAGAATATGATAGGAAAATGTTGCAAATACTTGATAATAACTGAGAATAACAAGCCATCTCGAGAGGGCAGGCTTCCAAATATCTCCAATGAGAAGACAATCCACAATATGATCATGAAATAAGACTCACTATCTCTTATATAGAGCTTATTTATTCCTAGGATGTTGCTCAAACAAAGTAAACATTTAATTGCTCAAAGAGATAATGGCATGAGCAAGAATTCCCTCTTTGGAGTTTTCTTCCAATTTGGGTTACCCTTGTGTTGTAAAACAAGGTAAACTATTAGAAATGAAATGTTAACTAGACGCTCAAATTTGAAATTTTGATTATGTTACGAAATAATTTGCACAATATAATAAGATGGTAGAAATAGGTTGAAAATATTTTTTAATAATATGCCACTTTGTGGGGACAACCTCCTAATCCACTTTGAGGGGGATACTTCCAATAATCTTTCACAAGAGTTCAATATTCAACATGATGATAATAACCTACATATACCTCTTATATATATCATACTTATGCCTAGGATATCACCCAAGCTGACCTCGATAATCCTATAAGCCTTAGGTCGACCTAAATAACCAAAAACAATATAATAATGAAATGAGACTCACTACCTCTTATATATACCTTATTTATGTTTAGGATATCACCTATATTAACTTAGTCCTATATAAGCTTTAGGCTGACCTAACTAACTAAATAATAATATAATAATGATAATATGACTTAATTAAGAGTTAAACTAGTTATAAACTGACTATTCATAATCCTACATACACTAATATTAAGGGTGTAACATGCCCCTCTCTTCGGAGAAGAATTGTCTTAAATGCTAATCAAGTGTGGATGCTTATGGAACTCTTCTTCCTCCCATGCGACATCTTCAACTAGTAAATTCATCTATTGGTTGAGATACTCAATGGGTGTTATATTTCTTAGCTTTTGTGTGAGTGTGTTTGATGAATGAACTCTGGTTCCAATACAATTCTTCCTTCTTTATCAAGCTTTTTTAATATTGTTTGAGTAGGGATATTTTGCCCAATTACCTTCTTTAAACAAGAAACATGAAAAACTAGATGTATCTTTATTGTTGGTGGCAATTCCAACTTGTAGGCGAGACTACCTATCTTTTGCATGATTTGGTATGGGCTATAATATTTCAAAGACAACTTATTCTTTTTATATTGCTTTAGTGACATTTGCTTATAATGCTGCAATCTCAAGAAGACCCAATCCTCAACTTCAAAACTTCTTTCACTACGGGGTTGGTCCACTTGTTGTTTCATTCGAATTTGTGCCATGACTAGATTTTCATTGAGTCCTGAGAGTACCTATTGTTGATGAAGCAAGTGGTCCTCCACTGCCTGAACTCTTGGTGACACCTTCAATGAGATGTGATGGAAGGAGGCTAATATCCATATAGTTCCATAAATAAAGGCATTTTTGATGAAGTATGCAAGTGCTATACCACTATTTTGGTAGTGGTAGCCAATCTACCCATTAAGACTGCTTATCTGAAGTGAAACAACGTAGATATCCTTCCAAACACTTACTAACAACCTCAATTTTCTTAGTAGATTGAGGGTGGTATGAAGAACTATGAGCCAATTGAGTACCCAAACATGACAATAAATATGTCCAAAAGTGACTAGTAAAGATAGGATCATGGTCACTGACAATAACCTTACATGTACCATGTAGCTTTTGTATATTCTCCAAAAAAGCTTTTTCCACTATACTTTTTGTAAAATGACATGATAATGAAATGAAATGTGCATATTTAGTGAGATGAGCTACTACTGTCATGATGATATTATTACCTTTAGATTTTGGAAGCCTTGTAATGAAGTCTATGGATGCCTCTTCTCAACATTGGCTAGGAATAACTAAGGTTGCAAGAAACTCGATGTCTTAATTTTTTGCTCTTTATTTTGTTGAAAAACAAAACATTCAACCACACATTTTTGAACATAATTTTTTAGCCAATCCCAATAAAATTTTGCTCGACCTTCAAAAATTATGTTTTATGAGAATCTCATGTTTAAGAGTGGAATTCTTGCAAATATATTATCATTCTTTATACCACATAGTATCTCCCTTCCAACAAAACATATTTGAGCTATTGGGATCACTTTGTAACTGTTGAATGAGACTACTTTTAGCAACATCATTCTGCTACTTTTCTTTGGTTTTTACCATCCAATTTGCTTGTAATATTGAAATGACACACAATAAAGCTTCATCTTTCTCATCCTTCATAGAAAGTGCATTTACCAGAACAATTTCCTTTCCATATATACAATCTCAAAGTCATATCCGAACATCTTAGTGACCCATTTCTATTGCTCCTTAGAAGATAATATTTGTTCCAAAAAATATTTTAGGCTATCATGATCTGTCTTAACCTTGAAGTGTCTACCCATTAGATAAGGCCTCCGTTGTTTTATTGCATGAAGAATAACTAACATTTCCTTCTCATTTAAATAGGTTTGAGTTGATTCTTACTCTTTAATTGATGACTCTAAAAAGAAATTGGTTGACCCTCCAAATGAGAACTACTCCTATACCATTTATTGAAGCATCACATTCCACAATAAAATCTTTGGTGAAGTTTGGAGTGGAAAGCATCAAAGTTGTACACATAGCCTCCTTCAATCTCTCAAATGCTACATTAGCAGGCTCGTTCCAATGAAAATAATAATTCTTCAATAAAGTTGTGAGGGGTGCTTCGATACAACCATAATTCTTCACAAATCTTCTATAGCATCCAGTCAAACCCAAGAAACCCATCAATTTATTAATGGTTTTGGGAATAGGCCATTCCATGATAGCCTTAATTTTATTAGGATCCACCTTTACTTAATGCAAAATTATGTGTTCCAAGTACTCCACCTTGTTGAGACCAAAAACACACTTGAAAGGCTTCACATAGAGTTAATGATCTTCAAGAACTTGTAATGCTTGATCTACATGTTGCAAGTGTTCTTCCCTTGTCTTTCTATAAATCAACATAGCATCAAAAGACACTAATACAAGCATCCTCAAAAATTTCTTAAACATGGAGTTCAACAAACTTTGATATGTAGACGGTACATTGGTAAGACCAAATGACATCACCAAAAACTCATAATGACCCTCATTAGTCTTAAAAGTTGTCTTAGAAATATTTTCTTTCTTAATTTGAATTTGGTGATAACTTGATCTAAGATCTAACTTTGTAAAATATATATCTCCATTTAATTCACGGACAAAATCATCAATGTTTGGAATAGGAAACTTATCTTTGATGGTGTACATGTTGAGCACTTTATAGTCTGGGCACATGTTCCAAGTTTCATCATTCTTACACACCATCACCATGGGTGAGGAGTACGCACTTTGGCTATGCTTGATAATTCATGCCTCTAACATCTTCACAATATTTTCAATCTCACTTTTTTGTATATATGAGTACTTGTAGGGTCTGATGTTGGGTTGCTGGCTCCTTGGAACTAGTTGTATGGAATGATCATCATCCATCTCAGGAGGAATCCCTTTAAGTATATCTCCAAAAAACGTTTAGTGACGATCAATGATTGCTTGTAAATTTGGATGGGTGGGAGCATTAGGTTGATAGACTTTTAATAAACATAATTGGGTCACAAATCCATCAACTCATTTTTTTTTGTATTTGATGAGAGATTACCATTTGTGGGGACTTTTCCTTTGACCCTCTTAGCTCTACTATCTTTCCTTTTTATTGAAATCTCATGAATAGTTCTTGAAAGTTCATCTCAATGGTTCCCAAAGTAGTAAGCCATTTTACTCCCAAAATAATATCTATGGCACCCATGGAGATATCATCCATTGGGCTATGAAGGTGATAATATCCTATGGATAATTTAGTTTTATTGAATTTTCCAGAACAACTAACATTACCATGTTGAACACACCCTGGCATTGAGAGGGGGTGGGGATGTTGGTAGATAGTCAACGCTCCCCTTGGGATTCGTGACAAGGGACTAACAACCTCCTATACGATCCATGTCTCTACCATTTGTATTAGACATTGATAGATCAATATTTTGATGCAACGACAAATTGAGGCCAACTATTGGTATCAGAGCATTGGGTCACGGGTTCAAATCCCCTCGAGTAATGCTGAGGGGGAGATTGTTGGCAGATGGTTAGCGCTCCCCTCAAGATTTGTGACAAGGGAATAATCGCCTCCTGTGCGATCCATGTCTTTACCGTTTGTATGAGATGTTGATAGATCGATCTTTTGATGCAATGACAAACTAGGGCCAATAAGGGGTGAATCAGTATCAATCAAAACTTAAACCCTTTAGATCTTAAACCCTTCAACAATATGCAAATTCAGACTTTTAGTAGGATCAACAACTTATGAATAGATCAACAACAGTTAATCCAATTAATAAAAATGAAAGATAAGGTAATGAACACACATGCACAAGATAAAACCAAATTTACGTGGAAAACCCAAGAAGGAAAAAACCATAGAGAAAAATCTCTCCATATAGGAAGCTCACTGCAAGGTAAGACACACAACCTTAGGGAAAGATACAAAGGACTTGCAGTACTAAGACACAACCTTAGGACAAGATACATATTACAAGGAAATGTTGAAGAGACTCACTATTTGATAACATAATACATGAAAATATGAAATTACAACATATGTCAACAATACACTATGTTGACTGAGGTGTTAAAGCTCATTTCTCCTTTCTTTTCCACAAATCACTACTTCCTTCCATACTCACACACCACACTCCACTTACTCAACTTGCAACTAAAATGTTCTTTCATTTATATCCTTTGCAAGATCTCAAAACATCAATTAGATCGACCATAATAGAAGATTAACAATAACCTCAACAATTCAGCCACAAAAACATAATTCGGTCCTATCAGAATACACTATAAAAGAACAAATAACAACTTATTACATCTTTTGATGTGATCCCAAGCAATACATATGTTGGCGCACATCAACCCAAGTCAGCAACAAGGAAACGTGTAGATGAAACATATAACACAATACTAGTCGACCCAAAATCACATCTTCAATTGAAATTACTCAATGTAGTTCTCAATAAGATAGGTTAAGACCGAAATACATCTTAACAAAACCTCAAATTTTGGTGCAGACCCCCAAGCATACAAAGATATGTTCCACCAAAGAGATCAATCATTGATGTGTGAACCACAAAGATATGTTCCATGAACATCCAACAACACTTCCAAATACTTCTTTCACACTGTCATGCCACAAACAACCACCACAAACCAAACAAAAATAGAACACTTCATCACAAAAGCACAAAATACACAACCATGAGATAGAACACTAACAAACCAACTTGTGGACCACTTTATAACATGAAAAATGAACCGAGACACTACACAAGCATTGAGATCACATTCATCAAGCTACAAAAGCAAAAAAATTAAAACAAAGAATTGTGAAGCATTTTCTGGACGACTCCAGACAACCAATAAAGTTTCCAATACACTACAAATACCAGAAACCTCCTCGACAACATTGGTGACTAGAAAATATAGGAGTGCAATATCCACATAACATAAAAACTGAATACAAAAACACAAGACCATATCATCAACAACAGAGGAATGCAAATCATTCTCCCAAATAGTCTTCAACACAACTTCCTGTAGCAAAAAAATTCACCAACATGCAAAGACAAGAACTTATTTGCACCAACACATACTTCCACAAGAACAATAAGAGAGAGTATACAACATACTAGATATCATCAACAACACCTCTCCAACTTCAACATTACTTCTAATCTTCATCTTAATGCTTCTAATCCTCATCTTAATATATCATCATGATATCATCTCTATTGTCAGCAACCATACACAATACAACTTAATTGTCATCAAACAAGGCATGACATCCAACCATGAACATCAATAACTCATCCAAACAAGGCATGACTACATCCAACCATGATCATCAACAACTCCATTATTAGCACATCAATGATAACCCTAACTGAGTGTTGACATCAATGACAACCAATGCAAAACACATATGCAACAATCTCATAAACATATGTGCAACAATCTTCCCAAGTATTGACATCGATGACAACCAATGCCAAGCAACAATCTCACAAATATATGCAACAATCTCCCCAAGTGTTGACATCAATCATGGTCAATGCCAACATACCACCACCTACAATCAAGAAATGAAATTTTGGAGTGGATATATAAAAATTTTTAGATGAGTAGCCAACTTTTTGTTAATGAAATTATGAGTACTTCCTGAGTCGATCAACATTGTCACTTTTTACTTCTTTAAGAAACCCACTACCTTGAGGGTTTGTGGGGTGCTAAGACTTGAAATTACATGACAAAAAATGATTAGTTGGGAATAATGTAATGACTTATCTAACCTCCTATCACCATCTAATATTGGTTCCTCCTCTTCTTTCTCACTCAGACCTTCAATACATAACAATTTATTTTCACAACATTTATGTCCTCGACTATATTTGTTGTCATAATTGAAACACAAACCTTTTGCTCTCTTCTCCTCAATTGTTGTGGAGTCAATTTAGTAGGTTGAGGTAATGAATGTGTAGGAAATCTCCTTTCACTTACATATACAATCCCTTAACACCTATTGGCTATAAAATTCTCCTTAACTTGTCTTGCCATTAATATTGCTTGCAACAAGGATTATGGCTAGAAAAACCACACCTCATATTTTTATGTGATCCATTAAACCTCATAGAAATAGTTCCTTCAAATTTGTTTTTAAATTCTCCACTCTTAGAAAAAGGGTATGAAATTGCTAAATATAGTCCTTGACCGTACCCATTTTCTTTAATTTAATGAGTTGGGAAAAGTAGGTATCCATGAAGTTCTCCATAATGGGTAACAAGTTCCTCTTGAATAATTGACCATGTGACCACACAACCCTTCTTTCTCTTCTCATCACATAACCAACAAAACCAAATAAATCGATCTGGTTCCAAGTATAATTATACCATAGGCACCTTTTGTTGACTAGGAACATGACGAAGATCAAATAATTGGTCCATTTGGAAAATACAATTGGTTGGATCCTTGCCATAAAGATTCCTCATATCTAACTTGGGTTTGAATTTCCTTGGCATAGGATTATTAATAGAATGATCCTTCTTGAAATATGAATCAAGTCCAAAGAATTCATGTCCAACAAAATCATTATCTTCCACCTTACTAGGTGAATCTTCACCCTTATACTTCGTCCCCTAAATAATTGTGTCCAACTTCTTAGAAAATTCATTTATGTCATTCCTAATTGATGAAATTTCACCCTTGACCTTTCTGATTTCATTATTGGGGTTAATATCCTCAATTTCTACCTCATCCTTATCTGAATATTTCCTTGTGTGGTAGCATTCTTTTTGCCTCTTGTTGTAGGACTTGTCATGACAATAATGTTGTTCCTTTGCCCCTATAATGTGTACTATTTTATGAGTAGTCAATTTGTGGCTATCTTTGTTGAGCACTTTTGGAGACTGAGAGGGGGGGTGAATCAGTCTACACAAAGTATTAACATCTTTCAAAAATTAAAACTTCCAGCACAAATAAAACTCCTTTAGCAGTAAAGATAGTTAAGTAGAACAAAATATAGCAATTTTAACCTTTGTCAACTTTAGCAAACTTTACCAATGAAAGATATAAAAATAATTAAATCAACAAAAAAGAGAAGGAAATATAGAACACACATATGCACAAGGAGACACCAGATTTACGTGGAAAACTCAATGAGGGAAAACCACGGTGAGAATTAACTCACAAAATAGGCTCACTACCAAAAAGACTTGCAAGAAGGCTCATTGCCTTAAACCAAGATACAAAGGACTTGCTGAACTGAAGACAACATGAGTTTAGGAGAAAGATACAAGGACCTTATGAGATTCATGATGTCAGATAAGGATACAATATGATTTAGAGATAATTACAATGATTTTCCAACACAACACTCTATTGATTGAGGTGTTACAACACAATTAATTTTTCCTAAATCATAATACTTAGAACTATCTCTGTTGGATATTCAATACAATTCAGACACACGCTTCTTCAAACTTGTACACTACACCCTCTTGTTGCATCCAAAATGATCTTGCATTTATATCCACTACAACACTTCAATTCTTCAATTAGGTTGTCTAGGAAGAGAATACACAATGAATTCAACTAGTCGGCCACCAATAACATAATTCGATCCTATTCGAAAGATAGAGAGGACCAAACAAAATCTTATGGCCTCTTCAAATGTGGTCTAAGAAAATTACATGTAGGTGCACATCAACCTAAGTTGACATTAAGAAAATGTGCAGATGGAACATTGAAGCACACAACCATTTGACTCAAAGACATCCTTTCAATTGAATTTAATTGATGCGGTCCCAATCAGGATAGGTTAGGACCCAAATCTATCATAAAACATCTTCCATTGCTGGCACAAACCCCCAAGCACACAATCCAAGCAAAGGAACAAGCCTTGTTGGCTGGATATCCACAAAAGACCAAGAAATCCAACTCAAGATGCAATGTGACACCAAAGAGGCCAATTAGTAGCGTGCATATTACATGGGGATGTTCCTTGAACATCCAAGAACACCTTTATATATTTCTTTCATACTGTCATGTCATCAACAACCACTATAAAAAAATAGGTATAAAATACTTTATCCAAGAAGCACAAAATGCATAATCATGAGATATAACATTAAAATATCAGCTTTCGGACCACTTCAACACATGAGATTATAAATGAGACACTAGACGAACGTTGAGAGGACATTCACCAAGCTGTAGGAGCAAAGACATCAATGTGGAGAACTACAAAGCATTTATCAAATTAGTTTGCATAACCAACAACAATGCCAACCTTCTGCAATTCATAGAACTCTCCTTGGCAATACAGGTCACTTGAAAAGATAGGAGTACAACATCCACAAAATAGTGACATTAAGTACCAAACCATAAGACCAAAGCATTAACAACAGAGGAATGCAAAGCATTCTCTCGAACAGACTTCAATGTGGCTTCCTGAACCAAAAACACTTAAGCCACTTGTAGAGGCCAACACTTTCTTTCAACAACACATGCTTTATCAAGAACACCAAGAGAGAGCATAAGACATACTATATACCTTCAACAACATCTCTCCACTATTAGTCATGCTTCTAATCCTCATCTTTGTTGGAACACAACAATCTACTAAGAGGGGGGGTGAATAAGTAGATCTATTAAAATTTAGCCCTTAACCTATCATGTAGATTAATTCCTTGTATACTTTTATGTGTAAATTAAAGTTTAACTTGTAGAAACACATACATGCACAAAAAACATCACACAACACAAAATATACGCGGAAAACCCAAGATGGAAAAAACCACATTGAGAAATGCTGCTAGGATCTACTGTCCTAATCCAACCTCACAATCAAAATTTTAGATTACAATATTTTAAGGGCACCAACCCTAAGGAGACACCAATCCCCTAGTTTTAGGAGCACCCACTCCCTAATCTGAGTACCTACCCTGATATCTGATGGCACCCACCAGTTAGATTTACAACTCAAGATAGTACAATTGCTCTTTTGAACACAATTCTATGTTGCAACTTGATTTGCAACTATCCAATTCTTTGCAACCCTATACTCTACTCTGCACCTCAGACAACTTGTTCTACACCTCTCTCAATCCTTCACCTTGAATGATAACCCAAATAGGAACCTTTTATTTTTGTTTGGGTTATACTCATTCAAAATTAGTGCATTCTCTATCTGCAACTTGACTCTCTCATGCTCCTACATGCACATTCCAACAGTTTGAATATTTTTCAATTGTCTTCCTTTTTACTTAACCCTTCCTAACTACAATTACTACCTCGAGCTTTGCACCACGGTCTAGCTCATCTGGAAACTTCTGTTAGGGTTTCCTTCACTTACAATCTTCTCCAAAAAGATTCTTATGCATCAAGCTACACACCATCGACATAAAATTTTGTGCAGTGTTATTTTTGGTATGTAATCGATCTAGGGTTTACATTCATTAATGCATATCCTATGTATTCGATCTTCTATTTGTCAGGAGTATGAACTTTGCCACCCAAATGAACAAATCACCATAAATCCTGGTAGCTAGAGTGGTTACAGTTATTAAAATTTTCCATTGTGTTGGCTATCTACTCGAATGAGGGTTTTTCCACCATAATCTTCCCCTAACAGTTGTAGATCTTTAGTTTCAAATATGGAACATCAATCAGTCCTTTCGTGTCACCATTTTGAATGATCTCCATTATCCTTACCATCTTTAAAACATGATCATTAGATCAATGTTCTTTAAAGAACCATCATTGATCTCATTCACTTTGTATTTATAGTCACCATGACCTTATAACGTATCACTACATTGATAGAGACTTCACTCTATATAAGCGATGTGAAGAGGTGCAATGATATCTGCCTGATCACATTTTCTCAATATCAATAGTTAACGATCCATCACACCCTTCTTATGTATCATTGCTTCATCAAGGGAATTCCTTTTCATTTCCACGATGTGAAGTACCATAGTGATCACCATCCAATTTCCCTCCTTTAAATCTGAGCCATCGATCTCCATCATATGCAGTCTCTTATCATTGGGTCCCATTGGGACACATGTCACATGCCCACTATACCATAGGGAAAAGACAAGGGGCCCACCAAATCTCAACGAGATAATGGGGAGGATGCCATCTATCCACGACTTATGTCATATTCCATTAACATCCATTCATCACCCATCGCTCAAGGGATTCCTTTGTTCTACTTCACAACGATGATGTGAAGCACCTAGGCGATATCCTACCATGTGTCCTTCATGATGTCATGCTCCACTAGTAGATCCTGTTGCTATATTGGTCCCACTAGACACCTGTCCTCAACCTGCTATCCCGTTGGGCTAAACTTGGACCCACCAAACATGTCATGGGCTGGCGGGCACCATTCAATCTACAAAGTTTGATCACTATTGTTGATAAAAATTCATCACATATCATGCAATGTGTGGGTAGATATAAACTTTGAAGGGTGATGCAAAGGACCTGTACGATAGTCGTCAAATCTTCAACCATGAACATGCACTATCAGATCTTCATCTCAAGCACATCACACATCACGGTTAAGAATTGGTCGTTATGAGTGCAAACATCAATGTGAAGGGTCTATGTGATGCACACACAAACCATCAACCTATAGTGCTAGGACAAGGGGGCCGGTCACACGAATGAATTCAATGGCTTAAGTGATAACTTAAGCAACTAGGAACTGCCTATACATAGTCAACGATAAATTAGAAACCCTATTCAATTGCCATGACTATAAACCGAGAGCACAAATAATCCATTCTAGAGCCTATTATGCAACTCTTGGACCTGCAGACCAAATTTCTGAGAAGCACTTGAAAAACCCATATCAAATCTAGCCATAGATTTCTCTTTAGACACTTGGAAGCAACTTTTACAAAATAGTGACAACATTTCATGTCAACATTGCAACTTTTTGAGCAACTTTGTAACAATTGCAAAAACATGCTCCTTACTCCATCAACTTGCACCAATTCTTCCAGAACTAGATCCATTGCATTTCTGATCTCTCATTTGACATCAATGAAACTTTTGACATCAATGACAACCAAATTTCTAACAATCTTCCCTTTTGTCATTGATGAAAAAACCAAATGCTCAACCGATTATAGATTTTTCAATTTATGCTCTGTGCAAACTGAACTATTCAGAGCACTTGCCCAACATTCTCCCCCTTTCACAATTGCCTGAGCATTTGCATAAATTCTCCCCCTTTGACATCAATGTTAAAAGGTCATCCTCAAGACTTGCACACTTTCTCCCCCTATAAATATTCTCCCCCTTTGACAATCAATTCAAAGAGAAAGAGTGGATTCTTGAATTTGCAACCATAAAGTCGTTAGAAATTTATAAAATCAATTTTACCTGACTTGATCTATACTTTCATTTCTAGGGATGAATGAGATAGCAACAAATCTCCCTTGGACTCATGCCCTATCACTAAGATTTAGTGATATGATGTGGGAGTAATGACTCCCAACTTATGCCTCTGATATTCAAATTTTTCCTTGGGAAGAGGCTTGGTAAATATGTCAACAACTTTCTCTTTGGTGGGTACATATTCCATGCTGACCTCCTGATCTGCTACCTTCTCTCTAATGAAGTGATGCTTAATTGATGTGTTTTATTTTAGAATGTATCACTAGATTATTTGAGATGTTGATTGCACTTGAGTTATCACAAATAATAGAGGTAGGTTTTTGGTACTCAACCTTGATATCCTTGAGTTTCATCCACAAAACTTGAGTACAACATGCTGCTACTGCTACATATTCTGCTTCTGCTATAGCTAAGGTGACTGATTCTTTCTTCTTGCTCATCCATGACACAAGTTTGTCGCCTAAGAAAAATGTACCATCACTAGTGCTTCTCCTGTCATCTGCACTTCCAACTCAATCAACATTTGTATGTGTTGTTAGAGTAAAATCTTTGCTCTTGATACCAAATCCATAATCAACAGTGATTTTGATATATCTGAAAATTCTTTTCACAGTGTTGACATGTGACTCTTTAGGTGCAGCTTGAAATCTTGCCACCATACACACTGTTTGCATAATATCTGGTCTTGATTCAGTAAGGTATAGAAAAATTCCAATCATTGACCTATACATGGTCTTATTTGCATTTAGGGATTCATCTAATTTTCTCAATTTATAACCAGTTATCATGGGAGTACTAACTGTTTTGCTATCTTCCATTCCAAACTTCTTTAGCATTTCATTAGGATACTTGGTTTGATATATGAATATCCCATCATTTGTTGTGCAATATATAAACCAAAAAAAATGACAACTCTCCTAGCATTGACATCTCAAATTCATCTTGCATATGTGTAGCAAATACTTTGCACATTTTGTCATTGCTACCTCAAAATATGTTGTCATCCACATGAACAACAACAATGATCATATGATCACCTTCTGATTTGAAGTACAGATTGCTATTTGCACATCCCTTTTTGAATCCTTGTTGTTGTAGATACTGGTCTAACCTTGAATACCATGCTCTTAGTGTTTGTTTTAGACCATACAATGCTTTCCTCAAATTTCAAACATAATCTTCTTCTTTTGATAGCTGAAAACCTTCAATGTAGACTTCTTCTTCAAGGTTTCCATTAAGAAATGCAGATTTAACATCCATCTAATAATCTTTAAATCCTTTATAAACTAAGAATGCAAGAAACATTCTTATTGCTTCTAATCTTGCAACCGGTGTAATTTTTTCTTCAAATTCAATACCTTCAACTTGTGCATACCCCTTACACACCAATCTTGCCTTGTTTCTTACAACAACATCCTCATTTAGCTTGTTTCTAAACACCCATTTAGTACCAATTACTTTTTTTCTTGGGGGTCTAGGAACCAATTCCCATATCTTGTTTTTCTCAATTTGATTAATCTCTTCTTCCATGGATTTTATCTAGCTCTAATCCTTGCTAGCCTTAGTATAACTGTTTGGTTCAATTTGTGACAAGAGAGAAAAATTTACTTGTTCCTTATTCTTTGCAAGTATTGTCCTTTTCTGGACACCATCATTTTTATCACCTATAATTTGATCTGCAGGATGATCCTTTTGAACATATCTTGCAAGTGCTTTTTCATTAACTTCTTCTTCATGCTCTTCTTCATTGGCTGCATTTTCTTCTTCATCTTCTGATTCAACTTCAAAATTGTTTCTGCTAGGTTTAACATGGTTCATATCTTCATCAACCTTGACATTTATGCTTTATATAATCTTATGTAGCCTCTTGTTATAACACTTGTAAGCTTTTCTTTGAGTGGAATATCCAAGAAATATTCCTTCATCACATTGGGAATCAAAGCTTTCCAAGTTTTCATTTTCTCTCTTGATATAGCATTTGCTACCAAACACCTTGAAATACTTGACAGATGCAGGCTTTCGGTACCATAGTTCATAGGGTGTCTTACCATTATTTTCTCTTATTTGAGCTCTATTCTGAATATAGACTGCAATATGGACTGCTTCTCTCCAAAACAAATCTGCTAATTTGGCCTCACTCAACATGGCTCTAGCCATATATTTAACCATTATGTTCCTCCTTTCAACCACTCCATTTTGCTATGGAGTTCTTGGAGCAAAATATTTCTATTTGATTCCATGTTTCTCACAATATCTAACGAATTCACTTGATGTGAATTCAGACCCTCTATCTAATCTTAAGCACTTGATTCTTCTGGCAGTCTCCTTCTCAACCAATTTTTTGAATATCTTAAACTTTTCAAATACTTCAGACTTCTCCTTTAGAAAGATTACCCATGCCATTCTAGTATAGTCATCAATTAGCAACATGAAGTATTTTTCACCTTTCAATCCCCTTGTTCTTGTGGGACCACACAAATCAATATGAACTAATTGCAAGGGTTTTGTAGTTGAGTAATCCTTTGTTTGAAACTTAACCTTTATTTGTTTTCCTTGCTGACATTCTTTGCATATGGTGTTTGTAGGCTTAGATATCTTAGGCATGTGTCTAACTAGTCCTCTTGAACTTAATTTTACCAAATTTTTAAAATTGACATGCCCCAATCTTTTATGCCACAACTAACTCTCATCAACTTGACTTATCAAGCAATTTTGACCTTTTACTTCATAGAGATTGTAAAGACTGGTACCAATCCTTATTCCTTGTGTAATTGTCTTACCATTCTTTCTTATATTGTAGCCTTTTGAATTGAATATAATATTATATCCATTGTCACATATTTGGCTAACACTTAGAAGGTTGTGTTTTAAACCTTCAACATATAGGACATATTTGGTATGATTCTTCCCATCTATGCTCAAGATTCCTTTACCAAAAATATTTATAACAGTATTATCACCCAAACTACTGATCCTTCTTTACATTTCTTAAGTTGGATGAATTTTATTTTGTCTCCAGTCATGTGCTTGGAGTAGCCACTGCCAGTTACCCACAAATTTTGTTTCTTTGCATGGAGTGCAGTTTATGCAATCATTGATTGTGTGGGATTTTTCTCCTTTTCTTTCTACACTTTCTTAGGCTTCTTTTCCACCTTCTCTACCTTTTTCTCAGGAACCTTAGATTCCTTTTTCACCTTGGGAGGTATATTTTTCTTCTTCTCAGACTAAAAATTTTGTCTAATGAATTTTCAATCTACAATTTCTAGCCATATGACCAAAATTATTACAATTGTAACACATTATACTCATATCCATTAAAGGAGAAAAATGATTTTTTCTTACAAATTTTGTACCCCTTTTAGAAACTACTCTACATTCTCTATCCCTATGAACAAATTTATTATAAGTATAGCAATACCCAAAGAAGTATGATGAGTACCTGATCATACTTTATCTTGGATTCCTCAAATCTCCCACTCTTGTGAATCCATCAACATTAGTTTTTCATGTGTTCTACTTCTTAATTATGAATTGATTAGTTATTCTTCTTGTTTGTAACCAACTTCTTTTCTTCATCAGATTTCTTCACCTCAACAAACTTCTTCTCCTCTCTGAAGACATCCTCCTTGCATGATTTCTCACCATCTAAACCAGAATTTTCTTTTGCTCTAAATATTTCATAAAGCTTTGCAGACACATTGATAAAGGAACTTTTTCCCTTCTCAAGACCTAATCTTGATTTCTCTTTGTTAGCAAGATTTTGTGTGCTCAATAGTCCATCAAGGATATATGACACTCCCTTTAGTTTCAACCCTTTTTCAACTTGCTATCTGGATTTCTTGAAATATTTTCTTAGGACAACTACTTCTACCTCAAACTTCATACATTTGTCCACTTCAAATTCTAATTTGGATTTTACCACCTCTTCCATTCTTTTGTTTTCTTCCACTTGAAGTTTTAGGCTCACTACCATCTAATTGGATTCCTCAAGATCTTTAGTTAACTTATTAGTCTCCTTTAAACACTTATTCTCCTTTTTCAGGTCTTCAACCTCATCTCTTAAGTTGTTAAATTCTTCTAAGGCACTGATGAGTTCTCCCTCAGGATCTATTTTAGCTTCCTCTTCACCAAGATGTTTACTCATACCATGCTTCTGTTTTGTAGAGTCTTTGGCCATGAAGAGAAATTATTCCTCTTCTTCCTCCATTACAAAAGCACAATATTGTTCATCATCTGAACTATCACTAGAATAAGATGAGTCGCTCTCCTCTTGAATGTACAAGCTCTTTTTCTTCTTTCCAAAGCTCTTCTTTTTAGGATAGTATGGTTTCTTCATCTTATTATCTCCTTCTTGTTTAGAGTTATCCTTCTTAATCTATGGGAATTTAGAAGCAAAGTGTCCTATTTTACCACATTCAAAGCATTTGAGGGGCAACTTACCTTTATACTTGCCAAATCCTCTCCTTAGTCTTCTGATAGATTTTTCTTCTTCCTCATTAGTCTCTTTGGGTTCTAATGTAGACACTACTTCCTTACCTTTCTTGGGTGCATCAACCTTATCTTTATTTTCAGTATTGAAAGCAACTTCTCTTCTAGATGACTCTCAATTTTCCATTCTCATTTCATACATAGTGAATATGCCATGTAGTTCATCAACAATGATTTTATCCAATTCTCTTGCTTCCTCTATTGCTAATATCTTGGAGTCATATATGGATGGCATAGACCTTACGAATTTTTGCACAATGACCGATTCCTTAACTTCTTCTCCAAAACCTTTGATATAGTTCACTATTTCATCAACCCTGAGAAGATAGTATGCAATCTTCTCCTCTTCATTCATCTAAAGACTTTCAAACTTGGCTATGAGAATCTACAAATTTTCTAATTTTACCTTATCATCTCCTTCATAGATGTTCTTTAGTTTAGTCCAAACATCGTTTGCAGATATACAGTGCATCACTTTTGCAAACACTGAGCTAGTTAGTCCACAAAGAATTGCATTCTTTTCCTTAGCATTGCCTTACATGTGTCTTCTTTCCAACATGATCAGTGGGAGGAGCAGCAAGAGGTGTATATCCATTCACAACTGACATCCATATGTCAAACCCTAATGATGAAAAATATGTCTCCATCTTGATACTCCAAAATGCATAATCTGACCCATCAAACAAAGGTTCCTTGTTAGTAGATGAACCTTCTTGACTGGCCATTGTGTTCACTTGACCAAGATCTACCTGAGCTGATTAAGATTCTCTTAGGGAACCTAGGCCTTGATACCAATTATTGGAACATAACAATCTACTAAGAGGGGGCTGAATCAATAGATATATTAAAATTTAGCCCTTAGCCTACTATGTAGATTAATTTATTTTATAATTTTATGTGTAGATTAAAGTTTAACTTGTAGAAACACATACATGCACAAAAATCATCACACAACACATAATATATGTGGAAAATCCAAGATGGGAAAAACCACGGTGATAAATGTTGCTAGGATCTACAGTCTTAATCTAGCCTCATAATCAAAAGTTTAGATTACAATATTTAAGGGAACCAACTCTAAGGAGACACCAATCCCCTAGTTTTAGGAGCAGCCACTCCAAGGAAGCTACCACTCAATATAAGCACCAACCCAGATATTTGATGGCACCCACCAATCATATTTATAACTCAAGATAATACAATTGTTCTTTTGAACACAATTATATGTTGCAACTTGATTTGCAATTGTCCAATTCTATGCAACCCCATACTCTGCTTTGCACCTCACATAACATGTTCTACACCTCTCTTAATCCTTCACCTTGAATGATAACCTAGATAGGAACCTTTGATTTTTGCTTGGGTTCTACTAATTCAAAATCAGTGTATTCTTTGTCTGCAACTTGACTCTCACACTCCTACATGCACATTCCAACACTTTGACTATTTTTCAATTGTCTTCCTTTCTACTTAACCCTTCCTAACTGCAATTACTACCTCGATCTTTTCACCACGGTCCAGATCATATGGAAACTTCTATTAGGGTTTCCTTCACACACAATCTTCTCCAACAAGCTTCTTGTGCATCGAGCTACACACCATCAACATCAAATTTTGTACAATACTATTTCTAGCATGTAATTGATCTAGGGTTTACATTCATTAATACATATCCTATGTATCCGATCTTCTATTTTTTAGGAGTATGAAATTCACCACCCAAATGAACAAATCACCATAAATCTTGGTAGTTGGAGTGGTTATAGTCATTAAAATTTTCCACTGTGTGGGCTGCCTGCTTGAATGAGGGTTTTGCCACCATAATCTTCCCCTAACTGTCATAGATCTTCCATTTCAAATTTGGACTACTGATTAGAATTTTTGTGACACCATTCTGAATGATCTCCACTATCCTTGCCATCTTTAAAACATGATCGTCAGATTGATCTTCTTTAACCAACCATCATTGATCTCATTCACTTTGTATTCGTAACCATCACGACCTTATAATATATCACTACATGGATAGAGACTTCACTCTATATACGTGATGTAAAGAGGTGCAACGATATTTATCTGATTGCATTCACTCAATCTCATTCGTTGAAAATCCATCACACCCTTCGAATGTATTGCTTCTTCGTCAAGGGCATCCCATTTCATTTCCATGATGTGAAGTACCTTAGCAATCACCATCTGATCACCCTCCTTTAAATTTGAGCCACCGATCTCCATCATATGTATTCTCTTATCATTGGGTCCCATTGGGACACATGTCACATGCCCACTATACCACAAGGAAAAGACAAGGGACCCACCATATCTCAACGGGCTGGCAGGGAGGCTACCATCTTTCCATGAATTTCATCATATTCCACTAACATCCATTCATCATCCATCGCTCAAAGGCTTCCTTCATTCTGCTTCACAACAATGATGTGAAGCCCCTGGGTGATATCTTTCCATGCGTCCTTCATGATGTCATGTTCCACTAGTAGATCTTGTTGCTATATTGGTCCCACTGGACACATGTCTTCAATTCGCTATTTTGTTGGGCTAAAATAAAACACACCAAATTGTCGTGGGGTAGCGGGCACCATTCGATCTACAAAGTTTGATTGTTTCCATTGATCAAACTTCATTACATATCACATAATGCATGGGTAGATATAAAATTTGAAGCACGATGCGAAAGACCCGCACAATAGTCGTTGGATCTTCAACCATGAACACACATTGTTAGATATTCATCGCAGGCACTCACACATCGCAATTAAGAATTGGTTGTCATGAGTGCAAACAATGATGTGAAGGGTTTGTGTGATGCACACACAAACCATCAACTTGAAGCACTAGGATGAGGGGGTCAGTCATATCAACGAATTCAATCCCTTAAGTGATAACTTAAGCGATCGGGAACCTCCTATACATAATCAATCATAAATTAGAAACCCTGTTCAATTTCCATGATTGTAAACCTTAGGGTTAACTGTTAAACCCTAATTTTTCTCAAGAGCACAAATAATCCATTATAGAGCCTATTATGCAACTCTTGGACCTGCAAGCCATATTACTGAGAAGCACTCAAAAAGCCCATATCAAATGTAGCCATGGATTTCTCTTTAGACATGTGGAAGAAACTTTTGCAAAATAGTAACAACATTTCATGTCAACATTGAAACTTTTTCTGCAAATTTGAAAAAATTACAAAAATATGCTCCTTACTCCATCAACCTACACCAATTCTTCCAAAACCAGATCCACTACATTTTTTATCTCTCCTTTGGTATCAATAACACTTTTGACATCAAAGACAACCAAATTCCCAACAATATTAATATATCGTTATGAAATCAACTCTGCTTATAGTAACAATGCATTATATGAACATTAACAAATTATTCTTTAGATAAGGCATGATATCTAATCACGAACTTCATGAAATATTCTTTAGATGAGGCATGACATCTAACCATGAAATTCATCAAATCTTCTTTAGATAATGCATGAAATCCAACCATGAATTTAATCACTTCTTCTTTGATAATGCATGACATCAACCATGAACAACCAACCATAAACTTCATCACCAATATTATCCTTAGCTGAATATAACAATGATAACTAGTGCCAAGGACCAACCACCTTCTAATAATCAATGTTGAAACAAAGGACAATCATATATAGAAATATTTGACATGAAAAGCAATCAACAAACAATATTGACAACAAAGATAACAAATTCCAACAATCTCCTTAGTGTTGACATTAGTGACAAACATCAATGTTGAAACCAATGGCAACAATTACCAACAATCCCCCCTTTGGAATTGATGGCAACACACACTGCTCACTCTCCCCCTTTGACATCAAGGATAAAGGGCCATATATGTTTGTATAAAGCAACAAAGCCTATTTTGACTTCAAGGACAAAGGGAAAAAAGATCTATTGAGATAGCAACACATACTCCCCCTTTGACTAGAAACACATCTTCTTCAAACAACAATACATTCATAAGAACTACACAACCTCTTCATGACTCCCCCTTTCTACCAACTTCTCTTGAGAGGTAGCATTCATAAATCCAGAAGAAAATGATATGACATGAATTTATCCCCTTGGAAAGATGCACCATCTTATGCATCTAGTTAGAATAAAGAGGGGAAATAACCCCTAACTTCTACTAGAGAGATACTCAAAAGTATCATTTGAAAGTGATTTAGTGAAAATGTCTGCAATTTGGTCCTTGGTAGGCACATACTCCATTTGAAATTCATATTATGTAACCTTCTCTCTTAGAAAGTGATATCGTATTAAAATGTGTTTAGTCCTTGAGTGCATTACTAGGTTCTTAGAAATATTGATAGCACTTGTATTGTCAAAAATTATATGAATAGGTTCATCATACACCACCTTCACATACTTTAAATTTTGCTTCATCCAAAGCACTTGAGTTCAACAAGATGCTACAACAATATATTCTACTGCTACTAAGGACCAAATCCTACTTTTAACTGAACCAAGAGACCAATTTGTCTCCCAAGAAGAATGTAATTTCATTTGTACTTCTCCGGTCATCAACACTGTTGAAAAATGAGGTGTTTTCTTAGCTTAATACTCTGTAAAACTTTAATATTGCTGATCTAAGTAAGTCTTTTCTTTGTTACATATATTCTTTGTCGGTGATTATCTTGATTAATCCATTTTACTGTTGTAGAATGTAGAGAGAAGTTGATAGAAGAACTAGACAAGATATTAGAAAGATCACACAAGATATACCGTGGAGAAACCCTTTCGGGAAAAAACTCCACCAAGAATTATTCTATTATTCAATCTCTGAATTACAATAGCTCCAATTCTTGCTTAAGAATGCTTCTTTTGTCTTTACCAATCTTCTTCACACCTGCAATAACAATTATGAAACTCTATTCAACTTGAATGAGATATAGAGACAATATGCAACCTTGTAATCTCCAAATGGTGATAATTACAATGCACAAGCTCAAGCCCTTGAAAAGGTACACCATATTCCTTCAAGTTGAGTTATTTAGTGAAGACTAAAGCTTCACATTTGTGTTCCATCACTTCGTGATAATTCCAAAGCTCTTTCTCAAAGTTGGTTCTTTAAGTAAAGCTACTTAACCGAAGCCTTCAGAATATCTTATCATGCATGAGAGGTAAATCCAATATCTGGGCACCCAAGTTGGCTTCAAGTGCTTTATAGTTAATCAAACATTTACTCAACACCATTCCCAAAGAATGGTCATCCCTTGTTAACTGGAGGTAGTCCCGTTATCTGTCATACAACTCAATGTTATTAGCCACGCATACAAGTTAAGAAGCAACTACATGCAATTCAGTAAATAACCACGCATGTATGCAACATGCACTTGCATGCAACTGAAGATAACTGAACTGAACTGAACTAAACTGAACTGAATCTGCAACCAACTGAACTGAACTGAACTGAACTAAACTAAACTGATTCTCGAATGAATGAATGAACTTTAACTGAACTTCAAGCATGCAAACATCAAATCCTAACTCCTAGGATCTTTACATGCATTCAAGGTTAATTGTTACTTCGTATAGTTAACGACACAAGGTGAGTTTCACCTTACATGTGAGTGTCCCATGTGTCCCTATTATTTAGAACTCAATGGACGCCCTCACATGCTTTTACATTTAGAATTAATTACAAATGTCAATAATCATGATTATTTCATCAAATATTAATCTCATCCTAATCTTGTGTTGTTGAAAACATTCCAAGAATCTAGGAGATACATAAAATAATTAATGTTTAGGATTTGCAATTAAATGGCATCCCATTTACAACATTCTCCCACTTTGACATTATACATTGCAATTATTCTAAACAAGAAATAATAAACAAGTACAAGACTCAAGGCCAATGGCCTTCTTGCACCAACTAATCAAACCATGCTAACTTCAAATGCAACTTGCATAATCATGAAGCTTCCAAGCAAATGATTAAACCAAGAGAACTTATTTGTATGGTTTCATAAGATAATCTGTAACATTAATTAAAGTGTTAACTTTTTCAATTAATACCTTCCCATTTTCAACCAAACCATTACCTTTCCCAAGCCTCTGTAACCAAACCACCTCTTTAGAGGCATGCTAAACCACCGAGTGTGTTGAATTCACATTCAACCAAGGTGTAGACTCCTCGGTCTTTTCTGTTGAAAAACTTTTCTTACAAGTAACCATTCCAACAAATGTCTCTTACCATAAGAGAATTCGAGCCTCACTATTTCTCCAAGTATCCATGAGGACCTGTAACCAACCAATCCATGCCAAACTCCAAATGCAACACAACACTTTCATGAAGTAATCAAACAAATGATTAATGTACCCAATACTTAAGAGAAACACACAAGATCAATGCCAAAGCTCCAATCATGAATCAGGAACATAAACATGACATCCATGATCTAACCATCTCCTCTTAGGAGATCACATGCATCATAACATACTTATACATCCTAGTCTCAAGAGAGAACCATGTAATATGCCAAACTTAAATGCATATCAAGAGTAAACCATGACATCCATAACAAATATACTCTAAACCAAGAAACCATATCTCTAATCACATGGAGATAACCTTACCAATGATGCATCCAAGTCACTGCCAACAACTCCCACTGAACTGTGATACCGAGTCACACATGGCATCATGACTACCATCCTCTCTATGAAGATCACTCTGAAACATGAAGCAAAGAGTTATCACAAACAATATTAGCTGAAATAACCAATGCATCATTACTATTATCCGAGGAATCCTCTGAAGAAGAATCAAAACTCTCTTTCTTCTTCTTACAATCCTTCTTCACATGTCCCGGTTTCCCAGCCAACACTTTACCCTTTCTCACTCCTTCTAACTTACCCCCTTCCCTTTGCTCAGTAGACTCTTTTCTTAGGCCTACCTTTTACAAACAAGGCATCTTGATGTCCTCTTAGATTTCCTCCTCATCTCCTCCGATAGGAGAGTAGGAATAATGTTGTCCATCTTTGATCTGCACCATTACCACTAATTGCAAATATTAGATTTTCCCAAGAATCTAGTAGCAAAGCAATAAAATGCACTTATCCTCATCCTCAAGCTTTACATCTACGGATGCTAACTGACTCCAGAATTAAATTGAAAGCATTTCAAATGTTGTGCTATTGAATCACCATCTTTCATTTTCAATGAATATAATTGCCTTTTCAGATACAACTTATTGGTGAGACTCTTAGTTTGATAAATATCCCCTATTCTTTTCCATAATTTATATGCACTAGTTTCCATTGAAACATTCAAAAGAACAACATCAGCAAGACATAACCTTATTGTTCCTCTTGCCTTTTTATCTAACTTAGCCCAATCTTCATCTGAAATAGTTGTAGGTGTCTTTGTCTCATTATTAACCACTAACCACTGATCTCTTTCTTCAAGAAGATCTTCCATTTTTAATTTCCACATTTCATAGTTAGAACCATTGAACCTTTCAATCTCTAACTTTGAATTCATTGTAACAAAACTTAATTCCAAAATCACTAAATAACAAAAATAATAAAAGCTCCCACTACGCTAAAAAACCTCCAATCTTTTAAGAGAAAGGCATCCCAATACTCTACCCAACCTCAGCTCTGATACCAAATGTTGAAAAATGAGGTGTTTTCTTAGCTTAATACTCTGTAAAACTTTAATATTGCTGATCTAAGTAAGTCTTTTCTTTGTTACATATATTCTTTGTCGGTGATTATCTTGATTAATCCATTTTACTGTTGTAGAATGTAGAGAGAAGTTGATAGAAGAACTAGACATGATATTAGAAAGATCACACAAGATATACCGTGGAGAAACCCTTTCGGGAAAAAACTCCACCAAGAATTATTCTATTATTCAATCTCTGAATTACAATAGATCCAATTGCTTGAGAATGCTTCTTCTGCCTTTACCAATCTTCTTCACACCGCAATAACAATTATGAAAACTCTCTATTAAACTTGAATGAGATATAGAGACAATATGCAACCTTGTAATCTCCAAATGGTGATAATTACAATGCACAAGCTCAAGCCCTTGAAAAGGTATGCCATATTCCTTCAAGTTGAGTTATTCATGAAGACTAAAGCTTACAACATGTGCTTCATGCATTTGGGTGTCCCAAACTTAAGCTACAACTTCTCCTTCACTTCGTGATAATTCCAAAGCTCTCAAAGTTGGTTTTAAGTAAAGCTACTTAACTGAGCCTTTAGAAATATCTTATTATGCATGAGAGGTAAATCCAATAAAGCATCTTGGGCACCTGTTGGCTTCAAGTGCTTTATAGTTAACTAAAACATTTACTTCAACACCATTCCCAAAGAATGGTCATCCCTTGTTAATTGGAGGTAGTCCCTATTATCTATCATACAACTCAATGTTATTAGCCATGCATTACAAGTTAACTGAAGCTAACTACATGCAACTCAAAATAACCAACATGCATGCAACATGCACTTGCATGCAACTGAAGATAACTGAACTGAACTGAACTAAACTGAACTGAACTGAACTGAACTGAACTAAACTAAATTGATTCTGAACTAAACTGAACTGAACTGATTTGAACTGAACTTAACTGAACTTCAAGCATGCAAACATCAAATCCTAACTCCTAGGATCTTTACATGCATTCAGAAGTGTTAACTGTTACTCCGTATAGTTAACTGGACACAAGGTGAGTTTCACCTTACGATGTGAGTGTCCCATGTGTCCCTATTATTTAGGAACTCACTATGGATGCCCTCACATGCTTCTTATATTTAGAATGAATTAAAAATGTCAATAATCATGATTATTTCATCAAATATTAATCTCATCCTAATCTTAGTGTTGTTGAAAATATTCCAAGAATCTAGGAGATACATGAAATAATTAATGTTTAGGATTTGCAATTAAATGGCATCCTATTTCCAACAAACACAACCAGGCCAATCAACATCAGTATAGGTACTCAAAGATAAATTTTGATCCTTTTATACTATAGGCCATAATCCAAAGTACCCTTCAAGTATCTAAAGATTCTGTTTACAACCTTCTCATGAGATTTCTTAGGATTGGCTTGAAATATGACAACCAATTATACCGCATGCATGATATATGGTCAGGAAGTATTTAAAGAAAACAAACCTCCAATCATGGATTTGTAAAGAGTTTGACCAACCTCTGGAGACTCATTAGATTTGCTTAAGTGACAACCTATCACCATAGGAGTACCTACTAGTTTGGAGTCTTCCATTCCAAATTTATTTAACATCTTCTCGACACATTTAGCTTGAGAAATGAAGATGCCACCATCTTGCTAAATTATTTGAAGCCCAAGGAAGAAGGACAACTCAACAATCATCAAAATCTCAAATTCTTTCTACATCTCTTTTGTAAATTTTTTACACATCATCATCTCCTCCAAAGATGATGTCATCAACATATACTACTACAATCAACAATGTCTTCTTGAACCTTGATATATAGATTACTGTCTACATTACCTTTCTTGAATCCTTGTTGAAGTAGGTACTTATCCAATCTAGCATACCAAGCTTAGGGAGCTTGCTTGAGACCATATAGAGCTTTCTTGAGTTTTCAAACCATATATATGGATCCTTTGATAACTGGAAACCATCTAGTTGCTCAATGTATACCTCTTCTTCTAGATCACCATTCAAGAAAGCTGACTTGACATCCATTTGATATACTTTGAAGTTCTTATGGGTAGAAAGAGCAAGAAACATTCTTATTGCCTCCAGTTTGGCTACCAAAGCAAAGGTTTCCTCAAAATCAATACCTTCAACTTGTGAATAGCCCTTGTAAACCAATCTAGATTTATTCCTTACCGCCTCACCATCTTCATTTAACTTGTTCTAGAATACCCACTTTTTTCCTATCACATTCTTATCAACAAGTCTGTGAACTAATTCCCTTTGATTCTTCTCTATCTGATTTAGTTCTTCCTCCATTTCCTTTATCCAATTTTCATCTTTGCCAGCATCAAAAAAGTTCTTGGGCTAAAATTTTGACATGCACAAATTCACTTGCTCATTTTCTTTTGCAAACTTTTTCCTAGTCAACAAACCTTTATCTTTATTCCCAATGATTTGATCTACAAAATGATTCTTCTAAACACAATTTGTTGGAGTTTTGAGAGTCTTCATTGGCTATGGTTCTTTCTCTTCTATTTCTTCTTCTTCTTCCTCTTCAATCCAGGGAAGCATATCAGATCCAAAAAATTCAGGTTCATGTGAGATCTGACACAAGTCTTCACCTACTTTGACATTTTTACTTTCAATCATCTTCCCTAATATCTTTTTGTATCATCTATATGCCTTGATTTTGGTAGAGTAACCAAGAAAGATCCCTTCATCACACCTAGAATCAAACTTTCCAAGGCCGCCTTCATCTCTTTTGATGTAGCATTTGTTACCAAATATTTTGAAATATCTGACAGTAGGAGGCCTTCCGTACCACAACTCATAGGGGGTCTTATTGTTGTTGACCCTTAGCCACACTTTGTTAAGTAGATAGACAATAGTGTGAACTACTTCCTTCCAATACATATCTGGCGAGTCAACATCTTTTATCATTGTCCTATCCATTTGTAGTGCCTCTCCATTCTCACCATGGGTGTGCAGGTAGTCAGCTTTGGAACTCGGAAATGAAGGTAAAATAATAGGGATAATTAAAGGTATATGCTAATGATGTAAGCAGTTGATCTGTTTTATGAAACAGTATATGATGTTGGATGCATTATTTTGATCAGTATGTGATTATCATTCTAATTGCTATGAAGTTGATTATTTACGAGTTGATTCAATTACTAGGTGTTGTTCTAATTGATGTGTTTTGGTGAAAGGGACAATGTCGCATTACTCACTTGTGAGTACCCTGCTACACTACAATTTCCTTTCACGATGTCCCTGTTTGTATGATTACGTATATGCATGACTGTTTTGTGTGCTGCAGGTTGCAGGTACCAGGCATCAACTCCACTTGAATTGACAGGTTTGAGCATGCCTTAAACCTAATATAAATTATTAAACGAAGATAATGTACACTCCCCTACCCTTTCCATCATCCTTGAAGAGGATGAGTAATCAGTCGGTCATCCTGTTAGTAGGTCTCGTTTTTGACCTTGTTTATGTTTTGGTAATTACTATTGATATTTGATTGTTTGAATTAAATCTATTAATAATGTTGTTTGATTAATTGTTGAATTAAATAAATTATTAAATAAATCATGTTGATAAATAGATATATATGTTGATTTTGGTTAATTAATTTATTAAATTAAATTATTAAGTTATAAAGTATTTTTATAACTAAATATGAATATATTTATTATTAATGATTGGGATTATAATAAATTAAAATGTGGAAAAATAGTATAATATGAAATAAAATATTAGAATGGAAGGAAATAATGGAAAAACAACAAAAACAACTAAAAAGATAGAAAAAGATTGTCTCAGAGCACATACATGACTTCAAACTACTTGTAGAATAGAAACTTGTTGTTTTGTGAGATTTTTATTCGATTTTTGTTTTTGAAAACCAACAGCTTTCCGAGGTTAATAATTATTAGTTTGGGAGATTATGGATTATTGATTTCTGGTTTTGGAAAAGAGAACTTGGGGGTCTGAAAGAAAATTTCTGTAGAGTAATTGCATTTGGTGGATTGTTTTCAAAAAATTAGATTAGGGAAAATTACTGAAGATTTGATTAAGGCTTTGGAGAAGTGGATTGTTGTTGACGTAGAAGTTGATCTTGACATCAGTTTCCATCTTAGTAGTGATGGAATCCAGGTTGGCTTCGTCTCTATTCTTGTTTCATTTATCCATTAATGCAATATGAATTCGTCCTCTCTCTGTTGTTGCAAACGAACGATTTCTTTTTCTTTTCCGGATGTTGTTTCAATGCTGAATCTGCACTCCATGATAAAGTTGGATATACTTGTGCTGTTTGTCATTTTCATTTGCTTGGAAATCTCTGAGGTTATCTCACAATCCGTTTGTCTCCACTCTTACCCTGCGTTCTTTTGATTTTTTTGCGCCTTGCCTGGGCCGATGCCTTGTTTGCCATGGTTAAGCCTGCGCCTCGGTATTAGATTAGAGAATATCGACTCATTCTAATGATCAACTATATATGTAATGCAATAAGGTTATTGATATATGAAGTTTTTGTAGCCTCCTTCACTTGCATGACTACGTGCGACTAGAACACAAACAAAGCTTTCAACGTTAGGATGTGTAATAATGTGTTTCAGTAATTCAAAGATTTTGAGAACTTCCTTGGAAAATTCATTTTGAGCGTTTACTTGAAAGTTTCGAAGCCTTTAAACAAACTCATCTTGTGTGTCATCTACAATCAGTATGCCCTATGAATCAAGGAAATAGATTGGGACATTTTTCCAAACAGTTTGATGGCCATGTCAATGAATGACTATGCAATTAAATAGCCTCTCAATGTCGTCCTCCTATTGACCTTGTTTTGAGTGCAAACCTTAAGATATATGTCCACAGCTAATGACTAATTGATATGATTATAAGATCCTATTGTGTGTTTTTAAATTATTCTATGCACTTTAATAGCATTTCCATTAAGTATACCAGTAGTGAACATTGCAGCATCTATTGCAACATAATTTTTATGCATTGCAAATAAAATATCATTGTTTATATACATAATTGGTTAGGAAGGGAATTGGCATATTTTATAATAGATGTAAAGATAGGGTTAACAACAATATTTGGGAATTGAGAAACAATAATTTATCAATAGAGGATGGGAATTAATAAATCATAGTTTGTGATTGTATAAGTTGGGGAAAGAAAATGGTTGTGCGTAAGATTTACTAATGTTGGGTATAAATAATAGAATACAATTCCTTCTAATAATTAATGCTTCTTTCTTTCTTTTATTAGCCTTGTTGGGATATTGATTTATAGTTTGAGCTTAAAGGTTATATCCCATATAATGTTATTTCATGTAGAGGATTCGAGAAAATGTGTGTATTAAAGTGTAGGAAATTCATGATTATTATTAATAAAAAAAGAGATTTCATTGGTTAAGAATGATTATTATTCAATTCATTTAGAGTGATTACACGTAGGAGATTCACGTGTATCATTTAACGAGTAGTTAGTTCATGATTATTTAATTTAGTAAGAACATATTGTAAATACTTGAAGAATTTTAATTGGAAAGTTATTGCTAAAATAAGGATTTAGTTGATAAAATAATGGTATATCTAATTAGGTGGATTGAATTATTTCATATTTAGATAACCGGGAGTTAGGGAAAAGTTAGTTTGAGTAGGGGTTGAAGATTAGGAATTGATCATTTAATTTAAATGTTTCTGATTAAATGTTGAATGATTGTGAGTCCTCTCTACTAGTGAATGACAAAATTACTAGGTGAAATAATCAATTAAAATATTGTCATTATAGTATTATATTTGAGTTACTAGGGTTTCGTAGTAACTAGTTCAATGAAGAGGATAGTCCCTTAAGCAATAATTAATGTTTGGGAAATTCATTGAAGGCTTAGTATATATTCTTACTATAGATTTAGATATTGGATGGTTTACTTGTAGTTATGTTGTTGGTTTTGTTAGTTTTGTAATGGATATAATGTAAGGTTTGTAATGAATATAATGTTCAAATTGTAATGGATAATTTGTTTAGAATTGCAAATGGATGGCTTTTCACCAATGGTATTCTTGTAATGGTTATTTTGTCATGGATGTATTGTATAATTGAATGCTTGTATTGAATATTGTGTTTATTTAGTGAAATTGAGGTGATTTTTGGTTATTGCTCAATGTGGGAGTCTTTTGTGCAAAGTGGGATAAGGTATGTTTCCAGAGGCCTAGGAGGAAGTAATTTTGTGTATGTATGGTTTTATGATCGTTTTACTTGATGGTGGAAGGTAATGTGTGGATTATGCGCTTGTGCAATTGTAAACTCTAAGGGTGTTGCCTTCTATCCTAGTATGGTTTCATGTGATCATATTAAAATGAAAGATTGTTAATGCCTTGCACTATGTAAATTTTTGTGATTGTGAAATGTGGGTGAGATGGTCAATGCCTTGCTTTATGTGTGGAATTCTTGCAATTTTTTTAAGTGTGCAAGATGGTTTTTACCTTGCTTGTTGTGTAGGGTCTACTAGTTGCAAATAGGGGGAGTGACTCTCAATGGAGGCCGACATCTAGTGAGAGATTGTCAAGATAACCTATTGGAGAGTTTCTTTATCTAGTGATAACCTAAATAATAAATTTAGGGGGTATGGGTAGATATCACATTAAACAAGATAATTGAATGCCTCACCCATGCCTGTAGTGGTCGTTTAGGCTAAGGATGGGTTGAGAAGGTCTAGTTGGAAAGATTAATTTCTTTTTTCCCACGAAAGGAATGTTGGTTCCACATGTGTCACCCTATTGGGTCGACATATAGTGAGAGACTATTAGGATAACCATAGATGGGGGCCGACGTCTAGTGAGAGACTGTCAGGATAACCCATACTAGGACCATGTGATGACACTCTTCCCTATTACAGTCTAGCATTCCCTAGTTATGTTATCCCCTTCTGTTGTGTGTTTGCTTCTGGAAGTGATGTTTGTGATGTATGTGATGTTAATGTTGTTGTAGTGTCATAATGGAGCCATGTTTAGTCTTGTTATGCTATCCTTCTCTCTTTTGAATTGTATGTTTGTAGTGGGACTTTATGTTATCTCCTAGCACAGGAGGTGGACCTTAGGGTTCCACATGGTTGGAAGGTTGGTGCTTTTTCCTCCATTAGGTTTTCCTTGCTATTGTTCGTGTGTGTGGAGGTTGTTCCTTGTATAATGGATCCCAGATCTTGTACCAGTTCGAGAAGATAGTCTGTATGCATGTCCTGGAATTGCATATCAGTTGTACCATGTATTGTAATATTGATGTATACTTCCCAATTGTATTTGGGAAAGAGTTATTGTAAACAATGTAATGATGTACTCTCATGTAATGGAATTTGTATATGTACTTATTAGTTCTTTATACATGATCTTTGATGATTATTTATTTGATGACATGTTATGGAAATGTATGTTGTTAAATCATTTAATGTGACAGATTAAGATGAACTCTTGATTGTTAGCTAAATTGTGGTTAATGAAATGATTCTAGTCCTTTTTTATAGTTGTGCTAGTATTGTAGTCGTGGAACCTTAGAGGACTTAGTTTAGATTATATGTTTAGATATGTTATGAAGTTCACTGTTGTTCTTTTAAAAAATAAAATTGTTTCATTATTATAGCTTAGATGTGTTTTCCTCTAGGGTTCCATGGCAAGGAATTACACCATTTCTTGCACTATTCTATTTTTTCTTTCAACTACCTCATCCATTTGAGGGGTTCTAGGAGCAGAAAATATCTCCTAATTCCATGATCTTCATAAAAAAATTCAAATTCATATGAAGTAAATTCACCTCCTCTATCCGAACTTAAACATTTGATCCTAGCATCCATTTAATTCTCTACTTTTTCTTTAAAAATATTAAACTTATCAAAGGCTTCTAATTTCTTTTTTCAAGAATGTAACCCAAGTCATTCTAGTGTAATCATCTATAAGAAAAATAAAGTACCTTTCACCTTTTTCACTCCTTATCCTTTTAGGCCCACATAGATCAATGTGAATCAACTCCAATGGATTTGAAACAAAGCACTCCTTGCTTTTGAAACTATTCTTTGTTTGCTTTCCCATCTGACATTCTTTACACAATGTGTTTGCAGGCTTGGTTATACGAGGCATATCTCTTAGTGCATGAGAGGAATTGATCTTGACCATGTTGTCAAATTTGATGTGCCCCATCCTTTTGTGTCATAACCAACATTCTTCAGACTGAGCCAATAGGCAGATTATTCCACTAGCTTCCTTTAGATGATATACATTACCATTTATCCTTGTTCCTTTAGCAATAAGTCTTATGAACCCTTCCTTTTTGATTTCACATCCATTACCATGAAAGGTAAGATTGTAACATTTACTGGACATTTAAATGAAACTTAGGAGATTATGTTTTAGACCTTTGACATATAAGACATCTTCAATTTTATTCTTTTTATTAGTTGTTATATCACATTTTCCATAAATTTGTGCTAACTTGTCATCACCAAACTTAACAACTCCAACATTAACCTTTTTGAGACTGATGAACTTACTTCTATCACCATTCATGTGGTGAGAACACCTACTCTCAATCACCCAAGAATTTATCTCTTCCTTTGCATGAAAGGAAGTCCATACTACCATTGATGTTTCATTAACCTTACATTTCTACAAGGTTCCAGACCTTTTACATTCTCCAATATTTTTCCTTCTGCCTTCCAGATCCATGAATATATTTTCATCATTTTCATCATTATCTTCATCTTTAGAGGAACAACTGATCTCCTTAGAATAAAAGCCTCTTTTTTATTTTCTCTCTTTTTTCATCATCATCTGATTCTTTACAGGGACATTTAGATGCAAAATGACCCATTATTCCATAATTGAAACATTTGAATGGTAACTTACCTTTGTACATGCTAGTGCCTTTTTTCAATCTTCTCACAAATTTTGCTTCAACTTTGTCCAGTTCATCATTTTGATCAAAACCTCATCTACAATATTTTTATTAACTTTGAATGCAACTTCTTTATTTGGAACATCTTGACGAAACTTTCTCATCTCAAAGGCAATAAGAGTATCAAAAATTTCATCAATGAAATGTTGATCCAAATATTTAGATTCTTCAATGACAAATACTTTGTGACTATAAGATTTTGAGAGAGATCTCAAAAAATTCCTCACAATTTCACTTTCCTTTACTTCTCCACCAAGACCATAGATGCCAGAGACAACTTCTTATACCCAGAGTATATAACTTGCAATGTCTTCGTATTTAGTCATCCTTAGAGTCTCAAATTTCCTCTTCAAGATCTACATCTTCACTTGCTTTAATTTGGAATCTCCTTCATAGATGAAACTAAGCTTCTCCAAAATAATTTTGGCAGAATTGCAATTCATCACCTTCAACAATTTTGAATCAGTTAATCCACAAAAAATAGCATTCTTGGCTTTAGCATTACATTCATATAATTTTATTTCAGCTAGATCTGTAATAGGAATGGTAGGAGCAATACAACCACTTTTGAATGATTACCAAACACCAATCCCTAAAGAGTTTAGGTGTCTTTCCATTCTTAATTTCTAGTAGGAGTAATTAGTCCCATCAAGCCTAGGACCTTTGGATGAACCATCATGTGCCATACCAAATATTTGCCTCAAGTCGTTAAGCTTCTACAAAGGAACTGGACTGTGATACCAATTGTTGAGAACTTCAAGAGATTAAGGGGGAGGAGTGAATTAGTCTACACAAAGTCTTAACCTTTTATGAAACTTAAATTTTTTAGCACAACTCAAACTCCTTTAGCAAATAAAGATAGAATCTTAAGTAGAACAAAATATAGCAATTTGAACCTTTATCAAATTTAAAAAACTTTACCAATGAAAGATATAACAATAATTAGATCAACAAAAAAGAGAAGGAAATAGAGAAAACACACATGCACAAGGAGACACTACATTCACTTGTAAAACCTAATGAGGGAAAAACCACATTGAGAGTTAACTCACAAAATATGCTCATTACCAAAAATACTTTCTGGGAAGGTTCACTACCTTGAAGTAAGATACAAAGGACTTTTTGAACTAAAGAAAAAATAGCTTTAGGAGAAAGATACAAGGAACTGATGAGATTCACTTTCTCAGAGTAGGATACAATATGATTTAGAGAGAATTACAATGATTTGCTAACACAACACTATGTTGACTGAGGTGTTACAACACACTTGATCTTTCATTTCACAATATTTAGCACTATCTATGTTGGATATTCAATAAAATTCACACAAACACTTCTTCTAACTTGTACACTACACTCTCTTGTTGCATCCAAAATGATCTTGCATTTATATCCACTACAACACTTCAATTCTTCAATTAGGTTAGCCAAGAAGAGAATAAACAATGAATTCAATTGGTTGGCCTCATCTTGAATATAGAGAGGACCAAACAAATATCTCAGAGCTTCTTCTAATGTGATCCAAAACAAACTACATGCAGGAACACATCAACCTAAGTCGGTATTAAGGAAACGTGTGGATGAAACATTGAAGTGCACAACCAATCCACTCAAAGACATAATTTCAATTGAATTTACTTGATGTAGTCCTAAATAGGATATTTCAGGACCCAAATCTATCATAACACATCTTCCATTACTGGTGCATCCCCCCAAGCACACAATCCATGCAAAGGAACAAGCCCTATTGGCCAGATATCCATAAAAGGCCAATAAAACAAACTCAAGATATAATGCAAAACCAACGTGGCCAATTAGCAATGCATAGATCACATGGGGATGTTCCTTAAACATCCAAAAACACCTTCATAAATTTATTTCATACTATCATGCCATAAAAAACCACTATAGAACAAATAGGTACATAATACTTTAACCAAGAAGCACAAAATACATGATCATGAGATATAACATTAACATATCATCTTGCAAACCACTTCAACACATGAGATTGGAACTAAAACACTGCACAAACATTGAGAGGATACTCACCAAGTTGCAGGAGTAGAGACATCAATGTAGAGAAATGTGGAGCATTTCTCAAACCATTCTACACAACCAACAACATTGCCAACCTTCTGCAATTCACAAAACTCTCCTCAAAAACACAAGTGACTTGAAAAGATAGGAGTGCAACATCCACAAAACACTGAAATTGAATACCAAACAACAAGATGAAAGAATCAACAATGGAGGAATGTGGAGCATTCTCTTAGATAAAATTCAATGTAGATTTTGAACTAGAAACACTTAAGCCACTTGTGGAGGCCAGAAATTTCTTTCAGAAACACATACTTTATTAGGATCATCAAGAGAGAGCATAAGACATACTGCAGACCTTCAACAACATCTCTCCACTATTAGTCATGCTTCAAATCCTCATATTAATATATCATTATGAAATCAACTCTACTGACAATAACAATGCATTATATGAACATGAACAATTCTTCTTTAGATAAGGAATGCCATCCAACCATGAACTTCATCAACTCTTCTTTAGATGAGGCATGACATCCAACCATGAAATTCATCAAATATTCTTTAGAGAAGGCATGACGTCCAACCATGAACTTCATCACTTACTCTTTGATAAGGCATGACATCAACCATGAACTTCATCACCAATGCTAGCCCGAGCCGAATATAACAATGATAGTTAGTGCCAAGGATTAACCACCTTCCAATAATTAATGTTGACACAAATAAAAATCACATATAGCAATCTTTGAAATGAGAGACAATCAACAAACAATGTTGACAATAAAGATAACAACTGCTAACAATATCCTTAGTGTTGACATCAATGACAACAACTCCCAACAATCTTAACTCTTAATTAAGTCATACTCTCATTATTATATTGTCATTTAGTTATTTACGTTAGCTTAAGGCTTATATAGGGCTATCTAAGTCAGCTTGGGTGATATCCTAGCCATAAATAAGGTATCTATAAGAGGTAGTGAGTCTCAGCTCATTATTATATTGTTATTTAGTTATTTAGGTCGACCTAAGGCTTATATAGGGTTTTCTAGGTCGGCCTGGATGATATCCTAGCCATAAGTATGGTATATATAGGAGGTATAGGTAGGTTGAACATCAACATGTTGAGTATTGCATTCTTGTGGAAAACTATTCGGGGTATCCTCCTTGAAGTGGATTAGGAGGTTTCCCCCTCAAACTGACATATTATTATCAAATATTTGTAGATTACTTACAATATTATTATATTGTGTAAGTTATTTCACAACATAATCAAAATTTTAAATTTGCATGTCTAGTTAACAATTTTTCATTTCTAATATTTTACCTTGTTTTACAACACATGGGAAACCCAAATTGGAAGAAAACTCCAAAGAGGGAATTCTTGCTTATGCCATTATATGTTTGAGTGATTACATGTTTACTTTATTTTAGGCCTTTGAAAATACTTTGCATAATTTTTTAAACACCTAAACACAAGCTCTATAAATTATTTCAATTGCTAATTACACTTAAACTCTAAGTCACTCAAATATTAGCAATCCAAATCTAACTCAATCAAAACCTTTTTAATAGTTTGATAAGGTATTAAACATTTTTAGATCTCTAGAAGGTCAAGAAGGAATCATGAATGATTAGGATAATAATTACTTGAGGGTTTATAATGCTGCAAGTATCTTATGTTTCTTTTAATATGACAGTAGATCCAAATCACTCATAATTTCTATATTGGGCTTGATGTTTTGTTAGAATTACATCAAAAGGTTGAACAATTTGAAAGCATTTTTACTAGCCAGTTTTAATTAATAGATGAAATGAATGTGAAAGTTTGATTAGAAGGTGTCTTTGTGAAACCAATAAATTTTTTATAAGAAGTGCAAGAAAGATTGCTAAATGTGGGTTGAGCAAAGCACCATGTTTTTATGTGGTGTAAAAAGAATGTTTGGTTCTACAAACAAGGCAACAAAATTGTATTGTGGGGGAATGAAGAGTGGGTGGATGTGTAGGTAGGGTAGTAATCAATTTGATCTATAATGTTTTATTTTCTATAGAAAAGATGTTTCCCCAATTTGATCATTTTTATTAACCTAGAGTCTAGGGTTGTTATTAAATGATAATAATCTATATATTTTTCCCCAATATTGTTAGAAGTTGACCAAAAAGAATTGCAACCTATGAAGTCATTAGATACTCACCATAAGTGGGTATTGGGACCTTGATCAAATTGTGTTGGATGAGATAAGGTTAGACCATTACCCAACGTATGACATAAATAAGCTTATTAAGTTGTTTGTTGTAAATGTGTTGACTAGAAGTTTGGAATATCACTAATCCAAAATCTTATATAGAATCTAAAACCAAAACACCAACCATTGGAGTTTGGTTATTTTGTAGAATCTACTAGGTTAAGTGTAGAGAAATGGGGGACAAAGAGGAGTTAAAAGTATCCACTTGTTTTTTTCTTAAAATTAGCTAAATTGAACTTTTAACAAGTAATTTAAGACATTTGCACTTAAAATTTGAAGTTATAATAACACCAATAATTATAGTCCTTTGAATCTAGTTTTTAAACTACTAAGATTTTTATAAATGTAATATACCATTCACTATTTTACCCTCAATTTTTTTTGTTACATTAAATTTTTTTAAATTAATTAATGAAAATATAGCTATGCAAGTATTATAAATTATATATTTTTATTGAATTTTTTGTTTATTTTATGAAGTGGACGTATCATCAAAACATCACTAAACATGCACATTGCATGACTTTCATAAAAATAATAAAAAATATATTTTCTTTCAATGTATATGGAATACATCATAAAACAATACTAAATTATTTAAGATTTAGATTACTCTAGATTTTTTTATATTTTATAGAAAAAATAATACCTATGTATTTGAGGAATATGAAGGCCATTCTAAAAAGAAAAGAAAAGAAATACCTTAATTTATTCAAATTAAGAAAATGATTGAAAGTTTTAAGAAAGAGTGACATTTTGCTAGCGTTTCATATAATCTAGTTGTAAAACATGTAAAGTTGATAAAGATGAAGTTCAAATATACTATTTTTTTTATTGAAAACTTGAATCTGAGAGATAAAAAAGAGGTCCAAACCTAATGGGTGGGATTTGTAAAAATGAATTATAACATGAATAATGTACTAATATTATAATAGGAGTGTGATATATAACATGGGCACATTTTAAAGTATGAATCAAATATTAAATTTTTATATAATATGTACATGTTATAATGTAACCATATGAGTCATAATGCATAAAAGTTTGCTTCAAAATTGCACATTTGATTACTTTTTTTCTCCCATCTTGGTGCACTTACCCTCTATTTTATTTTAAGTTTTAGGAGAGTAAATATATCTCAAAATACTCATTAAATTTGAAGGATTTTATTGATATTTTTTTTCTATTTAGAAGTCAATGCATGATTTAGACACAATATCTTTAGTTTTACAAAGTTTTCTATTGTATTATGATTCATATTTTTTGGTTGAATCCTTAAACTTTAAACACTTGATTTTAGAAGGTATTTGAGCTTATTTTATGAAAGGAGAGGAGGCAATATCAATTAGATGCATCAAATTTAGAATCTAACAAAAATGCCTTTAATACATATATTATAGGAAAATATAGAATATACATTTGAAGTGCATAAAATGAATAATCAAGAGGTGGTAGATCATTTAGGAGATCAAGAGTGAAACAATTTTTACTATAATGAACTTTGACACCTCAAAATAAATTTTCTAAAGAGTGACTAGAAAAGATTAAAGTATGCAAATGTTTTTGATTAGCGATCAACAGGTTTTGCGGGGACTAGAAACCCCTTAAAAATAGGTTTTGAGGGGACTTGAAACCCCTTACAAACAAAGGAAAGCTATATAAAGATAAGAACACAGACAATCAGTAGCCCAACATCAACAGTCTACCAAAGGATAAGCAAGACACAACAAACTGCAAGAAAACAACAAAGGGATCTGCCATAGAAAAATGGCCCCTTGTCATTTTCATGGCCCTTTAGGTCTTGTTTCATGGTGTTGAGATTATGTTTCTTTTATTTTATGTTGTGACATGGCTTGAACATGCTTATTTAGGTACTAAAACTCAAAGAATGGCGTCTTGTGAAGGTGTTTTGAAGTGTTGTAAGAAATTTCCACATTCTTCTAGACTTTATTTAATATAATTTACCTAAAAATCACCTTTTTACACATAAACAAGCCCTATTATGAAGTGTTGTAAAGTCTTGTAACAAGCTTTCACGCTTTTCTAGGAATAATCTCCTTATTTACACCTTTCTCATGCTTTATTTTGTCTTTTTATGTCCTCATATGCTTAATTAAGTGTATTTTTGCATATTCTCCCGACAAAAAACATTAAACACAACATTATTTCTAACACTTGGTTTTAGGTCCGAGGTGGGACCCATTCGTCATGGGTGGCGAATGAGTCCCCCTTGGCCCCAAATTCAAAATATTTAAAGTTTCCTTTCAGGATTTTATTAAAAATTACTTGATGTTGGCATGTGACGAGGTATGAACGGATAGTAAGGCACAAGATTTGTATAAATAAGTGTTTTTCACCTCATTTTACATCTACACTCCCTAATTCACCAAATTCACTTATCTGGACATATAAATTCAAGCATTCAAGCATTCTACATCATCAATTGAAGTAACTATTGAAGCACTTTGGAGCAGCCATTGATAGTACTTCAGACTTACAAGATCAAGGATTTGGTGAGTTAATAACATTTGCATGTTGTTAGTTTACATTTCCTTTACATTTGACTTATTTTTATTGAGTTTGATTACCAAAGTGGGGTTTGACCAAGGCAAACCCCTATTTTCTAACCCTCCAACATTTTTCCCTTTTGCATGTGTCTTTGCAACCTTTGTTTTGTAGATTTGATAGGTTTAAAGGTGTTGAAAAGTGGAAATCAAGTCAACTAGGCTCTTCAAGTCAACATATCATTATTTCAATAATTTTGAGTGTTTTCTATTCGTTTCTTGTAGAATTGACTCCAACAACCCGACATTCAAACATTCCCAAATTTGGTGTTGTAGAGTTGATGTATGATTTTCCAAAAAACTAGGAGTGGATTGATTCGCCACCCTTGGTGAATGAGTCCCACCTGAGGTCTGAAAATTAGTATTTTGTCAGATCCCAGATCCCGACTGCCAGAAATCAGTTCTCGACACTTTTTCACTAGTAGGAGGACTAATTCGCCACCCTGGGTGAATGAGTCCCATTTTGAAAAACCAGTGAAATTCATCAACATTCCAGACATTCCAAGCAACTCATATTTCATCCAGGTGCACTCAAATTTATCCCTATACCTTTTGTTCTGCATTATTTCTTCATTTCCATAGTTATTTGCATATCACAATGTGTTTTCAAACATAGCTTAAATTGCACTTTTGCATTCATTTAGTTCAATTAAATTAGTCAATTGCATTTATTTAAGTTCATTTGTATGATATCACATCACACACATCCTAATTTGAGTGTTACATAAACATTTTGGACCTAAATCTCTCTCCTTTTAGGTGAAAACCCTAGAAGTGTAAGAGAAGCATTTAGGGTCCCAAAATCTATGTCACAAGGGACTAAAAACCCAAGCCACTCACAAGGGCCTTACCCCACGAATTTTTTTTAAGAAACTACTTGAATCCACCAGGCATCAAACACAAACAACAACCACAAAAGGCTTCCACAACATCCCTCAAGACCAGACATTTTTCTCCACCTCCCTACCTCCATAAGAGAGCAACAAAGAAAAACCCAAGCAATGTAAAATACCAAAAAAACCTTGCTTCCAAAAGGAAATAGAGAGACCCAACACCCCACCTCAATAGGGGCACTGAGAAACACAACAAAGCACAACCAAACTGCAACCATCCAGCAACACCAAAAAAATTGACAAGCCAAGCCAACCTCCACCTCTAAAAGAGAGGGATACCCTCTATAGGATGGGATGAAATAAAACCCATTACCACCAAAAACATGAATATCCATGCCAAAAGGACTCCACCTCAATAGAAGCCAACACTCCACCTCAACAGGAGCCATCTCCCCCTCTATAGGATACACCGACTAGAGAATCCAGAAAGTAGTTTCAGAAGGAAGGGAAGACAAAAAATCCCTTAGCAACTCAAGCATCAGGTACCACAAGGACAAACTAGAAACCTCAACAAAGAGCTCACAAAGTTAGGTCCAAAGATAAAATAGAATGCATGATCCAACCAACATCAAATGGGAATCAACTTGGACTAAGTCGAATAGAACCAAGATGAGCAACTCCAACAAGCTCACCCACTTCACGCACTAGAGGCTAGCAAGAAGCTCCCCACAAAGAACAAGGAAGCCAACCACCAAGCACTCCCAAACCAAACTTATTCTTATCAAAGAGGAGATCACAGTAGCAAGAGGAAACTCAAGCTGGATAACCACCAAGAGCATAGTCTCAATCTTAGAGTGAACAAGAACAACAAAGCCCTAGGAGGAATAGGGAGTCCCTGCCAACAACAGAGTAAGGAGAGGGCTTAGAAAAAAAGCACACCAAGCAACCCTGACACGCCGGTTAGAGCCAAAGAGGGGCCAAAACTCCTTACAAATAGCCAGAGGAAGACAACCCCACACCACATAGAGGGGAAAAGAAGGACCCAAAACAATCTGAAAATGAAAACCCCCAAAAAAGGGCCATTGAACACACCGCAGGTAGGGGCGAAAGACAACCAAGAAGAAGCCAGATGAAGAGAAAGCCAACATGAAGAGCCCCCAAGCCCTCCTACTACGTCGAGTAGGAATAATAATAAGCTTGATCATCGACCAAACTTCCTCCTAGATTTCATCTCACAAGCTAACCCACAAAAGGGATGACACCCAAAAAATAGTAGGCAGGCCAATCGACCCCCAAACCAAACCATAAAAACACCAACCAAGATTTCCTTATAGAAAACTCCTCCCAAGCCACACAAGCCACGCATGCCCAAAGCAGAAGCACCCACCTCACCGAAATCAAAGGACAATCGACAAACACCTGAGCGTACCCCAACCAAAACCGCCTGCAAAAGAATTTGCACAAAAGAGAAAGGCTCGTTGATGACCTCGATCACACCTCCATATCCAACACAACACTCAAAGAAAAAGTAGCCCCTACCACTGTTCTTCTCACTGTGCATCTCAAGAACCACATACATGGCCAAAGCAGCCCCAAACATATAGTCGAATCCCTAGAGAAACAACTCATACCCATCCTCAACCCACAAGGACCACGAAAATAGGAACCATGTAGTATAAAATTCCAAAAGATGGAACATAAAAGCCACCTCCATACCACAACATGACCACCAAATGAAAACATGGAGCCACCAAGAGTCGTCCCTCACAAGGACAATGACCAAATAAAATGATGAACACCAAACCTTTGTCCATTGAAAACAAAGGACCCAACCGCCAAAGCCCAACACCAAGAAATAGAGAGGAGATCCCGCGCCAAGCAAACACCAGTCGTCGTCATCCTCTGAATCATCTTCACCATCACCTGATTCACCTGTAGAATTCAAATTAGGAGCCTCGTTCCTTCTCCCACCTAGTAGCATTGTTTTACTCCAAGTATTAGCATTAAAGTATTCAAATGTTGCTAAAACAAAGGACCATGAAATAATTGAGTTAGAGGTGTAGATATTCACATGTGTCTCCACATGAGAAATCAATGAATTCAAAAATTTGGAACTTGACTTAGGTGCATCTAGATACTATATAAGTTGAAAAGATTAGTATGCATCTTTTTTATGGAGAATATGAGTATTAGTGAATCTATTCCTTAAGGAGATAGGTGAACTCAAATTGAAATTTTCTTAACATGAACAAGATTTATCTTTCTATTAGTGAAATACTAATATTTTTTCTCTTGTTATCAACTTTCAAGGCACCAATTAAATGGTAAAAAAATTCCCATAATGATAATGTGATTGGAATTGGTATTGGTGAGAAGGGATTGCATAAATTTGTTGATAAATGACATCCTTTAGAATGGAAGGTATGGACACTTAATTTCTCAATATTTCTTTTGTGCTAAACATGGATAATATGGTGAAAGGATTTCTATTCCAAGAATGACAATTTTATGTATATGATACAAAATAGGAAAATAAATCAACAACCATTTGAGACCAATGAATCATGGAGATCCAATGTGTTGGAGAAATGAAAGAAATTATTGTAGAATAAATCTAACTAACAAGACCAAACACCTTTCACAAAAGAGATGAAATAAAAATAATTTCTCAACTTCCAAAAAATAATGGATATAGTGTTTAAAATAATTACAACATAATAAGATGACCTTGCTATATAGGCAAGGATAAAATCTTAGGAAAAACTAAGATCATGACAAATTCCTTAATCCTATATTAGGAGACAAAAAATAAATGACCTAAGAATAGTTCTTGAAGTGAAACTAGTTAAGTAATATATATTAGTATGAAAAGAGTTATTATCAAGACTAGTTAGCTTTTAGCCTACTTAATAGAGTCCTATTCACACTAAATTTAAGATCACTTAGCGGTTATCTAGAATTTTGTCCCACCTCATGTAGATTCACCAAGTATCTCAATACTTTTCCATAGATTCCTACACTTGTTTCATCCTTGGGGGGGGTAGTTAGAGTTTGACTCCTACATTTTCACCTCTTCATCCTTACCTTTATAAGCAAGGCTCGTTTGTATATTTTATATCACATCACATGCTTATGATATTTTCTCATTTTGTATATTCTCATTTGTGGATTATTTTGAGTTTGTAGGAAGATCTTGGCTACTCCAACATGGTATCAAAGCCATGTTGTAACTCCAATCCCTTTCTCTCTTCAATTTTTGAGGGTCGTGGACATAATATCCTAATTGATGTCTCTTGGAGAAAAATAAATTTCACTGCTGCAATCAGAAGGGTTGAGAGATAGATTTTCATATATAATACTTATATTTTTGGTGATAGGCGAATTTTGGAGGTTTTGGAGGCTCATCCATGGATAACTATATATAAATCCATATGGATTTGTATAACCATACAATAGTCGCACTATACTACATAAAAAATCTTCCTTTACCTCCTTGCCTTGATTCCTATGTGTTCTTCTCAAAATATGTGTTGTCTCGATGTTTGTGTAATGATTTTTTAAATATATTTTTTGATTTTTGTAGGGTACAATATTGTGTAGTGATGACATCAATAGTCAGCTTGTGTAGTACCTTGTTGAAATCAACACTATGCAATACCTTGTTGATGGCATCATTGTGCAATCAAAACCACTTGCACCCAAGATTAATAATTTTTTAATTTTTGGAGGGTGGTTTTGGACTTTATGAGTGCTTTTTTAGAAAAAAAAAGTGGTTTTGGAGTATTTTGGCTATGAGGAATATTTGGTAGAATTTTGGAATATTCCACTATCAACATCATCATGACATCAACATGATGTCATCAGTTTTCAACTGCAAGTTTTCCCCTTCACCATTGGCCTCTTTTGATTTTTGGCTCATCTTTATGAGCCTTGTTCTTGGGAATATGAGCATATTTTTGAGTATTTTTTCATTCTATGTATTTTTTAATCCTCTATCCAGTGGTATAATTGTTTTTGTGACATGATGTACAATTTTTTTTTAAACTTAGATTCTTAGGGGACACCTTGCACAGTTCCATTTTTGGAACTTCAAAGGGCTCATTTGGGCTCATACATACTTATTTTTAGGTCTCATTTTTTTGAACTTACATGATTTTTTGAACTCTATGCAGTGGTGATGTTAATTTTTCATGAATATGTTTTAAAATTTTAATTTTTGAGTATGTATCTTTTGAGTTTTTATACATAAAATCCACTTTGTGGAATTTTTAATGCACTAAGTAAAGTGACATATCATTGTATTATTTCAGGGGGTCATTCTTTGAATAATGGGGGTTCTAATTTTTTTCTTTTTTTCATTTTCTTGAGGTTTGAAAGGAATACTTGATATATTTCTTAATTGTCCGCCTCATGACATAAACTTGTAAGAACTCAAAATAACAAATAAGTCTGTAAATGCACTCATATAAGTACCACAAAAATTGAATGTGTGTTCCTTAGGGAGGCAATTCAGTATACATTGAATTATAAAGTGTAATGGAGGGTCGTGTAATGCCTTGATTTTCCATCACAATAATGGATTTGTTGATGAGGATGTTACTCACACATTACACAAATAAAATTCACAAAGAACTTTACCTCTCTTGAAGGAAAATCAAATTCCAAGATAAAATTTAATCCTCCCAAGGCTATGTTAGTCAGGTCTTGACTATGCAAGTTTTGCTTAGAGTTTGTTGTGAAACTATTTTTACAAATGGACTTACACACTAGACCTATAAGCAAGGTTAGATTATGAAGATAATGTTTAAATTCACATAATCTACCTCAATAAATCCAACTTGTTATCAAGCCACATAACAATATAAATAAAAAATAACAAATAATTCAAAGGAATTTAAGTGTATGCATATTATTCATTCCCTTCCTTGGAAAAGTAAGAAGATAACAATTGTTTGTATTAAGCTACATAGTTTGGTTTAACCTTTTAAGATCCAACCTTGTATAGAGCCTTGCTGCTAATCAAGTGTCCATATCCTTGACAAGGTTATCTTTGTAATTCCCCCAAACATATCTCTACTACCAACCAAACATCTATAGCCTAGATAAAGATATTTGGATGACCTAAAGAGTTGAATTTCTCTTTTTAAATTTTTTTTTTCAACATTATCTCTTTCTTTTCTTTTGATATTTCTTTGAAAGATCTTTTTTTTAAAATTGCTAGCAATGAAGCTTGCTATTAGGTTGGGGATTATAGTGATAGAAAATGAAAACCTTTAGATTTTTCACTTAATACACAAATCCACTACCCCCTAACTAGTTCAAAGATTTTTTTAAGTGTGAATATGTGTAATTCCTTGAATATTTCATATTATTCCCTGTTAAATATACCTTCATGAGGAATATCAAACAAAATAAATTTACTTAAATTACAATCCTATACAAAATTACCCTTATTTATGGAATTAAAGAAATCATGGAATTTTGAAAAATTACAAGTTTGTCTCATTAAGACATTTAAAAAAAAAAGAATCTCCAAGACAAAAACAAAGAAAAGAGGAAAAGAGGAAAAGAGGAAAAACCAAAACCTAACTTAATCATGTGCAAGAATACATCTAGATGGAAATGAATTTTGGTAATACACATTCACACACAAATTTATATATTTATATAAAGTGTGTAGGAAAATTAAGGTAGTAATTAGGGTTCTTAGTCTGGAAAATTTATTTTTGTACTTTGAAAAACAATTTTCTATTATGCTATTCTCATATTCAATGGAATCATCCCTAACTATTAGAAATTGAGGTAAGTCACCATTCTTGTGGTCGATCCAATATTTACAAGGTATATTTTTAGAATATCCATAATCAAAATGGTAAGCATCAAAGTTTACAAAAGGAAGGGAAGATGCAACCTAATTGATTTCATGTTTAGTTGGTGAGGTTTTCCTATTATCAACCAATCTTTCATATAGATTTTTTTTTATCATCTCAAAGTTCAAACACATAATATGAAATGCAATCACTAGTTCATATTCAAAAGTGAATGCATAGCTCTCTAATGTGACATATTTTATGATCAACTCAGAATTTGAATCAATGTTTTGTCATATGTATCCTACATCAAAGTAAGTCATCCATTATGAAAATAATTCATCAATCCTTTCATTAAATACATGGAATTTATCATATTCAAAATTATTATATAGAAAAGAAAAAGATTTGTCATCTATTTGTTGAAATGAATCTCCATAGTTAGCATTATCCTCATCAACATCTTCTTCTAATTCTTCTTTAGTTATATTTTTTGATGTAGTATGTTTGCAATCTACATCTTGCATAGTCATGTAATTTTTAACTTCTGAAAACATAATGAAGTCTTCTTTAATTTCTTGCACATCGGTATTAGTTGTGAAATAATTTTCATCTTAAAAATATGAAATACATGGTACACATGATTCTTTTATGCTTAATTCATTTGAACACTAAGGTGAAATATTTGTTAAACCTAACATTAAATTAAACTTCCCTTTCTCAACATCTACATAGCTTTGTACTGATGTCTAATCACATACAACAATAATTTTTTTTTATATTTTTTGTTCTCATGATCTGATCTACAAATAATTCAATCAAATGTAGTGATAAAGTATCTGACATTTATGCAATTGATCATTAATGTTAGTAAAATTAAAAAATATTTTATCTATTTTATGTGTTATGTTTTCTCTAGTTGCTATTATGGAACTATCTTTGGTGATTGTACATTTAAGTTGATCTAATTTTTTTTCTTTATTTACATGCTCATTTATGTTAGCTAATTTGAAGAAAGAATTTATAACTTTTCAAACTTATAACTAATTTTAGGATCTTTTAATTGACAATTATTTCCTAAACCTCCAACTCTAACCGACTTCATAATTCTAGTTTGACTATTTTGAACCTGTTGGTGCTCATTAATTTCTAGTCTTTGGTTTCTTTCTTTTCCCTAAGGATATTCATATCTATACTACACTTCAGAAAAAAGAATTAGTTTTTCAAGACCAAATCTAATCTTGTAAGGTAAGTTATGCAACTAATTTCACCATGATTTTCCATATTATGTATTATGCACTTGTCAAATGAAGCAAAATTAGACAAACATCGAGGATAAAGATTCTTATCTAAAACTACTAGAAAATTAGGAATTTTAACCTCAGATTTATTCACATAATAAGACATAATATACCTCTGGTTCATCATTTTAGCTCTAATTTTTTGTTTTTAGATTTTTTTTTTAATTTTTAATTTTTAATTTTTCCGATTTAAAGAGAGATCTACAATCTTAAAGTGACACTTTGCAACTCTTTATCAACTCCAACATGTGTAGGCCCTCCTTCTAGCATCATTCCCATTGATGAGGATGTTACTCACACATTACAAAGAAATTTACCTCCCTTAAAGAAAACCAAATTTTGAATAGAATTTAATCATCCCAAGGATGTTTTAGTTAGGTATTAACTATGCAAGTTTTACTTAGATTTTATTGTGAAACTATTTTTAAAAAGGGACTTATGCATTGGATCTGTAAGCAATGTTAAATTTGCAAATAATGTTTAAATTCACCTAATCTACCTCAGTTAGTTTCCATTGATCTTTAATCAAATTAAATTTATGAACACTTTATATCATGAAAATTTACATTGATTTGATGTTGTGAACTTTAATAATTTCATATTTCAAAGAAAAGAAACACAATATAAGAGTTGAGAGAGAAAAGTGTTAGAGATACTAAGTGCATAGTGATTTTTGCACAAATATAATTAAAAAATATAAAAAATATATCATTTACCAACTTGTGCTTTACCATACCTTGTCACAATTACACACAAATGGTGTAAATCTCCATAGAAAAGGTTATCATTCCAAATAAATGATTCAAATGCACCTATATCTAGCATAGCACTTGATATTTCAAAGGAAAATGAAAAGTGTATAGTCACATGTGGTTTACCATCAAGAATGACTTTAATTTGACATCATATTTACAATATTTACAAGTATAGGCAAATAATTTTGCTATTTAGGCTACAATAAATCATGAAGTGAATAAGAATCGATAATTCTCCAATTACATGCCCCATAGTTATCAACAATTTTAAAACCTAGTCTAATTTATAAAAGGAATTTCAGATCACTCAATTGCTTTCTATAAAAATTTTAACAGTGAGTTCCTTGAGATTTTTTGTTTTTATATATCTCTCTTTTAAAATGAATATTTATAGGCTATTTATAGAGCATAACACTCATAAAGTTGGTTTCAAATGGTCAATGGTCAAGATTCATCCTAAAAAAATAATGGTTGCAAATTAAACTTGTCACATGGGTGACACCAACAATTACAATTGGCACTTGGAATATTTTATAGCATATATTATCATTAGCAGATTGTATATCGTGGATTAGAAATCCATTGGGAAATTGGACCAATCACCATATGAAAGCCGAGGCTACGTACATTAGTATTAATTTTGCTTTGGACAAGGGGTATTCCAGGCTTTGGGTGGAGGGAGATTCACTTAACATCAATAACTGCCTACATGGAATTTAGAAGCATAGCTAGATAATTGATTGAGGATGCCATTATGATGCTTAGATCTTGTGAGGAAACTCGTGTCACCCCAATTTATAGAGAAGGAAACTCATTGGTGGATTTCTTTGCTAATGAGGCTGTCAGAATTAATGATTTCATGGCATGGGAGGAGTACTCCCTCCTTCCTAAGGATGCTACAATTTTATTACAAAGTGATGGATATGGGTGAGTTCAATTTATGGATTTCTATTTTCATTATTGCCTACATTGTCGTCGCATGCTTTGTGGGTGTTGCTCTGCCTATTTTCTCTCAAACGGTCAATATTTTTGGGGGTTTTAGTTTATGGTGAATGTGATTATGGGGGGTGACCATAGTAGGATTGAGACTCATTCCTATGCAACATGGAGGAAGAACCATAAAATTTGGAGGATTTTAGAGCATGAAAAATTTCATGTCTTTCCTAGAAAGGCTTCATGGACATGATCCTAAGGCTTCAACAAACTTTGTTAGCTATTGGCACAATCATAAGCTATAGGTAAGGGGAATGGAGTTTGTGATTAATAAGGAATTTATTGCAGCTATTACTAGTTTTCCATTGGTGGGTCATAAGTTCTTTAAGGAGAGGAAGGGGAATGAGGAATCCATGGCCAGTTCTTTAAATATGACAAATAGAAGAAGCTAATCAAGTTGCCTTCTTGGGGCCACAAATAAAAATATTTGAAGAAAATTTGGGTTGACATTGCAGAGGTAATCATGCAATATGTTATCCTTGATGACCGGTTTACTATAGTTTTAGGTCACCATTTCACTTTGTTGAATCATTTTAGACATGGGTTATATATATCGTTCCCTTTCTTTCTTTTTTCTTCGTTGGAAGTGTCTATTTATACTCATCTGAAAAATAGGAGGGTGCCTATTCTTCATGAGGGCCTCATACTTCTCATTATGGAGCATGTGAGATCCCTCATACCTACCAAGACAATTAAGGGCAAGGAGAAAGTTATCAGTGAAGATTCTCTATCGATTGGTTCAGATACTAGTGTTGCTACTGAGGAGGAATGGAATGAAGAGGGCGAGGGTGGGTCTTCTTTCCCAGTGGTGACTCCTTCTAAGAAGAGGAAAAAGGGGAACCTCAAGGGGAAATGTGCTACCAAGAAGCTTGTTCTTCAAGAGTTGGAGTCCCACTATACTGGTAATGACACTGAGGTTTCCTTGGGGAGCTCTTGGTCTAAGAGAACCATTAGGTGTAATGAGTAGGATTCTATTGCAGTTGGCCGAAAGGAAGAGGGATTGCCTCATAATGTAGGGGATAAGGAAGCCAAGGATATCCCTTGTAGGACTTCCAAGCATATTTCCAAGTTGAAAAAAATAGGCTACAAATTATGTTTTGAAGGGCTCCAAGGTTCAGAGTAAAGAGAAGGGTGTTAAGGATGATGTTGTGGAAATTGATGACTCCCTTGTTCGACAAATGCCTAGTGTGGAGCTTTCTGCTGGGAAATCTATGCATGAGGAGGAGGGGGTTAATCTAAGTCCTAGAAATCCAAAGCATCTCAAGGTGAATCCTTTCTCTGAGGATTTATCGTACCTAAATGAAGATAACACCTCAAGTTCAAACTTATGGACATGGCTTGTGTGGGGGCTACTAGTACATTCAAGCTAGCTAAGTGGACATTGCAAGAGTTTAATAGGGTGAACATCAAAACCAGGGGGATGAAAGAGAATATGCAAAATATGTCGAAGGGTTCTTCCTCAGATATTTTGATTGAAAGACTTGTGGACTTAGAGTGTTCCTTTATGGATTTCAAGTTCATGTGTGAGAAACACCTCTCTAACATGAAGTTTGAGATCAATGAGACCAATGTAGACATCAAGAAGCTACTACAAGTCAACCACAATTTAGTCAAGAACAGTGTTGAGTCTCTGGAGGTCCTCTTTCTCAATGAAAGTGAATTAAGGGAGGATCAAATTTACTTTTCTGAGCTGATGGAAAAGGACCAGTGTTCAAAGGGAAAGGGGAAGAAGGTTGGGAAGGATGAAGCAAAAGGCCCTTGTACAAGAGGGAAGGGTAACCTAAGGAAAAATTTTGAGGAGGAGAAGAAAGAATTGGTGGACATGGTTAGAGATTCATTGCAACTAGGAACTTGAGGTTCCTAACACCTTAAGAAACATGAAATATTCTCCCTTTCTATGTTGTTTTGTCTTTTTTTTTTTGCTACTTGTTTCCTATTTTTTGGCTGATGTTTTTCTACTGGTTGTTGCTGATGGTTCAATATTTTTATCTTTGAGCAACATTTCTTCCTTTTAGTTGTAAAGGGTTTTGGGTCCCTTCAAAACCTATTTTTCCCTTATAATCAAAACATGGATTAGCAATTAAAATTCTAGTTTGTTTCAACTCGAATTACCTACAAAAGAAACAATTTAACTTTATCAAATATCCTAATATTTTTAAAATAAACTTGTAAAATCATAATTTGAAACTTGAGATTTTAATTTTAAAAAAATCATTAATGTTTCCAATGAATTAAAACATGTTTATTTATGTTTTCATCATCCACGTGAACTCCAAATAATAAAATGTTCAGTTGGGAGTTGTATTCCCTAAAAAATGAGGTTTATTCATGTTTTAAGCATTCATGAACAATTATTTCATTTTAGAAAATTATTCCAAACAATTTTTGGGCTTTATTCCCTATGCTTTAATATTTCCAGATCATTTCTAGATCATTTTGAATCTTTAAACTTCATTAAAAAGGAAGGAGATTTTTTTGTTTTAATAAAAAATCATTTTTGACTTATCTTCTTCCTTTTCTTCATGAATTTAAAATTGGGTAGTCATTTAATTTTTTAATAAATGTTATTTTAACCATGTGATAAAATGAAACATTTTATTTTAAAAAAAAACTTATTAAAAAAGTCTCGTTGGAAAATATCGAGAATTTTGAATGGTATTAGATGTGCTACAAGATGTCCTATTGAATTTCATGGAGGATGATTTTGGAAATTTCAGGTGTTATTGGATGTGCTACAAGATATCCTATAATATGTCATGTTGGATGTCTTGTTTGATGATTTCGAATTTTGGTTGCTATTGCATTTTTGAGGGGATTTTAGTCACTACTACACTTTTGAGGGGATTTTGGCCATTACTACACTTTTAAGGGGATTTTGGTTGCTACTTCATATTTAGGGAATTTTTAACGATACTACACATTTGTTCTAGTAAGGCATAAAACACCCTTTGAGCCATAACTTGCTTTTTTTTTAGTATTTAAAAAAAAAATGAATGGTATTCATGCTTTTTTCTAGTGCCCTTTCCATTCATGATGGAATTTCAATAATTTGGGATACCAAATTTTTGGGTTTTGAGTTTACGAGACATTGAATTTATTTTGACCATTAGGGTAACTGAAAATGAGGTTTGGTGGTCCTAGATATACTACCTACATTGTAGGGAAATATAGACCTAAGTTAAAGGGAGGGGGTACTTATTTTTCCAAAATAAAAATGGGGTGGGTTGTGAGACTACATAATAGGATCCTCATGATTCTCACCTCATGCATGTGTGCCTTGATGCACACCCTTTTTCAGTTTCTTGTATATCCTTTAGATTTAATGTCGGGTCTAAATTCCTATACAAACCATTGTACTTGATTTCAATTGGTTTTCCTATTCCTCTTTCTTGTCAGTATTAAGGGGGGAATTATCATAGTGTTAATTAATTATTCCTTGGTTTCAATGGAGTAGTGGATGAACCTTCTACTTTTGGGGGGAGGGGTTCTCATAGACCTTCTATGGGAAAATTATTTCAGTGGATCATATTTTGTGAGATTCTAGTACTTATGTAGAGCATCATCATGCACTTTTTAGTAGTGTACAATAGGCCATTTGTGTATTCTTTGATCATACTCCGTAATTATAGCACTATCTACATCTTTAAATTCATAAATTTTCATTGCCTTTGTTCCATCTATGTATTTATGGTTGAGTACTATTCTAAATGTTCACTCGTGTAGTGTTTTGTATCTCTTATCTTCATAAAAAAAAATTAGAGTTTCATTGATTCCAATAGACACCAGTTCATATTCAATAGAGTTTACAACTTTAACATGCTTTAGGATTTCTTCATCATCATGTTCCCATCTTCATGAGACATTTTTATGAGATCTTGTCCTTATCTTTCTCTCTTTTGGAGAGGAGTTTTCTTCCCGTTGGTTTTTCTCCTCTTTCTACATTTTTTAGAGGTTTGTTGATTCCAATAGACACCAGTTAATCTTTGAAAAAGTTTACAAATTTAAAATTATTTAGGAGTTTTCATCATTATGTTCTTATCTTCATGGAACATTTTCAAGAGGTCTTATCCTTCCGTTTCTCTCTTTTGGAGAGGAGTTTTGTTCCCATTAGGTTTTCTCATTTTTCTTTGTTTTTAAGGGACCATTATTATACATGAATACCTTATCATACCTTTTTGTTGGGACTCATATTTTTAGTATTTATCTTACTCCGTAAGCATCATTTAAGGGGCCTGTGTTAGTTTAAAAAGAGGATTATCAAAACTAGTTAGCTTGTATCCTACTTAATAGAGTCTTATTTACACTACACTTAAGCTCACTTAGAGGTTATCTAAACTTTTGTCTCACCTCATGTAGACTCACCAAGCATCTCAAATATTTTCTATAGAGTCCTACATTTGTTCCATACTTGGAGGGGTAGTCAGAATTTGACTCCTACCTTCTCACCTTTTCATCATTGCCTTTATAATCAAGGCTCATTTATATATTTTATATCACATCACATACTTATGATATTTTCTCATTTTTCATATTCTTATTTGTGGATTTTTTTTAGTTTACAAGTAGATCTTGGATGCTCCAACAATATACCATGCTCACACCAAAAATACCCCTTAAGTGTAACTTGGTGAGAATAAAACATGTAAAGATAAAAGGATGAATCCTAAAAACAAGGCCATGCCAAGTATTCATGTACAAAAAAAAATTCAAAAATGGAGAAGAGGATAAAAATATATAGAAAAAATTCCTCTAAAAGAGAGACAGACATGAAAAAGTGAAGGATGACTTAACATGATCACAAGGACTACTTCCATTACAAAGATACAATATATGTCCCCTATAGGAGATAAAACATACAAATGAATAAGAAGCCTCTAACCAGTGTTCTAGAAAGAGTAGGAACATGAAGAACAACATTAAAG